>CM061921.1:344972887-345092303 GCA_031002005.1 Vandiemenella viatica | reverse complement strand
CGACGGGGTTTGAATTCGCGGCCTCCCGAATGCCAGGTAACAGTGTTACCTATAACCCATCGGGCTTGGACGGCAGGAAATAAAGCTTGACAGAAAATTTATAGAAGTATCAGTGTTAGTTAGAAACAAAGAGAGAGATGATAGTTTTACTACTTCCATCTTCCAGATTTAAAATGTGGAACCGCTAATTCACATTGCAGACGGATTTTTTTATATTTTATTTACTGTTCTTAATGATTATTATTACTACTAAAACTGTTGGTAGTGCTTACCTTCTAAATATGGTATGATGAAAACAAAATTAAGGTGTTAATATTCCGCACCATTTAATTTTCTGGGAATAGTTTATTTATATTTCGTGACTTAGTTTACCATTAGAGTTCTTTCGTGAATGCTCTTTCTACTTACCCTTAACCTTTGTGTGTGTTTGTCACATGCACAGTTCTATAACGCTGCAGCGTTAGAAAGTGTAACAAAGTCCATTCAAACTCTCTTATTGGTTTTCCGTGCGTAATTTAGCGATTCTTTTCTGTATTCGCCATATAATTGCGTTTGCTAGCGAATTGTTAACTGTTTATTCGAGGGGAAAAAAATAATACGTAACGGTTATCAAAATTACAAAAAAGGGTTACCATCTCTCTATAATTAATCAATTTGGTTATTTAAATGATTATTATGACTAAAATGGTGATATTCGTGATTATTTTTACTGCAGAACTCCGAACTTTCCCTCTGAGCGTCTGCGAGTTTCTTGCTGCGCGGGCTCATTTTTTTAGTCTTGGATAAAGTGCTGGGTATGAGAGGTCTATTTTATCATGAATTTAGTGTACCACCTACCAGATATGCTGTCCCATGCGGTATTCGTGTCTAGAACGAAGCATAATGGAGAGGCGAGGGGTCTCTCGAATTCTGTCCCCGACTGTACGTTATGTTACTCAAAGATTAAAGTAACCCGTGATTTTAAAAGATTGTTAAATAATTTATAGTGACAATTCTTCTTCACTTATCGTCGATTTTAATATCGGAACTAAATTAGTCAGCTCGTTGTTTTAAGAGACCGTAATCGGGTTGGATGCCTTTTCTTCTAAATCTGCTGCCAGAAATAAACTTGATGTGCCAACAGTTGTAAGATATTGCGTTAATTAACTGGGAGTATTAAATGCTAGGTTCTTAAAGTCTCTTATTGTTAGGAAGGACGAGTGCTTGCGGGATTTCTCGACATCTAAGTAATCGCGTAAGGTCACATAAATTACGGTAAACTTTTGTTTCGTGCTGCTTGAGCGGCTTCATTAGCTGTATTATTCCTTACTATGTACTATTTCACGAAGTTATTTTATGGTTGAAGTACTGCGATAATTAATTAGTTCCTATTAATTTTAGTAGGAACCATTAAATCCATTGATTGCTATCCGTATGTCTTGGCGTTAAGCCCACGGATGCCAAGTGAAGTCTGTAAAATTTACCTGCCTTCTATTTTACGACATATTGGATCCACTCAGTGACAAAAGTAATTGAAAAACCACAATCTACTGTGGCACTTGTTTCTTAAAACATGAAATGAAATTATGACCATTTAACGTTTCTATTACCTTCTTGGTCTACCCAAAATATTGATAGTATTTTAGATAATAGGTTATTTATACAATGACATACGTTACTTTCATGGCCTAATATACAATTTATATTCCATTATATCTTGCCACAAAGAAAATATCTGATTTCATTTTGTACGTCCCGCAGTCATATATAAAGGGACCAAACATTTCAGTCTCGAAAACTAATTGATTACGTGTACACGCGGTGACGATAATTTGTGTTCTGATCTTTCCTGTAGATGACAATGTATATGGACGTTACATGTTCAGAAGATTTTTGAAATGTGACATCGCGTTCAAACAGTAATTTTATTTACCTTGTAGGCTATCTTGTGCTCTAAGCTCTTGGAGTAACAGCATAATTAATAAAGTCCTCTCGGGTGACTCTTCACCACAAGATGGCGACGGAGCATCCGATCGCCGAAATATCGTGTGAAAACACCCTGCTCACTCGGCTAGTCCCAACGCCGAGAGAAACAGCATAATGTTAACGTAAAACGGAGTTCTATCGTGGGTGCGATCAATGTATCTTCTCCCAATTATCACGCAAAACTGGGGTACCGGTCGTAGAATACGGAGTTGGCAGGTTAGTGTAGAAGTAAAATAAAGCTGTCAAGTCCCCTGATTTACTTAATTAAGATGGCGTTTAATATTTATAATGTTTTCTCTTTGCGTCATATTGCTGAAATTCTTACGCTCTTCTAAACAGTTCTCATCTGCTTACAAAGTGTATTTGCAGTGTAAATATATAAGTAAGTTTACACAACACTTCAAAAGTATCTGTTCGCTTACGCCATTCAAATAAACACCAGATCATTAGCATTCAGTTCCCGATCTGGCCATTCCACCCTGAAACCAATTAAAGCGAATGTTTGAGAAATCTCCGATGATACTTTGACATTTTACGATGTCACTTTATGTTTTAAATTTCTGTTTTAAGGATCTTGATAATGTCTTGTTACAAAACACCAATACTACTGAGAACAATTCACAATAATTGCTGCACCATTTTCACTGATTTAAAGAATACCTCCCGTAGAAATTTTATTTTGTGCTAGTTTCAGGTTAGACAAGATCATAATAAATCACACAAAGAATGATATGTATTAAAAACTGGTAAAATCGTTTTATTGTACAGGGATTTTCTCCTTCACAATACTGTGGATAAAGTGGTTGTATTCTGGGGTAATGAATCGCATCCACTTGTTCAAGCCCATCGAAAAAGCGTACTTTTGCCGTTCTGTATTCCGAATTCTAGTTGATCTGGAACCTGCCGTTATCGAAACAAAAAGTATTCATATCGGCAGAACACTTGTTAGCTGTTGAAGATGCATATCCGTTCCATAGTGCAAAAGTAATGTCCGCGCTAGAGTTTGATGGGAGACTTAAAAAGAAGCTTCACTGAAGCACATCGCGAAATAAGATATGTAACGGTACTACACGGTCAAACGGTTGTTTGTAAGAAAAGTCTTAGCAAATTTACAGTCAAATCCACAGGCCTGTCCATTAAACTTTCATTCGAGAGATCAATGGTTCAAATCATATTTAGGGTTTCATGTTGTTTAAAATTCACAGCAGGTTCCTTGATGCAAATCATGGACGAGTTGCTTTAAAGTTTCTGCTTGGTAAAAAGTAATAAAGTTAAATCTTCTTCGCAACGTTTTTCCGCTTTTCCTCAGGGTTCGATTTACTATGAAGTTGCAACGACTCTGTTTACCAGCCGGCCCGTCGCAGACCCTTTAGCCAGCTACTGCCAGTGTCGTCATCTGTCTGTGAACCGTGTTGCTTATGTTCTGTGTGGTATTTGCTGTCGTGTTAATTATGTATTTGGGACTTTACAGAATTAGCTTCGATGACTGTGGAAATTTATCTAAAACCAGTAATCAAGCCGACCGGAACGTCAAGCCCGAGGTTTAAACCTCGGCCCTGTGCACTTCAGCAGCGAGAAATATATGTATGTAGCGGATATAGTATAGTAGGTATGATGGATGCATTTATAAAGTATGTTATGTCTTCTTCGAATCTGAGAATGCAGTATGATCTATCCTAATAAAATACAAGGCTCAGTGTTAGCATAATCGGTAACGGTCATGGTCCTGTGCTATGAATCAGTGGCAGACTACTAAGTTTCTTACGTAAACATGTTATAATTTGTATTATCGGAACTTTGAGTGTTTAATTGGAAATAAAAATCCCTGGAACACAAGCGACAAGATTAATTTCTAATGGCTGTAAGTTTTTTCAATAAGGAAAATATAGCTACGTCATTGAACTCTGCTGGAACAAGATAAATGTATAGCAGTTAATGACTCTCTAAAGATAATGTTTTATTTATCTGAAGTAACAGTCTAGTGATCTTGAGTAATTTTGATTTCTAGATTCCAACAGATCTTAACACCCTGACATCACTAGAAACGTTTTTGCGTGATGTTTGTGTGTATTTTTTGAGCACTTGCCAATGTAATAACTTCTAGGTTTACTCTAATTAGGAGTTTTGTTATTTCGTCTCAACGTTAATGGATTTTGACGGAGGTGTTCCTAAATTCCAAGTATAAGATTATCAGTACATTTTTGTACCAACTCTACAAAATATTCTAGTAACGCATAAATCGTTACCTTGCACCTTTTTCGTATTTGACTAAAGGTATGCAGTACCTTACTTCAGGCACCATAAAAGAAAGTCATGCAGTATTTTCTCACCAGTTATTTTCAAATTGCGGGTTGTTCCTAATTACCGACTATTGAAAATGAGTTACCGCGGTCTGTTTAACAGTATGGTCGATGTAAGAAGCTCCAACTTTGTCAAAAAAATTTCCTTATATATGGGGCATTTGGTTAAAATAATATTTAACTGTATCTTGTGGTCATCTTCGTCCGAGCGCCAGATCTGACAACGAAGAAGACGAAAGATATTATGGTATGAAAGTACTCATTAGGAATACAGTCACTAGACGCTATGCTATTTGACTCCAAGAGTTCAAACAAAGTCTTGTATTACATGATTTTGTCCAGGAATGCGCATATTTTATGTTCGACATGTTTGACGAACCGGACTAAAGCGCAGAGAATTTCTGTACTGCATTCTCATTTAAATCAGATGTTAATTTTCTAGTGAGTTTCACACTATATGTAAAAACTATCAATATTTTGTTCGATATAATGATTATGTTTAGTCTCAGTTATTACTGACCTGATCCTGGCTTTTTGAGAAATTGTTGAATCCTGTCCCCACAATAGGAAAAGTGTAATTCTGCCACTGAAAAAATATGCTGAATATAAATACTAACATATCCACGAATAAACCAGGAGCTCCACGTTATAAAATATTATTCAAAATTAATATTAAAGCTACCTGTTCCATACTCTAGAAAAAGTAGGTTCAGTTGACCAGAAACCAACAAGTGGTTTACCGAGCGTGGGGGGTGAGCGGTAACGCTCTGGCCTTGCATTCGGGAAGACACCCGTTATAAACCCCGTGCGCGACCATCCAGATTTCCGTTATCCATGGTTTCACGAAATCACACAAGGCAAATGCCGGGATGTTTCCTTCAAAAGGCCATGGTCAAATTCCTTCCCGTTCCTTGACCCCAGTCCTTGCACGCCTTTAATGGCCTTGACGTCGAAAAGGAATAAAAGCAAAAAGCAAAAAGGGAAACAAAATGGTTATGACGTCACCAGTCCCATAGCGTTTCTAACAGAAACCAATTAATAAAAACACTTGTTATAAACGTATTTTATACATAAAATTTAGGAAAACGTTCTCGCTTCGCCAAGATAATGCTATTTAAAGAAAATTATCTGAAAAGGATTTTTGAATGCAGGGTGAATCAAAAAGGACTTTACAAATTTGGAATGATATACAAATTTATTGAGATAACTTACAGAATCGGTTGATGTGTCATTTTGTAGCAAACAATCCCAAGTTTCACATTAAAGTGTCAAGTGTTATTTTGGTTCGATCTGACTACCATCACCAGTATTCAATTTCTTCCCACACTCGTTGCTGCAAATCGAGCGTAACTTGTGCAACGGCAGCGTAGATTCGATTTCTCATGTCAGTCAAATTGTTTGGTAGGTGGGGAAAATATACATGATTTTTAATGAAATTCCAGAGAAAGAAATCCAGTGGTATCAAATTTGGGGAGCGAGGTGGCCATATGATTATCCTTCATGGCCAGTCCTCCGACCTGGGAAGCGATTACATTGTTTTTTTTTTTTTTTTTTTTTTTTTTTTTTTTTTTTTTTTTTTTTTTTTTTTTTTTTTTTTAAAAAGCTTTTGTTCTTAGTTGTACTTTTTTTTTAACTGCATAACGTCTCTTAACAGCGAGGTCATTAGAGACGGGAAAGGATGGGGGGCAAGGAATGGGAAGGAATTCAGCCATGGCCTTTTGAAGGAAGCATCCCGGCATTTGCCTCGAGTGATTTGGGAAACCATGGAAAATCCAAATCTTGATGCCCGGACGGGGATTAGTTGTACTTCGAGCACTGAATTCAAACCTGTTTTTAGTTTCTTTGTGTCAGGGATAGTTTACGATTAATCGCAAGTTTATTTATTTATTTCTTGTTTTTGCTTCTGATATAGTGCAGAACGCATTAGCTGAAATTCAAGAAACAAATCAGATTTTTATGATTTTATTAAGCTAATCACATTAAGGGAGGTTGGGATCTAACACCTAACAAAGTATACTTCGTGTATTCGCTTTGTAGCATTTATTTTGCATGTGTAATTACAGAAAATTGACAAAAAATTAGTCACCATATATTGTCACTTTTTTCTCTTGTATTGACAACCTTCTTTCTCTCGAATGATATTCCAGCAATAATCTGCTAACACTGATGGTACCCATTTCCCTTCATAACGCCTTTCTATTGTAGATATGACTCTATGGAATCTTTCACCATGTTCATTCGATACGTCACTACAACTCTCTGTGAGAGTCTATCATATGTACCTTCAGAGACATATTGCGCCCAAGATCTTTATATGCTGTGATCATGTCATTCACCATTTCTTTGTAGCTGGCGGCTCTTTTTCTTCCGAGAAAGTTTTCTGACACCTTCTTGAAACACTCCCATGCTCTCTTTTCTTTGGATGTTAAGTGTGCTTCAAAATTTGTATCTTTCTGCAGCTCCTTGATTTGAAAGCCCACAAATACACCTTCCTCTATTTTGGCAGCTGAAAGCTGGGGAAATTTGTCAGTTAGATATGTAAATCAACTGCCTGTTGAATCCATGACCTTTACAAATTGCTTCATTAGACCAAGTTTGATGTGAAGTAATGGAAGTAGTATATCTTCAGGAGCTACCAGACTTGCACGTTGCAATTTTTTTCACCCACTTTCCACTTCCGCTTAGGCCATTTCTTCTTCACATAGTGAGAATTTCTGTCACGAGTATCCCACTCGCAAGGAAAACATGCATACTTTGTGTGGCCTTATTGCATTCCCAATGTGATAGCAATTACTTTGAAATCTCCACATATTTTCCATTTGTGTTCATTGTAAATAATTTAGCATCTTCCGTAAGATTTCGAAATTCTCTTTAGTTAAGCTGGCGTTAGCAACTGGAACAGAGAGCAAAATACCCTTGAGACTTGTTTTAGATGCATCTATGTAAAGTCTCCACTCCTCTGAACAGTAGGTGAAGTTCAGAACCCTCATTAGACCAGCAACGTCATTGCAAAATGTTAGTGCTTCGTCAGTTACAAAATAAGGAATAAAGGCATGTTCTCGGTGCCTAAATACACTGATTTTAGTGCTTTGGTGGAGTAGATTATACTCTTGTAACCTCGAACCAAGCAGTTGCGCCTTTGATTTACTTAATCCTAGATCACACACTAAATCATTTAAATCTGCTTGAGTTAGTAAATGTGGCGATGAGTCACTTGAGCACTGATATAGAGGAACATCTGCTGTAGTACAAGTGATTTCATCAACACATTTAACATCACTGTCACTCTGAATTTCATCTATAGGTCTCGAAGGTACTGGAAGTCCGTCAGAATGCTCCACTAGCTTTCTCGCTGAAGGTAGATCGGGATAAACAATATGCCTCTTAGATTTTTTGTTAGTAAAACCCTGAATTTTGGTTACACAGAAATAACAATCAGTAACGTGGTTCTTTGGCTCCCTCCATACCATGGGCACAGCGAACAACACCATATTCTCCTTACCTTTCCACCTTTGAATTAGTTTTTAGTAACATGTAGCACAACAGAAATTTGGTTCCCATTCCTTATCTTGGTCTCCTACCTCTACTCTGAAGTAATGTTTATATGCTTTCTTTATGACTGCTGAAATTTTCTTCCGATTTCTTGCAAATGTGAACTTCCCACAAATGTAACAGAAGTTGTCTGGCCTATATTAATAACTACGACGATGAGGCATTTTATGAAAATTTAAAACTATCTCTTTAATAATACACCTGAACTAAATTAGTACTAGATAACTGGAGAAACACTGATGTGTAAAACCAAGGACTTAACATACCTTCAGAAGCAAGCTAGCAACATACACATATATGCCTATAACGTCCCTGTTTGTAAATATATATATATATATATATATATATATATATATATATATATATATATATATATACTCATTTATTACATAAATTACGCCAAAAGTATCCCTGACAGCGAAATTCCGTTTCCAGATTTGACTTTCCCATGATAAATTTGTTTAGAATCACACATTTTAATATCAGAATTAGAACCCTTGTCAAACAATATTATCGAGGAAACATCGAACTTCCGTGAGGAAATGAGGCTTTCTGATCAATTTCCCATGTGTATTATTGTTACTAAGTATGAACACTACATGACGGACACGACATTCACACACAACACTTAAACACCGAAGCCCTTGACCGGACGCGAACCGGGCAGTACTCTAGTCCCTACGGTACCGAGGTCAGCAGGAAATGAGGTGGTGCACCGTCTTGCTGGTAATAAATCATCCCATCTCGGTCATCTTCATCGATCTGTGGAATTAAAAAGTTTTCAAGCATATCCAGATACACAATTCCAGTGACAGTTTTCTCCATGAAGAAGAAAGGGCCGTACACTTGCAATTTGCTAAGGGCACAAAACACATCAGCTTTTGGGCTGTCACAAACGTGTTCCAGGGTTGCATGTGAATTTTCGCTGCCCCATATTCTGCAGTTGTGGGTGTTCATCATGCCACTGATATGAAATGTTGACTCGGCGCTGAAGATTATTGTGTTCAGGGATGCCTCTTCGACCTCTATCCGATGCAACATTTCCGCACAGAATTCGGCACTAGCAACCTTATCTGCATCATTAATGTGCTGTGCCATTGTGAATCTGTATCGTTTCAAGTGTAAACGTCTACGCAGTACTCGCCAGTCTTTTGCGGAATGCCGGTCTCGCGAGAACGTCGCGTTGATTTTTATGGACTGCGGGTAAAGCACTCCCTAAACTGTTCGACATAATCAACACACCTGGTGATTTAATACCATGTCGCAGTGAACAACCCGTCTCAACAAAGTTCTTGTTCCAAGAGTAAATTGTAGGCCTGCTTGGAGGTTATTTAGCGTATTCGGTGTGAAATTTACGTTGAACAGTTGTTGCAGAGTTCGTTTCATGAAACAAAAACACAGAGTGAGCATGAATCCGCACCAGTGAAAGTAGCCATTTTAACCGTGCACTACGCTGGCGCTCCTGATAGCGGAATGGTTTATTGATGCACTTGTGCATCAAACTTGAGGTTGTTTGCTACAAAATGACACATCTACCGATCCTGTAAGATATCTCACCATATTTCTATATCATTTCAAAGTCCTTTTTGACTCACTCTGTTGTGTATGTAAATTTTGATAGTTAAATAACTGCAGTATTTGTTTTAGAAACTGTCAGGAAAATGTATCCTAACTCTTTATTACAATAACTAAAAACCTAAATGAGGACATAGAGGACCCAGAACTCTTTGCCCTCTTAATAGTTGTGCGTACAGTTGAGAGTACTAACGACACGAAAAAATTAAAACACAAAATTTTTAATCTAAGTGCTTAATTTTAGTGATCCTAGCATCACTTGATTATGCTAAAAACTTACTATAAATCCAACAAGGCAGGAGCTTAACGACTGCAGGAAGAGTGACTGGGTGCATTGCTGTGATGGTAATGCAAATTATTCCCCTTCAATCGCATAATATAACCTGTTGATAGGTTAGAATTTTTCTTGTCTATGTACATCTTAAGTATCCTAAAACTGTGACCAACCATTTCGCGGTGATGGAATACATTTCGCTTTTTTCCGGATCATTTTTACCGATTGTTTGGGCTGCTGCTTCGTTTCTAAATTACAGTAGCGAATAGTTGTTTCATCAGCAGTAACGAAACGTCGCAGAAACTTGGATAAATTGCTTTTAAAAATGTGCAAATACAACTGAGAAAAGTTCATTCGTAAGCGTTTCTGCCATGATCCCTAATTAACGCCCCACGAATCGAGTTGACAGCTTTCTCGTTTGCAAATATGAGTTTAAAATTTAATATAAGCAAGCTTATGAAGTATCGCGTAAGATCATATAGTATGTAGTATATGGATGTGGATATTAGCGATGATTTCTTCAGACATTGAGATTTTTGGGCGTCCTGAAGGATCATCGTCAAAATGGAAGGACGATCATTTTTAAATTCAGCAGCCCATTTCATCACTATCGAAAACGGTGGAAAAGAACCCTCTAGAGCTGACCCGAGGACGATAAAACTTTTGCGTAATGTTATCACGGCCCGTTATTCGATTTGGGGCAGTGTTTATCACAAGAGGGGTGTCAGGCATGTATTTAACGGATTCTAATTGTTTTAAGTATGGTCACGCCACAACACTAAGAAATATCTTCCGGTAAACTATATAACTGGATACGCCGTAATGTGTGAGGAATAAAAGCATTTATGAATGACAGGTTTTGCTCGTGTCAGTAATAGCTGGAATGAGACATCTCTAGGAAGCGTTGTTTGCAAACACAAATCGGTTAAGATGCTGTGTTACCATGCTAGAAGTACTGAGTTCAACAGACCGCATTATTTATCTATGCTATTATAAATGTGAAAGGGAGCTGCGTCTCTCTGAGGGCTTGAGGAAGCATCATGAAAACTGTAGCACCAATATGGATGGTTTGTAACCTTAAAAACCAACTTATAACAGATAGGCGCCACATATCACATTACATCTCAAATGACAATTCCTTTACGAGACCTCGCTACAACACACATAAACGCTCCACCCTTTGGATTTTTTCTATTTTTTTTGTTACTACATAACTTATTTATTTCTTCAATTTCCTTAAATATAGTGCTTTAGAATACACGAAAAACGTTAATGTAACCAATACATCAAAGATTAACAGTCCAGTACGCGTAACGAAATTGTAGAATTTGATTCAAACGTTTATGCTTTGCTGTTGTTGTTGTTGATATGTTGATATTCTGGCTTTAGGGTGCGTCGAAAACCAGATAATTGGCGCCCTATTGCTTTGCACCAGAAGTAAAATAAAAGGCAATCGCATTACTACGCGCACCAAGTTCCGTGCGTGCGAAGCGGCCGGAAAAGGCTAACTGAGAAATGAAATCGAAATTAATACTTCTTCCGCTAGAACTGTTACTATCAAACCTTTTAGTGGAATTTGAAGTAAACATTAATATTTATAGAAACAATTTTTGGTATAGTAATTTTTTGTAAAATTGATTATAAATTATTTTTACGACTTCATTGTTTTCCGGTCCTTCCAAAGTACAGAGATTGAGGCGTGGTGACAAAGCTTCACAACCTTAGAAGTTCATGATAATCAGTAATCATGATTCAAAGAGGTCCAACGTTTGTGGTTCCTCGCAATCTTGCTTGCCTGTTTTGGGCCGGATGTGGTTCGAGTTGTTTGCATTTTGCTCTACAACACTTTATTATTATTCTTCCGTTTCTGGAAATACAGTGATTACATTTTCTTCTTCCAGAATACTGAGAAATACAATTCCGTTGTCAGAGGCTATAATTAGATCTTCCTGCGTACGGCCAGTGTCCGCGGCCTCGCATTGGGGAGGACGCGGGTTCCAATTCCCCGACCGGTTATCCACATTTTGGTTTTTCATGGTTTCCCCAAATCATTCCAGGCGAATGCCAGGATGATTCATTCAACAGGCCATGTCCGAATTCATTCCCGTTCCTTGCTCCAAATCCTTTTCCGCCTTTAATGACCTCGACGTCGACGAAACGTAAAGCCATAAGCAAAAAAAAAAAAAAAAAAACTTTCCGTTTTCGGACATGGGAATAAATGTTCCGGTGTCTGTATCTCATTGCAACATGTTACTTTTGCGTTTTTAGACCATTGTTCTTTGAGGGTTGGTTGTTTTCAAGGTGATAAATGATGGTTGATATCTATTTATCAGTTTCTATTGCTACGTGACGCACATGTAGTCTGCTTAAGGCTTATCGGTGAGGTTGCCCCGCAGGAAACTCTTCCGAGATCTCAGTCGCACTGCATGTAAAATAATTGTACAAAGGGTGAGAATCATCAGTCATCTGCTTCTTTTTTTCCATTTTCTTTAATAACTTTCCAAAAAAGGGTCATAAGTAATGGCGGTTAAAAGTTCATTGAAAAAACAATGAATCTTAATGCGTGATTCTATGTTTATGGGTAAAGAAAACCAAAACTATTGGATTGAACGAGACTTCATATCTCGCAACATGCGTACCACCCATCCTGATTATAGTTTTTCGTAATAATCTAAGGCAGTCACCATATAAAAGAGACAATGACACGAAAAACATTGGAAGTAAGGTTACGCGGTTCACTGGCACATGGCCACACTGAGTTTACGATATTCACCATCAACCCCAACCATCGATATATTGCTAAAGAACAGAAATTAATGTAGTCGAATTAAATGTTAAATGTCAATAAAGTTAGGCACTATTTAAAGTGTTGGTGTACTATTTGCTTTCTTATATATATTTTTTTTTCAAAATAAATCAATTCGTAAACGATATATTTATGTCGAATTTTTCTTTAGTGTATGTGAGATGAATCAATTTTAAGGTAGCAACTCTGATAGTGGGTGGATGTATTTTACTTGAGAGCAGTGTACCGTGGCTAGCCAGAGAAATTTTACGTGGCGTTATTCGTTTCAGTAGAAACTAATTAGCCCCTTGTGTGTACCAAAACACGCCGACATTTTGGGAATGAGGGCTGTAATGTTTACCGCCTCTGACGTTAGTACTGGGATATGGAGAAACTGTTTTTTGGTAGTTTTGTGCACTTGCTTACAGACACGTCTGCATGTTCATTTGTATGAATGCTGGAATGATAATCAATATTGCGATGCGCCGCACCCCTGCGGCGCTGCTGCAGTCCTTCCTGCGTGTCGCAGTTGTTTCGCTTGTACATTTAATCGAAAAGACAATTGAATTATTTTTTACAGTGATTCTATTTTCGGCGGTATCGGTGAATCGTTGTGGGTGTGATCGCCAACAGAACACGAGCCACCCCGTCGCCCTCCCCACACACACAGATAGAAAAAAAAAAAAAAATCCTCTCAAAACACGGACGGCGAGTTGGCGAACATGAGCGGCATCCCACTGGGCCCCCAAATGATATATACCATCCGACCCAGCCAAGAATCCGAACGCAGTTCTTTTCTCACGCTATCTCACTTCATTGTCGTGCTGACCTTATGAAATAATCAAATTATGCAGATTTATCTTACGTTCTGGAGGTTGACTGAGGCCTAGCGTACTGAGCCGCCGTGTCAGAGGTAGGAAGGCAAATTCAATTCCTGCACGATCTAAAGTTCAATTTGGAGTCCGCAGCACGAAGCGTGTATGCCTTTCTATACAAACGCAAAGAAAGTAGTGTCGAAGGTTGAGGTTACGCCTGTGTCCGGATTAACAACCAGTTTATTCTATTTTATTTTTTTAACTTATGGCTTTATGCCTCATCAAAGTTGACGTAATTAGAGGCGGGAAAGGATGGCGACAAGGAACGGGAAGTAATTCGGCAATGACCTTTTTAATGCAACCATCCCGGCATGCGCCTGGAGTAATAATAATAATTCAGTGTGGCTGGTGACAGGGTTTCTATTGGCTTCGCATTCCACCCCTGTCGTAGCCGCCTTCACCTAACCCGGTGGTCCTACCGGATACAGGGGACCTACAGCTCAATGTGGAATCCGAACCACGAAAACATCCTGGCGTACTTCACATTACGCAACAAGATGTGCCAGAGGTGAAAGTCAGATTAAGGGCCTATGAAACAAAAAGCAGGTGCACCGTTTTGTTAGAACATTATTGCTGGCAGCTGGTCTATCGCCAGAGGGATTAGGTACTTGTGAATCTTGTCGCAGTAAATTACCCCTGTAATAGTCTACTAAGCAAAGAAAAATCGGCCGATTACTCCATAGTGCATAAGAGCACACCAAAGATTGACTTGGGGCTACCACGAATATGTTCGCGCGTGATGTGCTGCTGATTTTGAGAACCCCATATCCAAACTTTACGGAGGTTAACCTGTCCAGACATTAAGAGGCTTCTTCAGAAAACAAAATCCACTGCAAGTACTCATTGTCGTCTCCGATTGAGACTACACCACGGAAGCAGCAAATTCAGCACGCACAGAAAGCCATTTGCTTTCAAAGCCTGCAAAGTTACAAATTATATGAAACCAAGGAGGTAAAGAGTATGTCTCTGTCTCAAGTAGTTTACAAAGTATGTTTCGCTCTAACGGTAGCAACCCTTTGCGGGAAAATTTCGACTGATCTTTCCCGATTCTTCCAGACGATGTCTACAGATCCTATTTCTGTAGATATTTTTATACATTGCTGGAACATTATATTTATTTTGATGTCTTTCAAATATGACGGTGCAATGCAATGCAATATTGTGCAAATTATCAATTTCGAAATTTTCATAAATTTTTCCTCTGATGGTCTCTTGAGGGCTGAACTAGTGGCTCAGAGGTTAAGGCATCTGACAGGAGATCGAAACGTCCCCATTTCGAATCACTGCTTCAACGGAGATTTCCATGAGCCTTTGACCCGACCTTCACATGTGTAAGTTGAAGTAAACCGGTAGTTCAAATTCCACGTTAAACTTTAGATCCCGTTTACTCGGTAGGATTACCGAGTTAGGGTAAGTAAGGAGGAAAGGAACTGGCCATCCTGCCACCAATGCAAGGCTAGGTATACATCATTCGGGAGAGTCCAATAAGCTTTTGGATTGAATACCAAGCTTAGCTTTTTTCGGTCTCTTAAGATCGTTTAAATTTTATCGGCAAAATTTCAGTGTTTTATATATACCTGGGCTCGACATAGGGTTAGCTTGCTCGAGACACGGAGGTGGAAGGAAAATTTTTTCATTATGGACTCGGACCACAGAGTATCTGAGGTGGATGGTGCACAATTCCTAGCCTCTAGTTTGTGTACCAAAGTTCTGGTTTGAATTCCAGACTTTTTTTTTTACTTATGGCTTTACGCTTCGTGAGGTCTTTAGAGGCGGGATAGGACTGGGGACAAGCAACGGGAAGGAATTTAACCATGGCCCTTTGAAGAAGGTATCTCGGCATTTTCCTGGAGTGATTTGGGAAACCGTGTAAAACCCAAATCTGGATGTCCGGATGGGGATTCGAACCGGCGTCCTCCTGAATGTGAGGCCAGAGATTTAACCGATCACCCACGACGCCAGACCTATCCACAGTGGGTGGATAGGTCCATTCTTAGGTTTAGGACGTTTGGGAGAGGCTATAATAGCCTTTTCCAACCAAATGTTAACCTCTCCTTCACTTGGTGCACACTGTTTGCACGGACAAAGCTCTCGCGACTGAATGATTCCCGGTATAAGGAGTCACCCACTGCTTGCCAACGGCCTCCGAAAGGAGGGCGGAGGAGCGGGGAGTGGTCTAAGGCACCCTCTTGCCCTTGAGGTTGGAAACGGCCCCTGAAGTCGGATGAATCAGAAATGATCAACGGCATGGGTATGCAGAAGGCAACGGGAAACCACTGCATTAAAGACCCAAAGGGTATCGCCAAGACATGTAATCCCCTCAAATTACAAATATCGTGATGGCTTCTTCATGGGTAAAATATTCCGGAGGTAAAATAGTCCCCCAATCGGATCTCCGGGAGGGGACTGGTCAGGGAGGAGTCATCAGAATGGATAGAAACATTCTACGAGTCGGAGCATGGAATGTTAGAAGTCTGAATAGGGCAGATAGGCTAGAAAATCTAAAAAGGGAGATGGAACACCTTAAGTTAGATGTTGTTGGGATTAGCGAGATTAAATGGAAGGACGCACAGGATTTCTGGTCTGGGGAATACAGGGTAATTAGCACACAAGCAGTCAATGGAGTTACTGATGTAGGATTTGTAATGAATAAGAGAGTGGTGAAACGGGTGCGTTATTATAAACAGTTTAGTGACAGGATTATTTTTATAAAGTTAGAAACTTAGCCAGCTCCAACCACCTTAGTACAAGTGTACATGCCAACGTCGCAGGAAGATGACGAAGAAATAGAAAAAATATACACAGAAATTGAAGAATTAATCCAATATGTGAAGGGAGAGGAAAATCTAATAATCATGGGTGATTGGAATGCGATAGTGGGAGAAGGAAAAGAGGATAATACTGTAGGAAGTTTTGGTCTAGGAGAAAGAAATGAGCAAGGAAGCAGGTTGTTAGAATTTTGTGAAAGATATAAGCTAGTAGTGGCAAACACACTGTTTAAGAACCATGCAAGAAGGATATACAACTGGATACGTCCTGGGGATACAGGCAGATATCATGGTCAAACAGAGATTCAGGAATCAACTTCTAGACTGTAAAGCGTACCCAGGAGCAGACATAGACTCTTACCATAATTTGATGGTAATCAAGTGCAGGCTGAAATTCAAGCGAATAAGGAAGCAGCATAAGCAGAACAGAATGGAAGTAAATAAACTGAAACAACCTAGTACGAGAGAAATATTTACAGAAATGGTAGGCTTAGGTCTAAGAAATAACTCTGAAAGGAGCTCAACTGAAGACGAATGGAATGCATTAAAGACCGAAATAATGAAAGATGGTAAAGAAACACTAGGCCTTAGGGAACAAGCTGCCAGAAAACGTTGGATCACAGAAGAAATTTTGGAACTGATGGATCATAGGAGAAGGTTCAAAAATGCCAAGGATGAAGCAGGAAGAGAGCAATACAGGCAATTTAGAAATCAAATAAACAGGAAATGCAAAAAAGCAAAAGAAAAATGGTAAGAAGAAAAGTTTGAAGAAGTAGAAAAGGAAATGGTCGTAGGTCAAGTAGATGTTGCATATAGAAAGATCAAACAGAATTTTGGAGAAATTAAGAAAAGAGGTGTGAACATTAAAGCCGCTGATGGGAAACCTCTTTTAAGCTCAGACGATAGAGCTAACCGATGGAAGGAATACATTCAGAAACTGTATGATGGAGACGACTAGCACAATAGCGTAATAGAAAAGGAAGGCGATGTCAACATTGATGACTTATGAGATCCTGTTTTGAGGACAGAATTTAATAAAGCTCTGAATGACTTGAAAGCAAATAAGGCAATTGAAATTGATGAGATCCCTGAAGAACTTCTTAAATCCATAGGAGAAGAAGGAATTGAAAGATTATTCAAGCTGATATCAAAAGGTTATGAAACTGGGGAAATTCCAACTGCTTTAATAAAAATATCATCTTCACATTTCCGAAGAAAGCACAGATCGACAAATGTGAGAATCATCGCACCATTAGTCTAACATTACATGCTTCATAATTACTTACCAGAATAATATACAGAAGAATGGAAAGGGTAGTAGAAGACATAGTAGGTGAAGATCAGTTTGGGTTTAGGAAAAATCGCGGTACAAGGGAAGCAATTCTGGCTTTAAGATTAATACTTGAAGGGCGGATCAAGAAAAATAAAGTTACTTTTATGGCATTTATTGATTTAGAAAAAACTTTTGAGACTGTTAGGTGGGATGAGATGCTCAAAATTTTAAAGAAGTCAGCCCTAAAGTATCGAGATAGTGGAATACTTTGTAAACTATATAAGAATCAAGTGGCTATAATAAAAGTAGAGAATCATGAGAGGCAAGTATCAGTTAAAAAGGGTGTGAGACAAGGTTGTAGTCTATCCCCATTAATATTTAACTTGTATGGAGAGGAAGCAGTAATGACATTGTCTTGTTGGCAGAATGGGCTGAGGATATTGGGAAATTACGGAATGGCATGAACAGTATACTGAAGGAAGATTTTGGTCTAAATATAAATCAAAGCAGGACTAAAGTGATGAAATGTAGCAGAAATGATACAAATACTAGCGGATTAAATATAAAAATAGAATGGAATGCAATTGGAAAAGTAAGTGAATTCATTTATTTGGGAAGCAAAATTACAACCGATGGCCGAAGCAGGAATGATGTTAAAAGCAGAATAGCTCTAGCAAATAGAGCCTTCATGAAAAAGAGAAATATTTTAGTTTCAAACATTGATCTAGGAATTAGAAAGAACTTTTTAAAACTCTGTGTGTGGAGCACAGCATTTTATGGTAGCGAAATGTGGACTTTAGGAATACTAGAAAGAAAGAAAATTGCAGCATTTGAAATGTGGTGCTACAGAAGAATGCTGAAAATTAAATGGATAGTCAAAGGAAGAAATGAGCGAGTTTTGGAAATGATAGGTGAGGAAAGAAGTTTGTGGAAGAAACTGACAGAAAGAAGAGACAGGCTGGTAGGTCATATTTTGAGACATGTTGGATGTGTTAATTTGGTGGTGGAGGGAATGGTCGAAGGTAAGAACTGTGGAGGAAGACAGAGATTAGAATGTATGAAGCAGATATTTGAGGACGTGGGTTGTAAGGGATATGTAGAGATGAAGAGATCAGCACAAGATAAGAAAGGATGGAGGATTGCATCAAACGAGTCGAAAGTCTGATGACAGCAAAAAAAAACTCGCGTTGTGGAGTCTTGAGCTGGCTCGTGGTTTCACGCGCTCCTACGCTCATACACAGGAGAAACAACGTTATATTCAGAATAGTCACCGACAATCATCCACACGTGCAGTAACACTTAGGAAAACTTTCACACGGGGATATGCAAGGAGAAACCACCCCACTTACATATCCCGGGAAGTTGCTAGGGAAGTGATGAATCTTTCCGTTTAGTATAAATGATAGAAACAATGATAGTAAATTCCAAATTAAGTAGCCGAAAGCAACGTGCTGCTCATGCGGGAAATAATTATACGATTGTAATAAACTTTCTTATTTAGGAGTTAGACGCAAATCTTCATTCTGATTTTAGAGTGTTTTGTTGTGTTAAATGTCCAGATGCACCAGCAACAAGTTTCTTTTATTTGTTTAGTCGTTGTTGAAGAATGAATAGATAATACACTAAATGTCTCACAACTGACAAGATATAAACTTTTCCAGAACAGATGGAGATATAGTAGTTTAATTGATTGTTGCAGCCATAAAACCCGAGAGCTTGATTTAACATCAGAGCAATGGGAGTGGCAAGGGAGGCCTGAACCAGAAACTGGTTACTCGGTGCCAGCTTACAACAATGAAGTTCCCGAAGAGTCTTCCCGGTACCGAAGCTAATAGCGCGCTGCAAAGGTCGCGGTTTGATTCCGGCCTTAGACATGAGTGGTTTTAATCAAACGTTGAGGACTGAATACATGAATAATTTTAAAGTACAGCTTAAGTAAGTGGCCATACACGCCATCAGGGTATTTACTCCTGCACAGAAACTTCTCGGGGTACTTTCCCGTTCTGTCTCACTGCGAAAGTGTTGATGTTACTGTAAGCGCGCATTGCTGTGAACGTGTGTATTGTGGGCGTGAGATGAAAGCTGGTGCCGGCCCATTCGATCCTAATCCTCCGAAACATAACAAACGGGGGTAACAGGTTAGTTACTGTGTTAGTTTATTAGCTTACTTATAATTATTTTTTTGATGACGCAATTCTGCATAAAAGTTCTGTTTTACTTCACAACTAATACACAAAATTTCTGTTCACTACAGGCAGTTCTAGATTTATAGGGTTATTTTATAGTCTATTGGTGAGCTAAAATAATCTTAGATTGATGTTTTGTGATATTAATTTCAGTCACGTAGGCAGATATAGGATTGAAGGTTTCCAATTTCCCTATATTTTGGTCGCCACTCAGTCATGTAAACGATATTGGTTTAATTGAATTGAGTTTCCAAGTACAATTTAAACTTTATAAGGCACACTTCAGAAGTTCTTGAATAACTTTTAGATGGACAAAACCCAATAATACACTGCTAACGTTTGTATAATCTGAACTTCTCCCAGGGAACTGAGCATGATAGGTGAGCGGTAACGCTATGGTCTTGCATCCCTGCCAGGCCATCAAGATTTCGGTTTTCCATGGTTTCCCGAAATCTCGGTTGTCCTATGATGACAGATTCTTTGCACATGTTAGTTAACATTGCAACTAGATGCTGTTTATGATAAAAATGACAACGCATTCGGGAGGACGCGGGTTCGAATCCCCATCCGGGCATCCAGATTTGGGTTTTCCATGGTTTACACAAATCACTCCAGGCGAATGCCGGGATGCTTCCTTTAAAAAAGGTCAAGGACGAATTCCTTCTCGTTCCTTGCCCCCAGTCCCATCCCGCCTCTAATGACCTTAGCCGTCGACGAAGCGTAAAGCCATATAAAAAAATGAGAAAATAATTTATGAAAGGTTTTTGCAAACACAAATACTTGTTGTTATACTGGTTGTCCGGGTGAAAAAGCGTCAGTTTATCGAAACCTGACGTTTCAGCCATCATTCTGTTACCCTTTTCAAAGTCCTCTGAAGAAAGCCACAGACTGATGCCTGAAACGTCAGTCTTCAATAAATTGACGCGGTCCCACCCAGACAACCAAGATAACATAGACAACGATGCGGGGTCTGCGCACCCTCAAAATACTTGTTGCTTCCACAGTATACTTTCATACATAACCTTTTCATTAAACACTTGACTCAAATCGAAAACGACGTTTTAAAATAGATTTCAGTTCTCCTAGTACTCTTCCGCTTTATACGCGATTTCCATGAACTTCACTTGAACATTTCGTGTCTTGCTTCTTCTGCACACCTATAATGCGCTCTAAAAAACACTGTTTCACTTTATGGAATACTTTCGCTCCATTTTTACAGGTAAATTAAAACATTACCTTCTTGTTTGCGGGAGGCGATGTTGACCTTCCATTGTCTTAATTGAGACTGCTTAAAGACCATCTTACCCCAAAGCTACGTGATCTGTTGTTGGCTGAACAACTTGTACGATTTATGCTTGTTCAATCAGATTTGTTTATTACCAAAGTCGCACCAAACTTAAGTTTTCGCATGTTCTGAATACTCCTGTGTAAAACCTGAATGTATGAACTAAATGCTTTAACAGCATCTAAAACGTATCACCTCAAAATTACCAGAAATTTTTGAAAATGTTTTAGCAAGCTACATTCTGAAAACTGGCTAAGAATTATAATATCCAAAAATTATACCTCGAAACAACTGTATCATTATGAGCAAGCGCAGCCCAGTTGAAGGTCCCTATACAGCAGTTGTCGTGTGCCCTCTCTCCATACGCAACATGGAGATGGTTCGGATTTAAGTCTGGGGATTTATCGTAACTCCTCTATTCTGCTGTTCCAAAGTCCCGAATGATTCCATCACCCGGGTTAGAGTCGGGTAGCCGTCACAGTGTCTCAGCTACTTCGACCATTGAGAAGGATTGACAGAACAAGTCTCATCATAAAAAAATGATCCTTAAAGGTGCTAAATATTGCTGCAGGACTATAATCGGAGAGAGAAAAGATTGATGGAAAGTAAGTGGTGGATGTTTACAGCTTGTGGTCCCCCTGCTTTAATCTATGATTTTTACGCTGAATGTTCAATTACATTGTCTGTAAAAACGCCATTCTTGTATTTACAGATATGATAGAATGTGCTGTATTTGGAATTGGGGAATGTTTTTTGTACTTTGTCTTCATTATATTTCCCTGTAAGTTTTGTTTTCTGACTCAAAGAGTCTTCATCATTCTGCATGCACAAAAGTTCTTAGTCGCACTCTGTTATTTTGAAGCGGGAAAGATGTTAACACCATGAACTGGAGCGAGGAGCAATCTGATACATGAAAGGGATACGGAATTAATAAACGAGCGGTCGTGTTGATAATGCGACTGCTCTTCAAGGTTTCATTCTTTAGGGTACCAGATTTCCCCAAGCAAAAGTTTGTCAAATTATCCTTTCTGTGTATAATTGCATCGCAGCCGTCTTGTTGCCTATAACCCTAGCGCTGTTAGGTTTATGGGCTGTAATTAACTGTGATGGCAGTTCGATGATTAGTTTAATGCATCTGGTCATTAAATTAGCCGCATGTGCAGGAAAATCTGGGGATGCTTAATCGCATCTGTACGAAAAATTAATTAAAATATTCGATTAATACACTTTCTGTGCACGCTGAAAGCAATTTAATGTGTGGCTCGAAGAAGAGGAAAGGCAAACACATTGATAGGATGGCATATTTAATGCAGTAGTTCCGATTATTTTTCATTAACCCGGAGCGTATTCAGGGCGCGCTTCTGCACCTGCTGGGTAACACCTAGTAGAGAGGATACTGTGCGATGAGAAAAAATTAACGAGCTGTAAAAATATAGCATTCATATTACAAGGAAGTTATCATAAAAAGCAATCAACGGCCATTCTTCCACGCAGGTGTCGAAAATGCGCTGTGGGCCACGCAAACACACAGATAAATTATTTTCAGTTAAGTTTTAGTGCACATATTACGTGTAAAGGCATTTTTTTTTAGGCAAAACAGCAATAAGCAAAGTTCCTGCAGTTCAAATACGGAGCAAAAAGAAAATTCGTATGTTTTGTACTTTTATCAGCCTGTGAATCAACCAGTGAACAGACTAAAACCATGAGCCAAAATATTCTTTCCATTTTTTAGGCGTCGTCGACGTCGAATTAATTAGAGGCAGGAGAGGAATGAGGGGCAAGAAACATGAAAGAATTCGGTGATGGCTTTTTGTATGAACCGTCTTGGTATTTATTAGAGTGATTTCGGGAAACACGGTAAACCGAAAATTAGATGGCCGCACCGGAGATAGAACCAGCGTCCTGTCGAATGCTAGGTTCGAGCGTTAGCCTCTCAACCACAAGGTCCGGTCATTCTTGATTTCAAGGGTAAATCTTAGTCACTACTCATATTTTGTGGCGTCTCAACTAAAACGATTGGAGAAGGCATATATGACGCTGTTTGTAAACCGCAGAAGTTTTGCTCTGTGTTACTTTGTTACCTGGTTACGTGGGGATTGTACCAGCGATCGACTAGATGAGAAAGGATAACCGGCAGATACCGTACGCCAGGCACGAGGCTTGAGTTGTGCCTCCCGTGTCGAGAATATCTACTTAACAGTATGTTTTGGGTATACGAGAGCTAAAACAAGGGAGAGGATGAAACATACAATGCTCAGAGCGTTGATAACTGAGTCGAGTCCCAATGCTGGAAAAATTTTCACCACCCGCAACTTGGCCGGCAGGGTAGGAAAAGTACGCATTTCCTAATCAACAGATTACCAAATTCCTGGGTTAAATCCAAAACCAGACATTGTTGATGGTGATTCGTCCGCCGTATTGGGACGTTACGTTGGCGTCCCCTTGCCCCTTTTCTGAAGAAAATACATGAATAGATAGATAGAGGCGGGAAAGTACTTAGGGCAAGGAAAATTAAGGAATTCGGCCATGGCCTTTTGAAGGAACCACGCCTATATTTCCCTGGAGTGATTTTAGGCAACCATGGTAAACCGAAATCTTAATGTCCGGACGGGGATTCAGACATGCGTCCTCCCGAATGCGACGCCAGAGCGTTACCGCTCACCCACCACGCTCGGTTAATGGGGTGGCATCAGGTTTCAGCTCTCGAGCGTGTCACCAACAATGCAATACTTCATCATCGTCATATGCAAATACAGTTAAAACGTAATAACGCTAACATCGTTAAAAGAACGCTGAAACCATTCCAGTTCAAGTTTTGTCTGCCAGTTTCTCCTTCGTAACTGCTGACTCCTGAAACAAGAGGCAGGACACTCATTTTGATTATTTCTGTATTTGTAAGTTAACGAAGGAAGGACGTTTTTAATAAACTGACCAGAAATTGTTATCGAAGTTGGACCACTTCGAAGTCAGAAGAATGAAGGAGAATCAGAGGAAATGCTCACCAGATTAGATTGTATCACACTTTTTCATTTGTCACCTGAGTGTCGTAGATCCAAAGATGATTTCTGTGCCTGCAACCAGTTTTCTGTTTAGTATTTTGTTTATGTTCGACGATATGTTGTATGAATTGAACATATAGACCGTCATCTAATTCACACATTCGTCGCTGATCAATGTCACTGCTCCGACGAATAGAGGTTCACAAATTACTGGCAGATGCACAAATGATGAACCAATAAAACATGTCGAATATTTTGCCTTTATAGAAAAATTACAAAAGAATAACTGTCCGAAACTCAAAACAGTGAAAATCTGCGAAGTAATTCATACACCTACATTAATGAAATTATGGAATAAAATTAACAGATCTTCACATGCCTAAATAACTGTAATGTCTAGATTAACATTTTAAAAATATTAACTTCAAGAAAGATTTATTTACAGGAAAGACCCACACTAAAAGTGGTCTCTTGTCTGCATTAATGCAATACTTCACCTGTTTCCTGTCCATCGCCCTTCTCCATACAGCCGTTAAACCACAAGTCTTCAGTTATCGACTCCAAATGCTGTAATTTTTTTATATAATTTTCTTTCTCTCAGCTGCACTATCTGTATCAGACTAAGCAAGCCCGTTTGTCTCGAAATTAGGTTAACCATTATTTTTCTTCTTTTTATAAATTGGTAAACTACTTTATTCATCAATCGTTTTCAAAACTTTTCAATTTCTTGCTTTGATGAAGAACTAAATAATCCACCCCTTTTGGATTGCAAATGTTTTTTACGTTAATGTGATCGGATTGACTATCTCACTTGGTTCTAATCGACTCAACTTCCGGAACTACTTACACATATTTCGTTTTATTCTTTCATATAATGGAGTATTTCGTAATTTTCTGACTATATATTGTAGGGTTTATTTCTGGCGCTCATACTTTCGCCAAACGTTTCGTGAGATGCTGCCGATCAGCCATTGCTGTGTGCTGCGTACGCTTAGGGCGCCTGGGGCATTTGCGGTCGATGCTTCACCTAAGCCCTCATTGCGTCACCACGTTATACAGTGCAGAGAAGTCGACTGTCGCTCAGACACGCTTCAACATTGCAGATTGTATCATGGAGTATAAAGAACTAAAACGTTTCTTGCCCTCTTCTACTGGCCAGTTATGCACGTCATTAAGCGGTTACGAGAATTGTTTTTCCGCCGTGCCCACTATTATTTAGTAGATATTTACCATTACTACTGCGATCAGGTGTACCACAGGACAAAGGGTCGTTGGCTTCACATCTTTTGCACGATCTTGGAGGTGAATTTTATCATTCACATACCACATTAAAATTGAACTTCGTGTATTTTGGGCACTGACTATGAGTTGTATCGCAATTGTGCATGAAATGCTGTATAAATTGTATATGTTCTTTTGGGTTGTGGACCAGTTAATACCATATAATCCTGCCCACTAAACAAAATAAAAATTGTTAATTTTATATGGGAAGAGACATTTGCCTCCCTCGCTTAAATATTTGTAAACAACATAAGATCAGCTAGGAACAGTTTCTGCATAAGCACAATCCAGCTTAATATTGTTGATTAATTCGAGCATTATGAATTGGTATATTTTGTACTTGCCAGCCTTTTTCGTCTGGCACTCGACATGGGGTTAGCAGGTTCGAATACAGGCAGTGAAAATAATAAACACCATCCGGGACCCGGTCAGCAGGGTAGGAGAGGTGGTGGTGATTCCGGGACTTCTGCAACTCCTGTTGGATTCTTCGTAAGAGTATGCCTGAATGGGCCGCCCAAGGGTTTCATCCTCTCTCTTTTTTCATCTCCCATCCTCAATACCGAAACACACACAACCATACCGAGTGTGGTTGTGAGTGTAACGATTTGGTTCTCGCATTCGGGAGGACGAGGGTTCGAATCCCCATCCAGATTTGTGTTTTTCATGGTTTTCCCATATCACTCCGGGTGAATGCCCGGATGGTTTCTTCAGAAGGCCATGGCCACATTCCTTCCCGTTCGTTGTCTCACAGGAAACCATTGAAGTTATATCTCCCCAGGACAGTAGCTATGGTGAGGTAACCCGGAAGCCAGGTGTGGCGCATACGTTGTCATATATGCGGTGCCTATTTTACGTTACACTCAGAATGTAGATGACACAGGACACGACAGCACTTCCGTGAAACCAACCATGTTTATGCAAGGAATCGGATTGGCAAGCAGTCTGGAGAATAGATGGCGAATTCGTAATCTGTGCTCAGTTACTGATTTGAGTAAATATGTAGTATTGTAAGTAAAGAGAATTACGATACTACGGTGACGTTCAGGTTTTAAATTTAATTTTGAGTTCTGCAGGTCTGAAAAATGCGCTTGGTTGAAAGTGATTCGCAACAAAGTTAAAATCTTTCCTGTCGGCTCCAGCCCCAAAAGCCATGGAAATGAGATCATGCAAGATAAATTACCACTTTTCATTAGAAGTTTATTCATGAAGCCTCGGTTGATGGATAGTTGGATGGTAAAACATAATGCTCAATTTGTTCACTGTGAGATAATGTGTATGTTTAGGTCGTTGGGCACCATCAATTGTTCGATGATTGCAGGTAAAGATAAAACGAGACAAAAGGCGCATATTTTGAGTTTTTGATGAAATAGGAAAAAATCAATTCAGTAAATAACCACCATTCAAGGTGCTCTCGACTTAATTCCAGTTACCATCGTTAAAACTGAGTTTGACATTCCACTAAAAAGACTTAACTCTTCCGTTGCAGGGTGGCATCTTTGCGAGATAGGGAATAACTTTAGGAATCCTGCCACTGAGCGAACAGTATGAGGCCCTGTAATATTAATTTTAAATGGAGGTTGCCAGAGCAGCTCGGCTGATACAAAATAATTTATGGAAGTTGGAAATGCTTGTTAGTTAGATACGTTGACTTCACAAACTTCCAGTATCGAGTAATTATGATGACAGATTAACTAACACATCACGCCAAAAAAACGATGGAATATGTAAAGATAAAAATTAATGATTTTTATCGGCTGAATTCAAGGTTTCGTTTCAAGTGGTAGGGCCCTATTTTGTAAACCCGCTGTATCATTATATTACCAAAGTTTTCTGGTAAAATATGATTGAATTTAATAGTAAATTATGAGATACTGATACTCATCCAATCATTGTTTACGCTTAAAAAACAAAGGACAGTTAAAAAAATGGCTTGACAGCGACAATTTCCACGTTAAAGTGTAATATGTATAACACTGAACTACTACAAGAGCGGTTATTAAAGTGTTACACAGTTTTCACGGTGTGCAGAGAGAGACTTTAAAGAGGTTGTGTGAGAAATATGGTATATAGCGTGTAGTATGTTTCCATGCTCTACCTGTTAGCCGCATTATTGTTTTGCTTCTATTCTTCGTTATTAACAGCGACATTCAGCTTTTGTATTTCAGTATTTCTTCAGTAGCAGCAGAATGGAATGTCGTATCTCAAGGTTAAAGACCTATCAGAACTTTCTTGTTGCGATGTAAAAATAATATGATTATTTACAATATAGTACTATTTAAGGAGGCTACGGCAGGGCGGAATGCGCAGCCAATAGATGCCCTGTCAACAGGACTTTACGATCACACCAATGTATGTTACTATTATAGTAGCTTGAGATTATTTCCTGTTCCTTGCGTATAATCCTCTGCCGACTCAAACCACATCAATACCGCAGAGCCGTTACTTGCTACTAGTTTAACCTATCCGACTATTCTACCGGGTACAGGGGACCTAAGTTTTAACGTTGAATCCGAAATATGGAAGAGTTCAGGCGTACTTCACATTATACAGCAAGTTGTGCCAGAGGTAAAGGTAGGGTTAAAAGCCTTTGAAAATCCCCACCGAGAGAGAGATTCGAACCGGGGACCTTCCGCTCCCCAGTCAGACACCTTAACCACTGAGCCACCAGACTGTTCACAATAATTCTTTCTGGCGTAATGACCTGGTGACTGGGTTTCTATTATCTGCTCCTTCCTCCCCTGTCGAAGCTACCTTAACCTAACCCGGTAGTTCCCCCGGATACAGGGACCAAATCACGGGAACGTTCTGGCGTACTTCACATTATACAACAAGCTGAGCTAGGGTGAAGGACGGATTAAGGGCTTATGAAAATCCCCAGTCGGACCCCTTAACCATTGAGCCACCAGATCGTTCCTCTTGCTACCAATCAAGCTATATCAAAAACCGTTAAAAATTAAAGTGGCCCATTGTACTTCCCCAACATTTTTCCAATGATTAATTATTCATATTTCCGATAAAATATTTAACACGATTTACAATTTGTAGAATATTTATTTACTCTTCGGAATTCATATTGAGCCCGATGGGGGAGTGGTAACATTCGGGGAATCAGGATTCGGATCGCAGTCCGCTCCTTTCAGATTTTGGTTTTCATGGTTTCCTGATTTCATGATAAATACTATATGGAAAATCGGAAAAGATTAGTTTATGACGACTGTCGCAAAATAAGAGCCTTTTTAAAATACTAGTCAAACTTTGAAAATTGAAAGACATCTGATTCAGTGTCTCGTACGAGAAGCGTCTCTCTATTCGTGGTATGTCAGATATGCGTAAATGTTATACTATAAAGTGAAGCGTGTAATCTTGTTGATTTAGTTTAGATGACGTGGTAAGGAACAAGCGGTGACCTTGTTGAGACCTACTCAAGCAAGTTGCCTCAGAGTTGTGACAAGATAAGAAGATTTGCGCGCTGTAGCCCATCATGGTTCCCGTACGTTAGATAGAATCTGTTTGCTGCGAAGAGCATACTCGGCGGTACTCAGTACAAAGGGCGTGTGAAAGGAATTAAGCCACACGAACTGGTAATAGGCAGCAGGTCAGAATTGGTTAAATGTTTTTGAACAACTTTCTAATATGACATTAAAATTCGTTTTTCCTGATTCTTACTGGCTACTTTTAATTTCGAAGGGAATGGTTTATTAGCCTTCAGACCCATTTTCAATATCCTGTGTCCTCATAACTCATATTGGATATTATCAACTACATTTATTAGGCCCGTTGCTTCTGAAAATTCAGTATCGGCGTGAAGGAACTAGTCCATAAACATTTTTTTAGTATACAGTAAATGTCTATATTCTATCATTTCCGCCCTGAATAATACGAGTTATAATTGTAACCATGGAAAAATCAGAGTTAAATATGGTATGTTGTACTAAAATCTTCCTGCAGAATCAGGCACACCTTCTGTAGTTTATTGATCTTCCACAACTGATAGTATTTCTTAATATTATCGCATAACTTCTATAACTGTGTCCCATTTCTACACTGATATTGTTTTTCTCGTCTGACTGTAGGCACCGAAGTGGTTTTCTTAGAAGCCGCTGGATGAAGGATCAGGCGAACAGAGAGAATGGGGCAAAATTTCATCGCCATGCCTGTCGATTAGGACCGTTGATTCCTGAGCGCGATTTGTGGGTGCATTGTCGGCCACGAGACATGCTTTGCTGATCATAAAACTTTAACTTAGATCACAACCCGAAGCTTGAGTGGATCCTACCGAAGGAGACAATATGTCAGATGTAGGACACGCAGCCCCTTCCTCGAGGATCTACAGTTTACTTGAAATCCGAACCATGGAGTTATCATGGCTTACTTCAGAAACACAGAGAAAGTTTTGCCAAAGTCAAAGGTGGCATGTAGGATCGTACTTCGATGTTTTTTTTTTTTTCACCTTATCTCGCAGTTTCTGTAGGATGGTGCAGTTTTAAGCGTTGCTCATGATTTAATCCATCAGAGGCTAATTCACTAGCCTTACACTACGACAGTTCTGAAAAACGGACAGCACAGATATCTGCACCACACACTGATTGTGAATTAGAATTAGTCTTCGAATCATCGTGTTCCAAAGGTCAGCATCCGCTGCAGATCTTCAACTCCAGTTTACATCTGCAATGCGGTTAACAGACATGAAATCAACAGCATTCACATTTTTAGAGATGTGAACTTGTTTGTTAATAATTTTCTTTGAGTGAAACCCACTTCTTTTATGATCATTTCAAGGGTCATTTGTTTGTCTTCGTGGACAAGAGCCTCAGTTTTCTTCACCATGTAAACATCCATTCACGATTCAGTGCCTCCTACATCGAGGATCTACTGTGATTTACATTTGTCCAGTCTCGAAGATCCTATCCACCCTGTCACGGACCCAAACAAAAAAATATCATGACAGTAAACAGTCATTTTACTTTAACATGTTGGTGATTTTTTCGGCCCAAGTCCTTAGTTGCTATGATAACTGTTTTGTGGGTTCTTTCTGCCTTGCAACTAAACAAAATGCTTTTGATGGCATACGCGTTTCGCCTTTATTCAAGGCATCATCAGTGCCCTAACAGTTATCATAGCAACTAAGGGCACTGATGATGCCTTGAATAAAGGCGAAACGCGTATGCCATCAAAAGCATTTTGTTTAGTTGCAAGGCAGAAAGAACCCACAAAACAGTAGTCATTTTACTATTGGCTTGATGTGTGTTATCAACCTTCAAATTAAGGGAGTTGACAACAGCGGTTAACAATGCAGTTTATTTACATCTACCTGATCTGTTGGTACGCGGAGCTGTAATTTACATAATGGTCAATAATGATTATAATGCTCAAGTTAAAAGTAACTTTGTGTGAGAGTTTAAACTTTATGACACCGTCTCGTACGACGAAACAAATGAAGGATTTTCACGGGAGTTCAGCCGGATAGTGTGGTCAAAATCAACGTTCTTACAGCTAAGTCTGCTGTCTCCATCGGTTGAAATAGTAATAACTAAGTAAATTCATTTGGTAGAACATCCTTGAATACAACGTAGCTGCTATATTCTGCAGAAGCCCTCATTCTCAATCTGAGAAATAATTGGTTTCCTGTTAGTGTATCCATGTTTCGATCATGATCTCTTTAAGGATTTCCTGAATGTACCAAATGATTTACAAAGAACGATAAAAATTAGCAGCTACTGTTTCTGCATATGAGAAGCAGAAAACCCAGCCTGGTGGGTGAGTACTAACCTTCGCTCTGGCATTCAGGAAGACCCTTGTGCGGTAACCAGACCGACACAGCCAGTTTTCTATTTTAAATGGTTTTCCGAAATCACACCAGTGAAATGCAAGGATAGTTCCTTCAAAAAGGCCACGGCTAATTTCCTTCTTGTTACATTGCAACAATCTTGGTCTCTTAATGACCTCGCTTTCGATGAGCAGTTAATCTCTTACCAGAAATAAAGCACGAAGAGCCCATGTTTCATTTTACATGAATGTTAACTCATTCATAACTTCAACGGAATCTTCCTGATTATCAGTAAATAGTCAAGGATTGTCGTAAATTTTTAGTATTCCATCTTAACGGCTGGTATATTCGGGACTTGGCTAGTAAGGTAAGAAATGTAGTGTTGCACATTTTGCTATCACCAGATTGTGTACCAGAAATCGGATTCAGACCTAAAACTAAACGCAGTCTGCATGAATTATAGAGCATACGATACTTCTTATCGTGATTATTCCGTCGGATAGGGAAATAAAACTTGCCGGCGACGGATTTCATCCTCTTACATCTTAACGTCGTTTATGTGCACTACACACAACATTCATCACACAAATATATGAACGCTTAGACGTACGGAGAAAAGTAATTGGCCACTCTGTCTCTGAATCCAGGATTGAATTACTTCATTTACGATTGTCACGATGCCAGAATTTGGATTTAGAACTCATTTCATATTAAATATAGAACTAACCAGGCGTGAATGGCTATCATCGTTTGTGTGTGAATGTTGTAACATATCAATAGTTCTACCAGATCTTTAATAATTTCAACATGAATTTCCATTAGACAACCCAAAAGAACAAAAAGTTTGAATCTGATTTGATCGTGTTTGCCGTGTCTAGTGTGTGTGGTACACAGTTACAAACACATTTTTGATGCATTTTATTTATTTTACGATTGAAGTATTTAATATTTATCACTTAAGCATTAAATTACTAAGTGGATGTGCGGAGAAAAGCCGTTCATTGGAGTAATAAGTGACGCATCTCTTGCTGCCTTTCCCGCTTATCACACAATACATGACCCATCCCACGGTGCGAGTTATGTAGTTCGAAAATTACGATATAGATAAGTAGCATGATAAAAATGGTTAACGGTTTCTATTCATTGCCTCTGGCTATCAGAAAACATAAATTTGGGCAGGGGTCAATCCTTGATCCTTCTCTTAAGAAAGCAATACGTTGAACTGAACGTCATTAGCCCTTGTAACTTTACCGTGGACTTCGGTAACTCTGCTGGAATCTGCTTGTATCCGTTCGTGTTTCTACAATTTAGTAGTCTTTATTACAAAACCGTACATTCCGTTTCTTAATTTCTTAACTGGGAGTTATAAATTTACAAAGCTGAGTAGTGATAAATTGTATGGAAGAGGATTTAAAACACACACAGCACAATCAGCTAAAAAGATGTCGTATATGTACATAGCAGATACTTCATAACACGTAAACAAATAAAAGCGTATATAAATGGAATATGGGTGTAATTTTATATGATTTTTAAAGGGAATGCATATATAATATATACTTCAATACATACAAATAGAATCATACCCATTCGTATTATAAACACTGGTGACCAGTTTTGTGTAAACGTTGTGAGAAAATTGCAGAAGAAACATGACTGCTCGTACTGAACGAGGGCACCCATAGTTCAATTTCACTTTTAAAAAAAAGCGTAAGCACAACTCATCATTTCAGAAGACAGTTACCAAAAGTATCTTCTTCCTTGGGTTGTTCCATTTGTATGAGACTTACATTTAGTTAACCTAACCGTTACGTAATAGAGCATCTTCATTTCATAATTTAAAGATCTCCTTTACTTCTACACTTCTTCTCTACCGTACTTAATATTTTTATTCTTCACTTAGTTCAGTTTTTGATACCTAAAAGTTTATCGTTTGGTAGAATAATCTATTAACAATTGCTATTATGCTTTTCGTATCTCCCTTCTTTGAATCAATTCCTGTAATTTTAATTCGTAAGTAACAAAATTCTCTTATGAACCTGATCCAGTGTTGAAGCAGATTTGACTATTGTCTTTCATAATAACCCTTGTTTATTTCTAGTTCAAATTCCGCTTCAAATATTCTTATACGCCATTCACTATTTATCAGCTAAAAGTCATATATCATAATGAATCATAGCACGCTGATTGTTGGTGCTTAGTTACTACAGCGCTTATACTACATGTTATCTGAATACTAATTGTGCCAGGCCACAACCTTGCCTCAATCCCTTCATAGCAAGTGTAAATCTCTTGTGACTCCTCACTTTTATTTCAGACTTTTGAATATTACGCAGATTTTAAATATGTATTTATTCTATCTCACAAATTTAGATCTGACTAAATACATTGTCAAAAGTTTTTAAAAAATCAACGAATGCCATAAATGTATCTTCATTTTTTGTGACCAAGGTCCTTATTGCTTGTTTTTTTTCTTTTTATTCTAGCGTCATTTAAAAGTTGCGTTTTCTGCTTTGTTTAATTTTTTTGTATGTTATTTCAATTAATAATTCTAAAGTACACGCCATGCACATATGGTGATGAATGACTTTCGTGCCAATTCTGTCTCTAAGAGCATCACTGAAAACCCTATGAAATTTTGGTCGTATGTAAAAAAGGTTAGCTCTAGTAAAAGACGGACGGGAAGTTGAAGACAGCCGCGACGAAGCTCCCGTATTTAACACCGAATTCGAAAATTCATTCACGCGTGAAAACAAGGAAAACATCCCCACTTTACCACATCGTGTGGAATTAGAGATGGATCCGATAGAAATTGATAGCGTAGGTATTGTAAAGCAATTAAAACTCCTGAAGTGGGGTAAAGCGCCGGGTCCCTATGGTATACCGGTAAGAGTATTTTCTGAATACGCGGAGGAAATTGAGCCATTTCTGTCAGATATATTCCGTAAATCTTTAGAAGAGAAAAAAGTACCTTCTAGCTGGAAAATAGCCCAGGTAAATCCCGTTTTCAAGAAAGTAGATAGGAGTGATCCTAGGAATTATCGACCCATATCTCTAACATCGGTCTGCAGCAGAATTCTGGAGCATGTCATAATATGCTCGAACATTATGAAGTTTCTAGATGAGAACGAGTTACTTAAACCGTGTCAGACACAATTGGCCCTATTTTCCCATGACGTAATGAAAGATATCGATGAAGGTTCGCAAGTTGATGCAGTTTTCTTGGATTTTCAGAAAGCTTTTGAATCTGTACCACACAACCGACTTTTAGCGAAGATTCGAGCATACGGTATTTAGGCTCAGATTTTCGAGTGGATACGTGATTTTCTAACTGGTCGATCACAGGTATGTCGTTGATGACGGGGAAGCCTCTTCTAAAATAGATGTTACTTCGGGCGTTCCTCAAGGAAGTGTAATAGGACCACTTCTTTTCTTAATTTTTATAAACGATTTAGGTGATAACGTCAAATGCTGGTTGCGATTGTTTGCCGACGATGCAGTTATCTATAGGGAAATAAGTTGCTCCGACGATTGCTTAGAAATTCAGTGCGATTTGGATGCTATTTTCGATTGGTGCCGTAAATGGCAGCTTGCACTTAATCGCAAAAAGTGCAAGGCAATGCGGATAAGTAACAAAAAGAATCAGTTTCTTCACGAGTACAAAATAAACATTTCAGCTGTTGGCTCGGTTGATTCCCTGAAGTATCTGGGGGTGATAGTACAAAGCAGCATGAAATGGGACATACACATAACTTCCGTCGTAGGCACGGCTAATTCTAAATTGCGATTCATAGGTCGTATTTTGAGGAATTGTAATGCTCATACAAAGGAGATAGCGTATAAAACACTAGTGCGTCCGCATCTGGATTACTGTTGTGGAGTTTGGGATCCGTATCGCAAGGTTCTGATTGACTCAGGGGAGAGGGTGCAGAGGAGAGCCGCTCGATTCGTGACTTGTTGTTACAGCCCTTATGAAAGCGTCACAGAATTGATACATAGATTGGGCTGGGATAGTTTGGAAGACAGACGACGTAGCTTGCGTTCGAATTTATTGGAGAATATGAGAAAAAATTTAAATTTCGAGTGCAATGAAATACTTCTTCCGCCAACCTACTTAGGTCGCAATGACCGGAGGGATAAGGTTAGAGAAATAAGATGCCGTACTGACGCTTTTATGTATTCCTTCTTTCCTCGCGCTATTGGGGATTGGAATGCACGGGTTTAGGATTGGTGCTTAGAACCCTCTGCCACCCACAATGTTTGTGATTTGCAGAGTATGAATGTAGATGTAGAAGGCGTAAGGATTATGATTTCACAATAAACTCTCAGTGTTTCTCTGTCTCACAAACCGAGCAGTAACACTCGGGCCTGGCATTCAGAAGGACGTAAGCTGACATCCACTTCCGGCCATCCAGATTTCGGTTTTCTGAAATCACTCCAGGCGAATGCCAGGATGGTTCCTTTGAATGGCCGTGGACTAATTCATCATTTTTCATGGCACTCCATGGCACTCCCGGCTCTAATGACCACAAGGGCGACGAGACGTAAAGTTCCAAAGCAAATAAAAAAACCTCCTTGTCATAGCGTTATGTGAATCACGGTAATATTTTAATTTCTTCTGCTGCTGCAGACTACAGTTCTGAAGGGAACTGATTCATTCCTGCTGCCTCATTTGCTTTTGAATACCTGTCAGATTCTGTCCTTGAAACCAGGTATTCTGTGTTATAGAATTCAGCATCTAACATTCAGTGTTACAGAGAAAGTTGACTCCCTCAGTCAGTGTGTATTAGTTTCAATTTCCTGCTTCTTCATGAGGTCAGAACTGTTTATTGTTACCACGTTCAATATGATTAAACCTTGTTTTTTTATATCAAGAATTCAGTTTTATCATACTATACGCCACATCTTCCGTAGCTGCACCATCTCTTCTAAACTTTTTCCACATTTCTCTTGCAGCTGTAATCCATAAATTTCTTTAAGAATCGCATAGCTGACTTATTTTCTGAGAGTTTTTTAAATTGGTGTTTAGCCATTTCAGCCATCTCATCGGTGTTTACGTTTCTTATGCTGTGTCCATATAACACCATTATCATTATTGTTTCCTTTGTAGGAAGGAAAATGCAAGACGAACACAATATTAATTATTACCGTCCTTGTCCGAGGCCGGACTCGAACTAGTGACCGTTGCAACGTGACGCCAGCGCGCCAAGCCCTACACTACAAGGGCCAGCAATTTTGTTCTTCCGTTTCAGATTAGTCTCTACTTCAAAGTTTCCTATTACCTTCTTTCCTTATGCCAAGTAAGGACGTGGTACAATCATAGATCATTCAAGAGGAGGCAAATATGAAGAAAGTAAACTGTCACTATTCGAGTAAATTTTTTTTTCGGACTTCACGCCTCGTCGAAATCAAGGTCATTACAGGGGGTGGGGAAGGATGGGGGACAAGGAACGGGAAGGATTTCGGTCATGCCCTTTTGAAGGAACAATCCCAGCATTCGTTTGTAGTAATTTGGGGAAGTCATGGTAAACGAAATCTGGATTGCCGGATGGGGATTCGAACCCGCGACATCCAGAATGTCAGGCCAGAGCTTTACTGCTTACCCATCAGGTTCGGTATTCAAACTGATTGTCCGACTTTTCCCTCTTATCTGAATCCTTTGTTTTATTGCCTGTGCTATGAGACCAATAGCACTTGTGATCAGATTTAAGAATAATAACAATAATAATAATAATTTTGTAATGGTTTTGATGCAGGTATTTAAGAGAATATTCTATACACGCCTTCATGAGAAATTATCTGATACTTACTCGGAATACGATCAGTACAAAGGTATGTATATTGCATTCATGTGACTTTTGATTAATTGTAAATCTTGTGTGAAGTGAGCTTCTTACGACGCTGCTTTGGACACAAAGGGAACATGAATAGTTTTCAGCTTGGACATAGGTTCCGATTGTACTCTACGCTGTTTTATAAATAAATTTTTGTAGCAGACTTTAATAAACTTTATGTTTGGTAGTTTTCTCATAGCTTCACTATATGTGGTCGAGGGTGACAACTTTTCAGATTAGCGTCGTATGATTTAATGTTGATTACTTCTTGGACCTCAACGTGTAGACGGTACTTGAAGTAGTAAAACGTTTAGACGAACGTCAAATGCTATTTAAACAAAAAATTATGACACATTACTTGTGTTGCAAAGCAACTGTTCCCCTAACAACACAGACATATGTCTCTTGCGCGAGTTAATTGCCTGTGCTCTGAGAACAATAGGACTTGTGTTGCAGAGATGGTTTACGTATAAGGAGACTGTTGTAAGGCGGTACAGTCTGCGTCCTGTTTCCATCGGCCATGTACTCAGAGCTATTTCGTAACTCAGCTAATATTTTACAGATAGCAGCTAGTGGTGCACTATGGTTAAACTAACAAAGAGAATTAATGATACCTGAATTTAATGGCACAGATATCTTGATATTTACCAGACATGTTGAGTCTCATTTTGAATCTCATTTTTTGTTCCTAGATATTTAATTCTTGGTCCAAACAGATTTAGACCTTATTTTATTATCTAGTTGGTAACACCTCTGGAGATAACCAATTACGTTAATAAAATTTGACCATTAAATTTGGATTTGATGTTAGATTAGTGTAATCACTTGTCTGTTCGCCCAATTTGTGCATTTGGTTGCGCCACCGTGATGGTGTCCGGCGCTGACACGGGATTAATTGGTTTGAGTCCTAATGGTGGAGAAAATGTTCAATATCAGGACTTGGCCGGCAGGTTAGGAGAGATGTTGGTGCACAATTCCAATCACCTGATTGCGCATCCTAAGTGCTGAGTTAAATACAGTGCGTATACGACACTGATGATGATGATTCGTCCGTCGGATGTGGACGTTAAGCTCAGCGGCCTACGTGTCTTACCTGAATGGCCCGGCTCCGAGTTTCAACCTCTTTCTTCTTTCATCTCTCATCCACAACACAAATAACACTCTGAACACACATACCATCACAGTCATAACAGACACTTACAGTATCGCTCTCTGTCACACTGGGGAAACCACCCCAGTTCATCACCTCCCCGGGACGCCATTGTAACCACCTACACTCGGTTACGGGAAAGGCACCGAAGAAGAAGAATCACTTGTCCCAGGAATGATGTGTCAGTTTCAGTTCTAACCATATTATTAGTTAATTAATCCAGTCTTTTGGTGACTAAGCAAAGCAAAAGAAGGTACCTCCATTAATGTATAACGCAGTTCGAGTCCCAACAGTTAATGATATTGATTGTTTGGTAAGCCTTGCGGTTTGTTCTCAACTGTTGAAAAACGATTAAATTTGTTGACCTTCTGTAGACTTCTCTTCCTACGATGTTTCAATATCTTTGTCTATTCTCAAATCGACGGATAACGATATCATTTTACAGATCCTATTTCGAAACAAAGGGTACCATTTTAAAGTTACATTATGAACAATTTTTGGCTTGCCTTGTAAGGTTTCTAGCTTATTAGGCTCTTTGATTGGCAGTTGGAAAACTATTTTAATACAAAGATAGGTCGCAAAGTGATTAATTCTTTCGCGAAGGCATTCACTTGGTTTCACCGAGCGGGGTGGGTGAGCGCCGAGCGGTAAGGCTCTGTCCTCGCATTAGGGAGGACGCTGGTTCGAACCGACCATGCAGATTTGAGTTTTCCATGATTTCCCCAAATCACACCAGATGAATGACTTGATTGTTCCTTTAAAATGCCATGGCTGAATTCCTTTCCGTTCCTTGTCCCCAGTCGTTTCTCGACGTTGATGTCGACGAGGCGCTAAAGCCAAGAGGCAAAAAAAAAACCACACCTGGTTATTATTTATCTCAATGTATCGGGTTGTAACTTCACTACAAATAAAATATCGATGACTACGTATTGACTCGACGAAACGTACCTCGGTCCCGGAACTTATAGAAACATTACAGTGAAGTTGAAGTCTACATAAAGAAGTATAACTAAACTACTGGGTGATTATTACAATTCAAACTGAGATCTGTATGCTTAACATATTCAAAATGAGCTTGTTTGACTAACGTTTTAGTTGCTTTTAATGTAATTTTTGAGAGCAAATCATAACACGGCTTTAAGCCGAAATAGTGAGAGTCTGAGGGTTGAATGAAATAATAAAACCTTGTTATAGATCTATTAACTGAGAATATTAATTAAATTAATACTGCATTATGTGAAACTTTTTAGCTGAAATTGGAAACAATAAACATTTTATTTAAATTGAATATAAAGCGAATCGTACTTGTGCTTTGATTACTGCTTGATTGAATTCATATCGAAACGTAATTGCAGCTTTACTAAACACAGCGGTAAATAAAATATTAAACCGTGTACTTCCTATTTACTATGATTACAGTTCTAGAGCCCTCAAACTCTTTTATTATTTTGCAGCAGATCTCTTATAACATCGCACAATATGTTGCCTCCACGTCAGTTTTTCGCGGATGCAGTGTGAAGAATTTTGTGTGTTTTAACGCAGCAGAAGTTCTTAACAATGCTCACGCCTGCGGAAAATGAAGTTACCGACTATGAAAAGGGGCGAATGAAGCGGTAAAACTTGCTCCGAGAGGAAGGCAAGTCGTAACTTGTATTACGAGCGTTCTCGAACCAAACCACTGCCGGACTTTTGTTTATTTTTTCGCGCTATTGTGATGGACATTGTACGTTGTCACCCACATTTTGCAGAAATTCCAGGAGAGAATCTTGAATAATCTGTTTTTACAGATCAGTAGACTTCCAAATTGCTGACAGGATAGACCGAAGTTTTTCGCTGTCAGCAAGTTCCGAATTGTGGACTTCAATAGTCATGATGTCAAAATGACGAGCTACTTCTATTGAAGACCTTCAACAGTAAAAGTTTTTACGGATTATTACATTTTTAGGCGGGTAAAAAAATCACCTAAGCTGTTGGAAATAAAAATAACTAAAGCAAACTACATTTACTCCTTCATACAATAAGGACGCTATATAACTCACTTACTAGCTACTGAATCTCCCAGGCATGTCTCAGCGGTCGTTTATTTAGCCTGACAAGATATGTTGTGTCATGCCCCCTTCTACATCGTACCTGGTCATTCAGTACAAAATACTTCCCTTCAGAAAAGAATATTTAAATTAATTACTAACATCTAATTAATACTGATGTATAATCAGTAAATCATTAAGCAAGCGGCACTAACCGGGACTGCTAGAAGCTAAAAAAATGAGTGAAAGGTATCAGCCGAGAGACAGAGCTGCTAACGCTGGGACAAGTAATATTTTCTAATTTTTTTTTTAGATATGTTGATTTAGTGAGTTTACGTGACCGTCAATGCTTAAAAACAGTTGTGTGACTGGGGTAAAATGGACTTCTCTTCGAATTCCGCCTATGACTGGATATTTTGCTGTCCACCTCTGGCAAAACTTGCTTGGTTTATGTGAACTACAGTGGATTCTTTCCTTAAAACTGTAGGTTTTCTTTCCTCAAAAGGATTAGCTGGTTAGGTTAAGCGGTCACGGCAGAACCGAATAACGCCACACCTAACTTGTATTGGTGGCCTGGCATTCGGGAGGACGTGGGTTGAAATCTCAGTCTGACCTTACAGATGATTTTTCATTGTTTCCCGAAATCACTCCAACCGAATACCGTTATGGTTCCTTCAAAAATTATGGCCAAATTCCTGCCCGTTCCGTGTGCTAACATCTCCTAGATTTAATATCCTCGACGCCGACTAGCCGTAAAGCCCAAACAAAAGCGCGGCCAATAGAAAGTCTGCAAATATATCCTTTAGGCCACACTGAATTATCAGAATAAAAGAACAGCTGATCCAAGAGTGATGGCAAGCTCGAATATCCTACGTAATTATATAGCACAAATGTGGCGTGCTGTGCGTATGTGGAATTTATATGACAGGCTTGTATAAAATCGGTGCAATCTTTCTTGTTGTAAGACTGTTTGGGGTCTTTCTGGAAAAAAACAAACTGGAAACGCAGCTGGTTGTGTACATTAAACCCATTTGTCGTGTTAGAAAACGAACTAGAAAAGTGTGTTATCCATTTAGCAAGCTCCGTTTGCACTTAAATTCGGTTAAGGGCCGAACAGGCAAGTGTCGATATCAGCATTTTAGTAGACTTAACTGCACTTTGGTGTAGGTTCTGTATGCGATTCGGATAGTTCCTATCAGCCTTCCGGTCGTTTAAATTATGTAATTATCGCAGCAATCTCGAGTCTGTGCGAAACAAAGCATTTCGTGGAGAATACTAATCGCGTGGCAAATTGATCTTCGGCGACGTCATTGATTGTGAATTCTTCCCACCAAATTTCAATTAGTTCTTTAGATTCACACTAGTAACAACTATTTCTGTTTTTTTTTTTTATTTTGTTCTGGAATTTATTTTATTCAATAAACATCAACCGTGTAAATTGTTTAAAAAAATTATATGGCTGGAAACAAGCATTGCCCTGGAACGTTAGAGTACTATCATGTACATGGTTTTTTGAGTCTGAAGCCAACTTCTATAAGCTATCAAAAACGTAATATAGACACAATTCGTATTTAAATTCATTGTAAGAGTAATGACAAATGCGTTCTCCTCGCCCCAGCTTCTTAACATACAACTATCCTCGTTTAGTCTGCACTAGAGTAGAATATTAATGATAACTGCGTTGTTGGTGTGATGCTGCAGGTCCAAAGACGCCAGACTAGAGCTTTAGAATATATATATACATTTTAATATGTGACAATAAGGGAATCGACGCTTGGTTGGTCTGTTCGTTAACATGTTGGATCAATCCGTCCAAAACGAATTACTCGTATTATAATGGAGATTGTGAAAACGCACCTTCAAAATGAGGAACCGATTTGTTTTCTTGGTTTTCCGGGTGGAGCTGCCTCAAAGTTTTGAAGCCATCTTACTATGGCTTTCATCAGAGGACAGTATATCCATTCAGCTAGGTTATGATTACAGTTATAAGCGTTCTTATGGATATGAAAGAGGGAATTAAGGTGTGATGTAAAATTATTAGACGTAAAAGAAGAGTTGGATGTGAGAATGGAAACAGGGCAGTGTCGGGAATTATTCACCGAGCGGGGCGGTGTAACGGTTAGCGTTCTCACCTCGCATTCGGGAGGACGGCGGTTCGAATCCCCGTCCGGGCATCCAGATTTGGGTTTTCCATGGTTTCCCAAATCACTCCAGGCAAATGCCGGGATGCTTCCTTCAAAAGGCCATTGCCGAATTCCTTCCCATTCCTTGCCCCCATCCTTGCCCCCCATCCTTGCCCCCCATCCTTTCCCGTCTCTAAAGACCTCGATGTTAAAAAGAGACGTAAAGCAGTTAAAAAAAAAAAAAAAAAACGGAATTATTCTTGCGAACGGACGTGTACTTTTGTCCTGTATCGCCTCGATGAAACACATGCAGCCGTAATCTACTTTGATAAGGGACGTGATACATTTATCAACTTGCTACGCAGATGAGGTTTTGAATAATATTTGAACCACATTATCACCACCGCTAAAGCTGATTCGAATAAACACGTACCTCAAAAACTTGAGTAAATGCTACAGCTCCTAGAGGCGGAGGTTAGCCAGAAAATGAGTCAATTGCACAAACACCTGATAAGTGGAGGATATAAAATGCGTATAGACACGCAGGGTGACCGAATCTATCAAAAGCCAGTAATAACTTGTGATGAAAATACTAGACTGAAACGCAGATACAGTTCTTATATCTACTTTATTGCTCTGTTCTATCCATATGAAGCATAGCTTCTGATGATGTAAGTGGAGATATTTATGTTTAGAAGGTGGTAACGGTTTACGAACTCAGCCCAGTGCTGTCTACTTGATATTCAAGATACATACTTGGCATTGCGGTATAAGGATACTCTGCTACTTTATGAATCAGTTTATATCGACAACAGTTATCTGAAGTGTTCTTTCAACCCTTTCTGTTTGTATTATAATAATAACGCTGTTACTGAATAACCAGTGGCAGAGTTATTATGGACTGCGAAGTCCTTCTCTGCTGTAATCGTCTAACCTTAACCATGAAATTCTATCGGGTAAAGGAAACCTACAATTCAAAGTGAAGTACGAACCGCGCAAACGTTATAGCGAAATTCACATTACACAAACCAAGAATTTCTGGAGTTGAATGACGGGTTGAAGGCTTTTTAAAATCCCAGCCGATGCGGAGATTCGAATCTGGGACCATTTGACACCAGCACCTCGCTGTCGGGAGAGCTTAACTGACTGGCCTCTTATTTCGTGAGGATCTCTACTGACACATGTCAGCGAAATTGCGTTCATCCTATGTTTTGTCTTTAAATCATTTCCTTTATCCAGCTGCACTGTCTTCTTCCTCTGCTGCAGGTTCTATTGAAATTTTTTTATGCTGTTCTGTCGTAATACTTGGTCTACCCAGTCAAGTTTTTGTGTTTCATCTGTCGATAATACGCTTTTAAACTCATTACTTTCACAAATTAATCGTAACTCACTATAACTTTGCTGTTTCACTTTCTTCTTGGCTGTGCACGTCTGCTCGTTACACTCTCATAGATAACTTTTGCAAACCTTTTTCAAAAGTTTATGCTACCAACATGTTCCTACTGTTATTAAATACTAATTTTCGAAGTACTTCCGTCAGTTATCACGGATTCAACCATGGACTACTGCTGCGGTCATTGAAAGAACCAATTAAAAATAAAATCTTACGATTAAAATGTACAAAAGAGACACTGCAACTAATGTCTCACCAATGTAGAATAATTGTCTGCTTCTGGATTAAGAAATGCAACATGGTGTGTTTAATTATTGCTGAAACTGTATTGTATAAGAACAATATTTTTTTTTTATTATTGTTATACAACTCCAGTTAGGATTAACTGTGGGATTATGTGCTTTATACTCCTATTTCAATTATCCATAATAAAATTAACATACAAAATTCAGTATTATATTTTAAACTGATTTTATTTTTCTCACCCATCAGTCTCTAAAATAGTTTAATGTAACCCATAATCTCATTTTATCCTGAGCTAATCTCAACATATTCATTATAACTTACCTCATATTACCTGTCTCAGATTTTTAAATCTTTGTCTTCTTCAACAGTCGTTATTTTAGTTTGTTCCCTCCATTAGCAATTTAACAAGTTCCGAACGCCTTAAAATGTGATCCACAATGTTGTATCTTCTTTCCGTAAGATTCTTCCACAAACGTATTTCCTAAACCATCATTTCAGTAACATGTTCATATAGTGCTTTCTATGACCGCTTAAATTTTCAGCGTCCTTATGTAGTACTACTACATATCAGATTCTTCAATTTTCGTTCTTTCTAGCATTCCCAAAATCCAAGCTCTACTGCCATAAAGCACTGATACAAGTTTATATCTGAAAATTTTCACTGCTGTATTGTTTTGAGAAAAAACATTAACGGTAATCTGACGGTTGCAAGTATCAACAAACTCCATAGTTTGTATGGTTGAACCGGTAGCATTCGTCGTCTTGGCGATCCGTAATAGAAGTGGACGTTTTCAATTAGATGTTTGTCTTGTGGTTTATTCGTCATGAGTCAACTGTTACATACGTTGCATATATTAGTAACTCTCAAACATGCTGAAGAGCTGAAAGCCGGAATATTAGTTTTAATACCTCTTTTTCCAACAAATGAGATTGTATTGATGTAATGAATGGTTGGAAGCTATGCATTTTCTCTCGGTTTCTTTCAATTAAAGTGAGCACTTATAAGGATGCTGTTACCGTCTGACCGGGAAGAAGAGGGGAAAAGTTATTGATCTATCGTCTAGAGTACCAATAGAAATTTAAGAAAATGAAATTCACATTCCGCCATGCTGCGAGAAGTTTATTTTTATAAGTAACGTAAACTAAGGTGTTTGAGTTTTTGTTTCAGATGGTGGACTATCTAAAATATAAAGAAACAGAAAGATGACAGTTCATAATGAAGCAAACTCATTGGTGTCGGCTTTTTGTCCAAATTTCCTCGAATCAGTGCATAATTAAATGTGTGCGTAGACTTATGCGAAAAAAACTAGACTATAAGCATGCACAATGGGTAACAACTGCCCGTTGTTTTGGCAGACATACTTTATTTTACGTTTACGATGTCTGCTATTTTGAATACGTTTGATTGAGATGTATTGGCACAATGCATCGTTATTGGTCGTTGTTTATATTCCTTTTTCTCAATCATACATTCTTCTCGGTATCAGAACAGTGCCTGAAAAAATGGTTAATACCTGTATCCTTATGTTTTGTTTTATCGCAAAGGTATTTTAACTGTCAGTAATTCACGAAAACAAGAAATATTAATTACTACTTCATATTTTCATCATTCATTGAATCAATATTGATTAAATATACCTCTGCCTCAAATTTAAACACATATTATACGTTTCTAGATACTATGGGTTACTTCCCCATATCTTCGTTGTTGTTTTTTTGCTGTCGTTAGTCTTTCGACTGGTTTGATGCAATCTTCCATCCGTTCCTATCCTGTACTAAACTCTTCATTTCTACATACCCCTTACAGCCCACGTTCTCAATTATCTGCTTCATATATTCTAATCTCTGTCTTCCTCTACAGTTCTTACCTTCAACTGTTCCCTCCACTAAAAAATTAACCATGTCTCAAAACATGACCTACCAGCATGTCTCTTCTTTCCGTAAGCTTCTTCCACAAACTTCTTTTCTCACCCATCATTTCCAAAACTCGTTCATTTCTTACTTTGTCTGTCCACTTAATTTTCAGCATTCTTCTGTAGCACCACATTTCAAATGCTTCAATTTTCTTTCTTTCCGGTATTCCTAAAGTCCATGTTTCGCTACCATAAAGTGCTGTGCTCCACACAAAGAGTTTTAAAAAGTTCTTTCTAATTCCTAGATCAATATTTGAAACTAAAAGATTTCTCTTTTTCATGAAGGCTCTTTTTGCTAGTGCTATTCTGCTTTTAACATCATTCCTGCTTCGTCCATCGGTTGTAATTTTACTTCCCAAATAATAGAATTCACTTACTTCTCCTATTGCATCCGATCCTATTTTTATATTTAATCTAATAGTATTGATATCCTTTCTGCTACGTTTCATCACTTTTGTCTTGGTTTAATGTATATAAGTGTGTGGAATGTGTATAACGCATAAATTGGTTAGTGTCACAAAGAAGACCTAGGTAGCTTGTAAATTTGCGATTCATTTTAACGTGACTTTTTAAATGGTTGTATAAAACCCTGGTTACGAGATTTTAGTTTAATACTAAGTAGTGGGAAAGAATTCGTATACAAGAAATAATTTCAGAATAGTGCAGGAGCGAAATAAACTAATTTACAGTTGAACCGAGCACTTAGCTAAATATCTGCATATTAAAGTGTATTGCTGAATTCTAGGACTAACTTGAAAAATTTCGGTTTACGGGTAGAAGCTCGAACGGATTCCTTAACAGAATTCGTGATCAGTTTTTTCATTTTATTCATGAACTGAAGCAGATAGTCTGAGTAATTTTACATTAACCTAACTATGGTTAGTACAAAAAGTTAGCTGTCTATTTTTTATCTTATCTTATCGAAATTTAAAGAAAGGAGTAACTGTTCTTTTCTCGATGTCTTTAGCAAGAACAAACAATTCTGATTCCGTGAGAGTTACTTAGAAACGATTGTATGTTGATTCTATTTCGTTAACTTTAGATTGCCACATACCAAGTACCGCTCAACCGCAGAATATGGGAAGGTACTTTTGTACAAAATTGGTCAGTGTAAAATACGATGGGTCACATGATTCCCCACAAACATGTTAATTTCTTAATGCTATTATAGAATAACATAAGCAGACCGAGCGTGGTGGGTGAGCGGTTAATGTTCTGGCCTCGCATTCGAGAGGACGCCGGTTCGTATCCCCGTCCGGGCATCCAGATTTGGGTTTTCCATGGTTTCCCAAATCACTCCACGCGAATGCCGGGATGCTTTCGTCATAAGGCCATAGCCGAATTCCATCCCGTTCCTTGTCATTAGTCCCATCCCGCCTCTAACGACCTGACGTCGACGAGGCGTAAAGTCATAATTAAAAAAAAATACACATAAGCAGTTGGTTGACATTGTTTTCAGGCAATAACTTTTATTAGAAGCTCGGGAAAAAATTTATGTTCCATCAAAAAGGCGCATAGAATATAGGACAAAATTAACATGAAATAAGTGCTAGGTGATTCGTATGTCATATAACAAAATCCATTGCAATGATACTATATAAAAAAAAGTCTTTTATCTTAAACGCTAAGCCATTATTGAAATGCGGGGGAGGGGTGGGGGTAATAATTCAGATTAGAAACTTAGTAGTACGGGAGAAATGTTTCAAAGTGGGTTAAACAGTAGCTGGGAATATCAAAAGAAGTAGCGCGTTCAAAAGCTTGTGATAAGTGTGTGAAATGTGTATAACGCATAAATTGGTTTTAAAAAAATTAAATCGAAATAAAGGCTGCACATTATGTTGCTGGCTGCTACTGTTCATTTTAGTATGGTTGTAGGAGGGTAAAACTTTCGCACTTATTGCCTTAATGCACCATCGTTGCGAATTGTCTGCATTTTATTGATTGAGATGAGCATTGTAGGGTCGTAAAGACAGAAAAGTTAAGCTTTTGGCCCCGATGTTATATTCGGTTGTGTACAGGTATGGTACGTCGCCTTTGTCCAGGTCAGCGCCTATAAATCTTGGGGCGAGGCGAGACGAAGCGAAGCACATGCTCCCTCCAACTGCGACGCTGCCACATCTCTGGCTGCACCTCAGCCCAAGCGCTGCACACCAAAAATTAAACAACCCAACTTAATACGTAATATGTCTACGGGCAACGTTACTCCAAATGAACAAAACATCGATATTGTTTGTTTTGCTTTTGTAAACTCGTTCATTATGCTTAAAAGTGCATTAACAATTCAAGGTATCATTACGCTTTGTTTATGTTAAGTAAAAGCAGTCTGTTCCTGTATCCGCCCCAGGAATAAACAAAGTTTTGTTTATCTTGAGTGCAGTTAGATGCTATTGCCAATTCGAATTCACCTATGATTGTTTCCTATAAAACGATATTAAAGTCTTAAGTCAACATGTTTTAGCCATTTTAAAACCACGTTTGAAAGACTTTAAGCGTACATATAATTTTGCATCGCCTTATTACTGTTTTGTCCAATACCCATGAAACCCGTTGTAATGAAATCGTATACAAACTTATAAGCATTGGTAGTTTAACTACTGCTTCTCGATATATAAGCACTGCGTATTTCATCTTAAGTTTTTGACTGAGTGTACCAGATTTACTCCGGTCAAAACAGATTCTAATTGCAACCTCGCGGACAGAAATGAAATAGGCACTTTTTGCTTGTGGAAATTTGCACATTTACATTGTTTTTGCTAACTATATAGCACTCCATGGTGGGGTTTAAGATTTTCTGCTTGTATAAACATCAGCTTTCTCTTGTAAGACCTATGCGAATCTTGTTACTATACTAAAATCGGCGTAAATAATCAGCACGTACGCAAAGTAAATACAAAAATTCTAGTAGTAAAGGTGCATACCTTCTAAAGTCCAGTTTCCTGAGGGACTGTGCGGAATTGTTGATAACGATCGACCTATAATCGTGTAAGCAGGGCCCGCTCTAGCGGTATTGCCGCCCCGGACAAATAGACAAATTGCTGCCTCTTAAGATTATGTAGAATTGTATATTTTTTAAAAAAAAATTATTTTTATTCGAATAAAATATTTAATTTTAATAAAATCATATATTCATAAATAAACTTATTGAATTTTGATCGAGCGGCACAAAATAGAGAAATTAATTATGCAATATCTTTACATAGCCACAAATTAACCATATTTTTACGTTTGTAAATGCTATTACAGATGGATATTATCACACAAACAACCTAAATGCCATTATTTTGAAAATAAAACGAGATTACATCAAATACGCTAAAATCACAAAAAAAACTTTTTTTTTCGTACTTTCAGGTTGCGAATTTTTTATTACATCTTAAAATTTACTTCATCAGCAATTTCATACTCAATTACCAAAATGGCTAAATCATTAAATTATCAATTTCTTGGTTTTCGTAAATGCTTAGCAAGGCGTCGTATACATCTCCCAAATGGAATTTTTAAGGTTTTAATGCCTCTATCCTCTCTATCCTACTCTCCCATCTAGTGTCACTCCATGTTTTCAAAGTTGAACCCTGAACATGTTTTAAAAGTATTGCCCATCGAAAAGTAGATGCCAAAAAGAATTAATATATTTTTTGGACCATGTTGAAGAAATTAGCGGCTTCCAAGGATGCTTTTGCCATTAATAACAAGATTGAGAGTATGGTTACTACACGGAACATTGAATGCTCGCGAATTATATTGTTTAATTCTAAACTGCACTCCTGCTTTATTGCGCCTCATATTGAACCCGTTGTCAGTCCCTGTCATCTGATATCCTGCAAATTTAAACACAAGTCATTAAGTTCTCCAACTATAATGTCAGACATTTGTTTTCCTGTGAATCTTTCGACTGGTAAGAAGCCTTAAAAGCTTTCATTAATTTTAATCTCAACATCAGGATTAAATGTATTGGTTGAAACATATCTGATTACAAGAGTAATTTGCTGTGTCTTACTAAAGTCAGGAGTACAGTTTAAAATTATGGAAAAATATTTGAATTTTTTTATTTCATTAATAACATGAGACTTTACTCTTTGATTCAGCAGATCTACTATCCCGGTTTGTATATTTTCCACAAGATATTGAGCTTTAGTCTCTACTTTTTAGAACACTCAACGGGCGTGCTCTTCCATAATGGGATCGTATTCAGACAGTAACTCAACTATTTTTAAGAATTTACAGTTATTATGCTCAAACAACTTGTCGCTTGTACCTGGAAAAACCAGTCAACTTTTACCAAGCATTTTGGTAATTGCAACGATTCTTAGAAGCACCTCATTCCAATGATTTATTTCGGAATTAATAACTCTTTGAGTGGCAGCATCTACAATTTTACAACAATTTAATCTTTTTTGCCTGAATATGATTTTTCGAAATTTCATGCTCTTTTAAAGTTTCGTCGAGGTGCTTCCAATTTTTAAAACCCTCCTTTGAGAGAGAACTAACTAAAACAACTGAAAATTTTGCAACAGAAGCAGTAAACGCAGTAGCTAATCTCGCAATATTTGCTCTGCGTTGCTGAAAATTCGTGCATAATATTTTGCGCTAAAACGTCGATCTGTGTCATTGGAAGGAAATGTGTAATTATGCAATAGTTTAGATGGACCTTGCCTTACTAAAAAGCTTCTTACGGCATCTCATAAAATTCTTGGCCACAAAGTTTTAGAACGCCTTCTGTGAGTCTCACGTTGGTGTCAGTTCCAGTTGGTTTACAAACTTCGTTCATTTGTTCGCTATTATTCTCTGACGATTCTATACTTCATTTGTATCCCGACCTGATATTGGATTCTAAGATTTGTTTTGGTAAAACCCTGAATACAGTAAATTTTTTTAACGCGCCAGATTGATTCTACCTTTACGCTTCCTTTCCCAACCTTATTTTTTTGTACTGGTAACGAGATAGTTTTCTTTGACCGTCAGACATTTTGAAAGAGGCATGCACGTAACTCAAACAATGTACACTATAAAATAATATAAAAAGTAAATATTTATCCTTGCTCTAAATAAGCTAAAACCATAACTAAGGTAGATTATTCTCAGTCGATATAAAACAAATATTTATACACAACACAAAATATTTTCCATACCCTGTGAACATAAAGAAAGTCTAGTGTTAGTACACAGTCAAAGCTTATTCGCGGATGATACTATCAGTAAATTTGCTGCAAATACCGAAATCGTGTATACAGAATGGCAATTTCTAAGGCTTGAACGGAATAGGTTCCAAGTTCACAAACAAAAAATGATGTTGTGGAGTGATTGTCGCGCAATGCACTTATTAAACCAACTGACAAAGTTATTCACATTCACTAAAATAGTTAATGAATTTCTTTTGTTGAGACGATTTACAAATGCAGCAATTAGAGTATCTGTAAACCACATTCGTATATATAATAAACATCATGGATTATTATATGTTAGCAGTTAGCATTCGAAATTAAATATACTAATGGTATGTGAAGTAACTAATCGGTAATCAGCAGCTGGTAATATTATTTATTTATTAATTATTGTAACTACTGTCCCACACCCACTAAACTACAGTATTTTCACAAGCGATCAAAGCTAGCGTATGTGGTTCAAGTTTACGTCACGATACACGACGATGATAATTTAGGATAAAATTGATTGTATCAATGCGCGTGTGATTGAGGCTTTGAATTTGTAGCGCCAATATTAGCGGAGATTGTGGTTAGGTTGAGATTCAGCCTGGACCAATATGAAAACTGAACCTTTTTGTCACAGCCAATAGCACGAGGAATTTAGTTATTTAAACAAAATTCAAGAGCACTATGTCACGTTGTGATGTCATGTATCGCGACGTAAACTACTCCCGCGTATGAAATTTAACCCAACCAAAACACTTACAATGCCTGTATCTAATTTGTACAACAAATCTGTGAGGCTCGGATTACGAGAAGAAATTATTATGCAAATTATTCCACTTCGATTTCCAATAACTAAGATCCAAATTGATTTGGTTCATCAATTCAATAAAATAAATACTCAGCATCTCCCGCCAAGCACTATCGATTCCATGTATTAGAGCCTAGCTGCAATTACGAAAAACACTCCTTTTCACCGCGTCTGGTAACTTGTGGGCAGTATAACGTCGGAATCTGTGCAGGTAGCCGAGGGCAGGTGTAACTGCCCCCACCTACTGGGCTTCTGTTGTGTGCTTTTGTCGTTGTGCGCCTATGTCGTATATCCAACTAAATAACAGTTTAATCATAGATGTACTTACCTTTAGAAATTATGATATCCTGAAGTAAATTTTGTGAACTACCACTTATCACTAATAACGTAATAGTAAGACTAATGCTGTTGTGTAATGAAACCACTTTTGTAATTAGCAATAATAAGCAAATTGAGACAACAACGCGTTCTACTCGCGTGCTAAGGCCCAATTCACACAGAAGAGACGTGGCGCGGACTTCGGGCTGAGACATGGTGCGGACGCGGCGCATTTTGAAGTTGCTCCTATGGCGCAATTCACACAGAGGCGGCGAGGCAACGACGCGTCCCTTTGAGGTCCGCGCCCCGTCTCTTCGAAGTCTCTAGGGGCGCACCCAAATGGCTAAGAACTGTAAGTTTTTAACGAACGAAAAAATCGGTATGTGGATTTTTTTTATTAATTGGGTATTTAACCCATTAATATTATTAATATTTTTCTCACACTTACAGCCGAAATGGCGCCCCTAAATTTTAGCGCCCCGGGCAAATGCCCGGTTTGCCCCCCCCCCCCCCCTAGAGCGGGCCCTGGTGTAAGCTAACAACACTGGTCGCATTTCTTAGATGCCAGCCACGATATAATGCATTATCACTAATAAATATTGGTATTTTTCACACAAAAAATGGAAACGGTTGTAATGGACTTATTGCTTAATCTTTGCGAGTGTCTATAGCGGGCACTGACGTATAAAGGATATTTGCTGTAAGTCTGTCTAAGCAGAATATGACAAGAAACAAGTGAAGGTATTCTGCACAGTAAAGCAATGTAGAAATCTTTAAACACGGATGTTGCATAGCTGCTATAATCTTTCTGAATTGTCACAGCACTCTTTGTGAAACAGTTCATTGCCATAGAAAGAGTTAACAGGAGTTAGTAGCAAGTAGTAAGTGTTAAGAAATGTAGGTCTCTGTACAGAAAACTAACAGAAGATTCGTAGTTGCAACAATTTACAACGAATCGTTTGTAAATAAAGAAATGATAATGCTCTCATGCGTTTGTGTCCACCGTATAATCCGTTTGAGATGTGAGTTCATTTCGTCGTCTGGACGAGAATTTCTTAAGTTTGTTGCATTTCCGTGCATTCTCGTGCTACCTTAACATACCCGACAAACTAGCAGGCTGTCTCGAGGATAACGTTAACATGCGGCTCTATAACAATCAGATTTTCGAGTCTTATGTGGATTATATGCTAGATTTAGTTCAAAACGCTGAAGAACATATTGTTGGTATGTGAATTTCAGCAGAAAAAAGATGTTTAAAATTTAATTTACATTATATTTAAAAGGTACTCATTTAGAAATCCGTTTCTATACAAAGATCCCAATCTAGTACATCACTCGAGAAAATATTTACTGCTCTTCATGTACTGAATACTCCGTAATGCGTTTTTAATAATGCTCCGGAGAGCCGTGTAGAGACTTTCTGAGCAGTAGTTTATATTCCTATAGGAATTTCAATTTTAGAACAGAACATGCAGTATGAACGACGTGGGAGGAGATTATTCTGAATAAATGTGAAAGACCATCTTTAAGGATAGAGGAGCTTCTAAACCGTTTTTAATCTGCTTAGTATTCTAGTGTCTGAGTTATGTAAGAGCGTGATCCAGGCTAATATGCGAAGAATCGGCTGTTAACTCCGATCGAAGAATGGAGCAGTTTCTCTGTTTCTGGAACTCACAGTGTTTCATGAATATCACATATTCCCTTAGGCAACAATTAAAAATTTAAAAAAATGGATAATAAACTGTTTTGTATTTCATCCTAATTAATTCTGATTTTCTTTGCCAACTGAATATGTCAGACTTATCTTAAGTTCTGAGTTTGATCAACTAATACACATAAACGTAAAAAAAGAAGAAGAAATAATTCGAAATAGCAGCTGGAAAACACGATCTCTTCGATTAAAATATTCGAGTTTGAGTTGGCAAATCTAGTTTTTTTCTTATTGTTGCGAAAACTTTATCTTGTCATTCTGTCAATGACTGAAATTTATAAAGGATTATTCGTTTCTGCAAATCTAAGTGTCAACTATTTTAGGATATCAATACCTAACGCAAGCTGTATTATGGAAAAGCGAAAACCACTGCAGACGTTGTGTCCATCTTCATTGGGAGATTTCCATCGAACATTTGAGAACGCCCAAAAACTTATTTTTTGATTCGCCATCGATTTTAATGTCCTTTTATTTTGTCACAGCACTCTTTGTGAAACAGGTGATTGCAATAGAAAGAGTTAACAGAAATTAGTAGCTTTTCTGTGTCGGGTATTTACATAATATAGCGCTCTAAAGTACAGTCCTATGTAGCGCCATGTCTTATGTTAATGTGGACATGGCCTCGTCATCATTTGCGATGATTGTGCCCACTATACACTACGTGGGCGCGCGCTGTCGTAATCTCTGTTACGGAATAAATATTTAATCTGCATTACGTTTCGGAAAATTTCTGAGTGAACTCAGATCTCTCGAATTCGTAGTATGTTTATTTGCTAAGGTGAACGCTAACGTAACGATCACGTCGCTTTCTCCGTTCCTTGAGACAAGCCTCATACGTATTTTCATTATACAATTGTTTATGTTTAAGTTGATAAATTAGCGTAACGAGGTTAAAAGTTAAGCCTGAAACTTTCAACAAACCTGCATAGGAAATCCGTTCTGTGTTATCTGCTTGAGGAAAAATATTATCTCTGAGATTTTTAAGTAAATTAAAACTTCCCATGAAAACATCTATCACTTTCTGATGAACCAATTATACAGTGTATTAAAAAAATAGCTTTAATTGTTCCAACAGTTAAGTTCTTTTTTATAAAAATGAGTACCTTCCAAAATGACCTATATATTACAACATAAAAAAAAACGAAAACTGAACATAAGTTTGATGAAAAAGGTCGTTCAGTTATTATAGTCACATAAACAAAATGCCTCGAATCATACTGAAGTAACTATAGCATGTCAATAACCTTTACTCTTTGCGTCTTGTAACGTACTTCTATCAAACGCAAGTTATTCGCGAGCCTCATGTAAATTTATCGCATTTACAGATTTCGGTTTTCCAATTGTTTCGCGAAACCGTTCGATGAGAATGCTGGGATGTTTTATTCGTAAAGCCCGTGGCCTATTTCCTTCTTAGCCATAATCGTTTCCAAGTTCTAATGAGATCGCTATTGACAAGTTGAAAAGCCTTAACTTAAAAAAAAAAAAAAAAAAATCCTTAAGGTTAGTACCACCCTCTCGCAAGGGTTCTTGGTCTTTGTCACAAACGGTAAAGCTACCGGCAAACGACAAGCTTGGAATTCCAAGAAAATTTGGTGACACTGTCTCTCTGCAGACAGATATTAGTTTCCCCAGACATACTGTAAATTGATTTGTCACTGTGACTTAAATAATCAGAATCCCCAGCTGTGGTCAAGGCCAAGAACATAAAACACAGGGTACCAGCATTGGAGTATGGTGTGACAAGAGGGGGAGTTTTTGCTGAAATCACTGAAAAGCCTTCCGAATTTCCTAATAAATCAAACATGGATCCAAATTTTTCACAACTCTTAAATTAGTAGCTCTTCTATCTTATTCGGAATAAGTAAAACATGTTGTTTTAAAAATTTATTTCAAGTTTTTGATCAAGATAGTGGGTCGTTTTCTGAAATTGCTGCAGGCATACACCAGGATGGTTCCTTCAAAAGGCCATGGCTGAATTTTTTTTCCTGTTCCTTGCCCCCGCGTCTTTATCGCCCATAATGACCTCGACGTTGACGGAGCGTAAAGCAATAAGCAAAAAATAAATAAAAAAAGGAAACAGTAGGCCGTTGTCGCATGTATTCCTCTTTGAAACAGAAATTGTAGATCTTTTTTTTTTTGTTGCATTAAAGAAACCTAAAAAAGAGCGGAAATTGGTGTCTGGGCGGTTTGTTGAGCTACGCCTTATGCGGGACGCGTTTTTAGCCGAATTCGTTCCCGTTTGTGATTTATAGCCATTAATAGTTGTGTGGGGGGAAAAGCGTTGTTATCTGGGAGTAAGCCCATTAAAATGGCGCCCCTCTACAGTTCGGCCATCTGATTGAACGTTTCAAACGGCAGTATATTTAACTCCTTGTATCAAAAGCGAGGCATCATTCAAAAACGTGAAAATTTTCGACAATGTTTTAATATGCCCAGACGTCACTGTCGTAGGTTTGTTGCTGCAGGTATTTCACGAGTAAATGTCATACATCATCGGCGATACGTTATGAACGAATCAGTTTTTATAACAACTTACTTACTTAATTTTTTATGTTGCCATATTTCACTAGAACACATTGCTAATATTGTGTGTTTCTGAACTCTTTGTATTAAATATTAATTATCCATATGTGTCACAAGACAAATGATACGATTGATTAGTAAGCCTATGACTGCTGAATGTGTACGCCACAACCTATTAGAAAGGGATGATATTGACTTCATTTGTAATCTCAACATTGTGCACAAATTATTGTTTTTCCAGCAGAACATTTTAACGAATATTTGACTATTTAGTCATTCGTCAATATGTCGACTGTAGAAAAATGACTACTTTCTTTCTTTAACACGCACATACAAAGAATCTGACAAATTGCCTGATAAGTGAATTCGTCTGGGGTAATTTTTGCGTGTGATTGCAGATTTATAACTTTTGAATTTTGCAGGCTATTTATGCTATCTTGTAATGTCTTTGTTTTATTCTAGACCTTGCCTTTAGTGACTCTTCTAAAATTTATACCTGTTAATTTGTTCCTGAACTATTATAATAGTGGAACTTCTGGTAGTAATTTATATTTGAACATTCGCATAATTAATTTTGGCGTTTCTGTGTCACTGATCCTAATGGGGACTGGTTATTCAGAAGAACGCGGGTTAAAATTTCCGCCTGGCCATCCATATTTAAGTTTTAAATCGTTTCCTGAAATTACCCCAAGCTAATGCTGGGCTGGTTCCTTCAGAAAGCCATGGTCATATTCCTTCCCGTTTCTTGTCCCCAACCCTCTCCCGCTCAATGCCGACGAGGCGTAAACCCTTAAGCAAAAATATTGTTTCTTTCAAACTGTAACATTAATGATTGATTGACAAAGAGACCATGTTACTGTATACGGCCCTACTGTAACGTTCCACCTCACAGGAGTAATGAAAAGCTAGTAAATGTCATGATACAAGGATATTTTGTTTATTGGTCGTGTTTTGTGATCTTATTAATTACGAGCAAATGGAGGACACTTTCACTTCGGAAGAAAGGAACAGAAAGCTAAATACTATTGCACATAAAGACCTGCATTATTCGAATTCGTAATGACTGCTATACTTAAATTCCTTCTTCTAAGACTATAATTAGCGTAATAAACTTTTAATTGTAATAATATGACCTGATTGTGTCGGAGTAGATCTTGACACGAAGCTTCGACTGTGACACACAGTTCATCATTCAGTTTCTTGCTTATTTCGCCGTCCGTCAATGCGTCAGTACAGCAGGCGGCTTTTAAGTACCAAATAAACCGATCTCCTTTTTTTCGATATAATTTCAAGATTTACAGCAATAAGATTTTAATTTGTTGGAATTAATCGACATGTAGGAAAAAAAAAAAAAAAAAAAAAAAAAAAAAATTGCTGCACGAAAAACAAGATGATTCCTTCAGAACAAAGATTAGTTCTCTAATGTAATCTCACTCTGCTTAGCAGTCAAAATTTAAATCTGGTTGTAGACCGACTCTTTTGTCTGAAATCGCATTGACTTTTAATAGAAATTGAAGTTCATATCCAGATATAGTGATCCAGAATTCGTGTTTTCATTGTTTCCCGAAATGGCAACCGAAATTGCCGGAATTGCTGATTTCATTTCCACCCTAGCAATAATCCATAATCTTGACCATTCGCAATGATCCTGTCTTCGTCAAGCAGTAAAGGTGAGGCTGCCACAGTCTGAGAGTCTGCGCATGAGAACCTAGAACTTTCCCACAAATTAGATTTTATTTCAGGGGAGTAAGAAATGTCATTATTTGACTGTAAATAGTTTTAGGTGAGGCAAAAGCGAAAAAGCAGCTCAACATTCACCTAGATGATCTTCGTCGTTCTAATGGAAGACAGTACCGTCAAAGTGGCTATGGACGTTAAGGCACTACCACAATCAATCGGGGAGGTACAATAGGACTAGGTTGTAGGTTCAAATTCCGGGCCTTACTTACCGGCCCTCCTGATTGAGGTTTTTAGGCGGTTTCCCGCGATCACCTAGTCAAATGCCGGACGGTCCCCAATAACTACCTCATAACCTACGCATTACATAAACTTTCCATACAGAACATAAGTTTCGCAGAGAGATGGTAACGCATCCGTTCCACCGTTAGAAAAGTTCCCTCGTTGGTGGCGATAGACGGGGGATAAGCTCTGTCATAAGGTGAGCCGAACTACCTGCAAGGATCTCCCGGCAATAAAATCCAAACGAATAAATATATATACATATATATATATAAGCCAGACAAGCATCATCCATCTTCTTCTTCTGGAAAAGTAAATCGCGGAAATGAAGTTGGAAGGTTTCGGGATTACATGTTGATAGCGATTAGCCTGCATCCTACACCACCTTACAACCAGACTTTTATCGTTAGGGAATCACTTGGAAGCGTGTTCATTTCTAAGTGGCGCCTTTATATCTTCACTCGAAACAAACGAAACTTTTTTAACTACGCACTGACTATTAATTACTCTGTAGATTTTTTTAGCATTACGTCTCGTCAACGTCGATGTCATTAAGGCGGGATGGGACTAGGGACAAGGAACGTGAAGGAATTCGACCATGGTCTTCTGAAGGAAGCATCCCGGCATTCGCCTGAAGTGATTTGGGGAAACCATGAAAAACCCAACTTTGGATGCCCGGACGGGGATTCGAACCAGCGTCCATCCGAATTCGAGGCCGGAGCGTTAAGCGCTCACCCCCAACTCTGGGTTACTCTGTAGAGACTGCAAGTTGTTACACATTGAGATGAATAGTTTGTGTAATTCCGCAAAATCGGCACAGAAGAATCCGAGCTAAAGTGCTTCCTGATGATGATATTGCAGTTTCCAGAATATCATCATATTAGTCCCTGTTAATTGAATTCTTATGCATTTGCCCACTAGGTTTTAGAGCAGATGATTCACAAACCTCTTACTCGTAACATGTTTCTTTCTCCCACTTCTATCGAAGTTCCCAGAAACTGCTTAGTCCACTCTTGCATACAACTCGCCCTGAGGTATGCCTATCTCTTTCCCTAACACAAAACAGCGGCATGGCAGACAGTGATTTGAAAATAGTAATAATCTGAAATCAGATGTCTTCAATCGCCTAAAATGAGGCACTACGACAACCTAGCCATTTTTATCTCGTTATACCAACCATCCCGACAGCAAAGAACATAGCGAAAATGTGGTGATTCCAAAAGAAAATATTAGGACCAAGATCGTTACCATTAATAGGTGGTGGTCTGAAAAGCTGAACTGTGAAACACGAAAGTTGACGAAAATGTTTGCTATATTCTCTCTCCGCCAAATACTTCGGCGACTTGGTGATTTCTTGTGCGAACCGAATAATCACCCTCAGCAAATTTCTAATTCCGAGATTATATTTTTGGCTTACTACGAGGATTTTTTCCATACTCGGTGCGAAAATCAAACTGCTACAGCACAGGTCGGTAGTGAAACCTAAACACAGCGAACACGTAGTACCCGTTGTAAGTGCCCATACCATGTGGCTAAAATTCTTAGGGAGACACTATGTCCACACAATGACTTTTTCACCGATTCTAAAATTTATCTTAATAAATGTCTATATGCTTTCAAACTTTTTAAGTTATATTAAAGAACTATGTACGTAAACTTTGAAATGTAACTAAATATTTTAGATTTTAGAGAAGTCGTTTTTTAAGTTGTTCCACAATATGAACAGTTCTACGTGATACGACTACGAACTCATATTTTGACAATAATTTCTTAAATTAGATTTCAAATCGCGGCTTGGTTTTCTCGGAAAAATTTGTCAGCTCGTATATGTATAGTCCAGCTGTTGGCTCATCGACAGAGACTTACCTGGAAGTGTTCCAGAGATCAAATCCCACATACTCCATTTGGGATTCGTCACTGCCAAAACAGTTTGGACGCAGCAACATTTTTATAATGGTTATCGATTTATCTGGGGCGTAATATCCCCTGCAGTAAGACTATTTTTGCTCCATAGAATCGTTGCAGTGGCGTACATCGTAAAGAAACGCTCTTTAAATTCAGCTAGCTCGCACATTTATTAAGACTCGGAAGCAGTAATTTACCTGTGGTTATGTACTAATTCTGCGAACAGCTTCAATCATTTACTGCTATAATCCAAATGGCGAACAGTCGTGGCATGTAGAATCGAGTGCTGTGTTAAGGAAGCTATACGCAGGTTCTAAGATTGAGTGGTATCAGGTGACAGCGTTTGGAAGAAATCAAGTGGAATGCGTCTTAGAGAACAGTCTCCCTCTATTCTCTTTTTTCTTACACAGGACCCAGTTCTCCGCTTCCTTTCAAGCTTGCATGAAGTGGGGAGGCCATTAAGAAGTTTTTATTGAAAACACTCCTTCCTACGTTTATAGCTATTGACTGAGAGGACACAGAAACACACTTTTCATGGCATGTCGATTTCTTGCCGTGTACAAAGTGCGCTGGATATATTGAAGTTGCTTGTTTCTAGAATATATACAAAATTTTATATGACACTTTTCTAAACGACTTTGCTCTTTACATTTCACCGTAGCTGTAACATTGCTCTTGCAAAGTTTGCAATTTTAAAACTGATATCAGAAAAACTGTCAAACTCGTGTCAGACATCATCGATATGACAACGAGCAAAGGCGTCTCAGGTATAGCACAATAATCGGTACCAATTACCATGCACCATCCCACTCTTTAGACCATGTTTCTAATTCTAAAATCAATTCACGAAAATTTTTGTAAAGATATGCCCACAATTTTACCAATTTTTCCATAAAACTGAAGCTTCAGAATTTGTTCAAATACTCAAATACTCTCCAGCCCATTATATCTCAGTCAGTAGGAATGCGTGATTGGATATTTGTGCCGAGTTAACAATTGAAAACAATGAAATAAAAATTCATTTGTCGCCGACTTTAGTTTCTGCAGTTTTACTGTTTCATTGTAAATAAATGTTAGTCCGTTCCGTAGTTAAGATTTACCACGCTGCCTACCTTCTGGTACTTAAATGGCTTCCAAAAACTGGGAAAGGGAGATATGTTTCTCCATAAGTCTTATAGTAATGCAAACTTGAAATAATAGCTGCAACGTATTTCTGTAAGAGATATATTTATTTTTGAGGCAAAATCAAGGAATCATGTGGTCTCCTAGATCAGTAGATGTTAAAGGAAAACTTTCTAGCAACCTCTATAGTAATGGAAGGACTGGTTAAGAATTATCAAGCCTTAATAATTTAACTTAGTCCTCAATCCGAAGGTTGGTTGGATCCTCGCAAAGGAGGCGTACTAATCTAGTGTGTTAGAGATAGGATGGCCAGTTCCTTTCCTCCGGAACCCCTACAATTTAACGCGAAATCCGTACTGTCAAGCGGCCTGGCGTAGGTCATATGAACAAAGCAAAACCCCAAAGTTCGTGGCCACAGCAGGATTCGAACTCGCTACCTTGAGTTTTTGAGGGCGAGTGCCTTATCCACTGAGCAACCAGACCGCTCTTATCAAGTTTTACCTTGGTTAAAAATGTACGACGTGTGGTAGCAAATACCTTTCTCGTCGATGATCGCTAAGCTGTTCTCCTTGGGGATGTTTGTTCTTAATCCACCTTTCACAGCTGTTCTGAAAGTAGTTTTATGAAATCCCCTAAAAGCATGTGAATCTTCATCACGCGAAGTTCATATCCCCAACGAGATTGCGTAAGTGAACATACAGTAAGAATTTATTTTGTGAACAAAGACTGTATTATGTAAAATAAATGAGCAGAAACTTTTTTCTCGGTTTTTTGTATGCGGAGAATACACATTTTACAGTGAAACGGACAAAATTTTACACTGCCCCACAAAATATCTTTGACGAATTACCTTTTTTCTGTTACGTTTCTGGCAGTAAAAATTACTATTTTTACCAAGATTTTCCAGCGATTTCATCATTACTGTTCGCTGATGATAGTTCCATACTTTCGTCATCAGCAATTATTTCTCTTTCCCCAGAAAACCGATCAAGTATTATATACAGCATTATTCCCATAAACCGAATTTAACTTATTTAAATAAATTCGCTTTCTCATGCTAAGATCAACTGGAAATTTACATTGAATTCGTTATTAAAAACAATAACGTTTTTATTGGATGCAAAACAGTAAAATCTCTCTTTCATGTATTTTTTTAAAGTAATAATAACCATTTAGCTAGCTCCAATTTTTATTTTTCTAACAAATGCATATGACTTTGCTAATATATTTGTGAGACACTATATTGAGGAAAACAAAAGACAGGCACAAAGGCCAGCGCGTTAGCTCCCACAATGCCAGGGCCGGCATGTAAATGCTTGCATATGTTTAGTCTAAACAGAAGAAGGACTTGAATTGTGTTTCTCCGTGATTCATTTATTATCAATAAATAAATATTTTACTTTTTTCAGTCGACTCCATGGGCATTTGAAATGTATTATAGCCATCGGCCATCGCAGTAGCGTACAGCAGTAACCTCAATCTAACTATTTCTGACACATCGCCGCAGGCGTACAGCGGGATCTCGGACTATTCCGCATAGTTCTCGTGACGTTACAGGCCGCTGCTCAATAAGTAGGACGCGCCGGCGGCCGGACTACTCGGAATAAGGGTTAAATACTACTCCATCATAATCAAGCAATATAAAAAACTGGGGATAGGGTTTTATTGAAATAAAAAACATAATTTATGTATAAAAGATACAATTGTACTGAAATTTTAAACATTTTTATTGCGTAGTATTACATAGTTCAATACTTGTGGTTTCATTTCTGGTGTGTCATAGTTCTCTCTGGCATTCACATACTGCCCCCAAATTCATCACTCAGTATCCATTTGTTGCCTAGCACTTTTTGAAATTGTATACCACAACATGTATACCTTTAAACATTACTAATGTTTATGAGATGGGAAACGGTTTTATATGGGTGCCATATGTTCTCTGTCTCACACATTACTGTGAATAGGAGCCTAATGACATAGACGTCCAACTAACAGGGGTAAAGGAAGTATCTCAAACTCGAATGGTACGAGGGAAGAAAGAATGGCAGAAAAGGCTTGTGGTGTGGGATAGACATGGCGGGGCTAATGTGAATAGTTTTGTACCTACGACACACGATACTGAATGACAGATAGGTCTGTAGTGTGAAATAAATGTGACGATGTTGATGTGAAGAATTTGGCACCTGTAACACATGTTACTGATTATTTTTTGGCCAGTCATGAGGCAGGAGAGTTCTGCCTCCATTTTTTCGTTGCATGATTAGTGTTGGTTGTTGTGTGGAGCTCGCTGTAGGCATGGAATAATGTGTATTTGTGTGCGTTTGTCTATGTATGTATGTATGTACTGTTGAGTATGGTGAAACATTCGTTTAACTCGTCTGTCTGGCCCTTTCGTCCAGTTCGGAGTATATGTGTGATGACGTATGGAACTGTGATGTACGCATGGAAATTTGAATGATTGTGTGTGTCTTCCTGTGTGGTTGTGTGTCTATCGTGATAGGTGCCTACTTGACTATGAGATTTCATTATCAGTGGCTACCTATATGTTGACGGTACATCAATTGGGTGTGAAGAACAATCCGGATGGGATTATGACGAAAACATGTGATTAAGACGAAAACATGTCATCCTTTGCACACACTCTAACATATTTGTCTGATGTGTGAGTGTAGACTTTCCCGGCGTAGTGATGAAATATAATCTTCACGGGTGTTCAGCCGGATGGTGTCAAAGTAACACAACGTTTCGACAGCAAGCTCGGCTGTCTTCATCGGGTATCGGTGTCTGCTGGCTGTCACCGCGTCGACTGACTTGGCTCCTCGACGCAGATAAGGAGGCGCGTCGAGGAGCCAAGTCAGTCGACGCGGTGACAGCCAGCAGACACCGATACCCGATGAAGACAGCCGAGCTTGCTGTCGAAACGTTGTGTTACTTTGACACCATCCGGCTGAACACCCGTGAAGATTATATTTTATTTGTCTGATGATATATTGGTCAGTCATGAGCCAGGTGGGGGAGGGGCGGTTCTTACCCACTTTTTCATTACCATGATTGGTGCTGGTTGTTGTGTCGAGCTAGCTGTAGGCATGGAAATGTGTATGTGTGTGCGTCTCTCTTTGTGTATGTATGCTTAGATATGGTGATTGGAGCCTACTCGAACTTCCTTTAACTCGTCTCTGGATGTATGATGTGCTGTTCCTGTCCTCTACTTATGTTTGTATGTGCGTGTGTGTGGTGACGTATGGATTTGTGGGTGTGACCTAGTATGAATATAGTAGTTATGATATCTGTCTGATAGTCAAGTGTCTATTGCAACTCATGGTACCTGGGGGGACGTGTTACTGAGTGGCAGAAAGGGGTTGCGGTGTGGGAGAGACGTGGTGGTGATCTATGTGTTGATGGTACATGTAATCAATTGGGTGTGATGAACACTACTTATGGGAAAAACACTGAGGTGCATGGTTCCATCTTTTGCACACCCTCTAACCAGTCTGCCTGCTGATATGTAAGGAGAGTACTGTTTTTCAGCTAGTCATGAGGCAAGAAAGTACTGACCCACTTTCTCATTTCCATAATTGGTGCCGGTAGTTGTGCCGAACTCGCTGTAGGCATGGAAATATGTGTCTGCGTCTCTGTTTGTGCATACTCGACCTTCCTTGAAGACGTATAACTGATGATTTTTGTAACGAGAGTTCTGCCCAGTTAATCAATGGTCACGACAGTTTTGTCCCACTTCTTCGTTTCCATGGTGCTTGCTGTTAGTTCCGTCGAACTCGCTGTATGCATGGACAGGTATGTGTGTGTATATGCCTCTCTCTCTGTGTGTATGTATACATAAATATGGTGACTGGAGGCTACTGAACCTACCTTTAACTCGACTGTCTGGATGTAGGGTGTGCAGTCCCCTACCACCAGTTACTTGTATGTGTGTAGTGACGTAAGGAAATGTTTTGTATGCATGGTCGTATTTGTGTGTGCGTGCGTGCGTGTGCGTGTGTGCGTGTGTGTGTGTGTGTGGATTTGTGCCTAAAATATATGGTGATAGAAACCTACTCGACGTCCAGATTACACCATCAATATGTGCTTGTATCCACTGTTTCTACAGGGAGTAGGCACTCTTCCATTTCACTGTGCTGTTTACAGTTTGCTGCCGTTTGTTTTGGGATACGAACGGTTTTCCTCACGTTGTTCAGTAAATGTCCTTCGGGGCAAAAATCGTGGTGTACAAGAGAAGCGAAGGACCAGCGTTACAAACCCACAGTCAGACCATTGCTTGCATATAGTGGTGTAATATGGAGTCCATATTTTTTGGACATGAAATACAGTGTGCAAGGGAGGGCAGCTAGATTTGTTGGTGGAACACATCCAACATCTGAAATAATAAAGGAGCTGGACTGGATGTCACTGGAAGAATGTTGGGGCTGTGTATGGCGTATAACGATGTTAGAAAGATATTGGAGGAAGAAATCTGAGTGGTGTATGGATTTTAAATTGACCATGATCGCACTAGACTTTAGGTGATGATGCCTGAGTGGATAAATGTGCATACATCGACCTAACAATTTACGACAGTCCATGTGTGGGCGCTATCTTTGGCGTTATGGAACTAGTGTCTATACCTATGGTGACGTTTTGGATACTTGTCGATGTGTGGAGATCTTCTATGAAAATGTGGGTTATAATGTCTGATTGACGACCATGGAGCTATCTGTTAGCTAAGAGCGGTTTGATAACTTTATCGTATGCACTGGTTAGTTGAAAAAACATGCAATTACAAGCAAATGTCATAATTGGCCCGGAATCCGAAGGTTGGTGTCAGATTGTGGGGGGGGGGGGTTGCAGCTCAGTGGAGAATCCTCCTGGGTACTGATTGGCTGAAAAAAGTGGAGCATAATCGCCATGATACTGCAAGCAACTTACACAGAGAACGGCCAGCAGCTGCTGTCTAAAGGGAAATTACCTTGATATATAAAATTGTAATAGCCCAACACCATCCATAGTATGGCATTGCTGCCTGTGTTAAGACAGGGTGTTGAATCTACTCATGCCTTTGTGGTAGTAGGGGCACATGTTACTGAATGACAGTGAGTGTTATTATGTGGGCGATATGAGATGATGCTGATGTGAACATGTTGAGACGGATAAGTCACAAAAACCTTATTACTGATGTGAACAGTTTGGTACCTGGGCACATGTTACTAAATGGCAAAGAAGGCTGAGGTGTGTGAGAGGTGAGAAAATGCTAATTTGAACAGTTTTTTAGATGGGGTATCTATTACCGATGGATTATTTCTGGTTCCAGCGTGAATGAAACTATAAAAAAATTGTGTACACCTTCACATCAGGTATAGTTCCAGCTGTTTGCTGTATATTCTTCACAATTATCACTCCTGTTTCACCTACACTGTCCATACCTACATCCATCTGCCTTATACCCGCCCAAATCCTTCTTAAAACTTATCCTTTCATGAGTGCGTGTGTGTTTTTAATTAACAGATAAACATTTTGAGCTCAGAGACAAGAGACGAGCGTGATATTCAGATTTTTCATCTGACTGACACTGTTTGTTCCCCTTTCCAAGTATTATATTCTCCTTAGGCCATTTCTGTATTTATACTCGTTTGGGTCATCTAGGACCACACGTTTAGGCTTCGTTTGTCTTCAATCTTTGCTTTTGAATGTGTACACAACCTTATTACAACTAGAGTTGTTAGCACTAGAGGGCACCTACAATTTAACGTGGAATCCGAACCACGGAAGCGTTCTTGCGTACTTCACATTACACAGCAATCTGTGTCAAAGGTGAAGGTGGGTTAAGGGCTTATGAAAGTAATCGCCGAGACGGGGATTCGTACCGCGGACCTCTCGATCTCCAGTCAGACGCCTTAACCACTGAGCCACCAGGCTACTTCTTGATAAATATCGAGATGCTGAGACTCGTTGTTTATATGAATTCTTTCTTCCCTCATGCCATTTGAGTTTGATATTTTTCCTTTTCCCCTGTTAGTTGCACGTCTATATCATTAGGCTCCTATTCATAGTAATGTGTGAGACAGAGAATATATGGCACCTATATAGAAACATTTCCCATCTCATAAAAATTAGTAATGTTTAAAGGTATACATATTGTGGTATGCAATTTCAAAAAGTGCAAGGCAATAAATAGGTACTGACTGATGAATTATGGGGCATTATGTGAATGCAAGAGAGGTCTATGACACACATGAAAAAAAACCACAAGTATTGAATGATGTAATATCTATATATATATAAAGATGAATGTATGTATGTATGTATGTATGTATGTATGTATGTATGTTTGTTTGTTTGTTTGTTTGTTTGTTTGTTTGTTGTTTATTCTTCATACAAATCCACAGTTTTCATCCGATCTCGAGGAAACTTTGCACACTTATCCTTTGAAACAAGGAGAAAAATATTGTCTACATTTGGTTGAAAAATTATCTGTATAAATAATACATGTTGTCTTATAATTTCGAAAAATTACTGATGGGTGATAGACAGACGCGTTGGATATTGAGGTCTCTGTACCGGTTTTCTGTGTAGCGGTCAGGTATCTGAGTGGTTAAAGCGCTTGCTTACTAATGTTTTGGTCGTGGTCTCCGGTTCAAATCTCGGTGGAGGCTAAGATTTTTAAAAACTGCAGACATCACAAAGTTATGGGAACAATGCAAGGCAAATCGTGGGTAGTCTTGCAATGTTATAGGTGTACACTTTTTTACGTTATATTGATCCCTCAGGGGTGATTCGCAGTCAGTGTGTGTGTGCTCTGCAGTAATAATACTATAAATGCGGAAGTAAGTCTTTGTCTGTTACGTTTTGACGATTAAATGGCTGTACCGATATTGACGGCATTTTTTCAACGAAATACTTTGTATCTGAAGGAAGGGCACAGGACTTTTTATCGGTATGAATAACAGTTGTAGTCACGAAATTTTGAGAATTTATCGAATGGTGACAGAGGGACGAATGTATGTGTTAGTTAGTAATGTTACGTCGCTTGCTCATGGTATGCTTCTCTCGCATTATGTTAGTGTATACTTTGTTAATAACTTTCGTTTAGAGAAAAAAAAGTATTATTTAGTATAGATGTCGATTTTCTGTGTCCTATTACTCTGTGTCTGCTTAAATGTTTCTGGCACCAGTTTATTTTCCATTATTTTTGACATGCCTTGCGGGCGTAAACTGGCCTAAGTTGTAGCTCTAGCAGAGCACGAGCAGCTAAAGTTATTAGAACCCAAGAATCGGTTGCTCATGCTGAACAAAGAAGAAAAAACCAAGCTGAAATAAAGCTACCCTTAGTTAACACCCCGCCCCCACATCCCCTCACCTCCGTTTGTTTTTCTGTTTTTAAATATGTTGGAAATTGATTCTCTTCAAGAGACAGGTTCGACGGTAGAATGATGTAGTGATGGCTTTCCTGACATATAATGCCGACTCGGTGTTGTTTGGGACCAATCCTTCGCTACCAACAACTTTGTATATTCAATTACGGCAAAGAAATTCTTAATCCACGCGTACGAAGTCGCGGGTATAAGCTAGTTATGCAATAAAAATATTTTAAAAAATCAATAAAACTGTATCATTTATCAATAAATTATGCTTTTTATCCCCAATTTTTTTATATTCCTTGAGTATAATGGAGTAGTATTTTACTTTTATTACGAGTAGTCCGGCCGTCGGCGCGTCCTACTTATCGAGAAGCGGGCTTTGACTTCACGCGAGCCATGAGGAATAGCCCTGAGGTCCCGTTGTACACATGCGGTGATGTGTCAGAAATACTCAGATTGAGGTTACTGCTGTACGCTGCTGCGGTGGCCGTCGGCTGTCGTGCTTAGCGTGTTGTGGTATCGTGTTAAGATACGCTGTCTGAGATTGAGGTCATCCCCGGCGCGCCGATTCTGGTCGCGCCCCCCTGCACTCTGATTGGCTTATTCAAAAGCCAGCCAACGTTTCCCATTGGCTGAGCCTGGGGATTTCCAGAAAATTCCTGGAAAAAACAATCTCCCACTACTTTTGAGACTTTTTTAGACTCAAAAATTTATTAAATCTTTCCTTGCAGTAAATATACATAGTTTAAACGATTCACAAAAAATCGGATAGGCTAGCGTTTCAATGAGTTACCATAGAATGACACCTTATTCATTACCCTAAACATTAAACAGTTGCAGAATGATTTGCTTACAAGCAGTTTCATATTAATTAAGAATCCTTCCTGTACACAAGAAGACCGAATCTGGTAAATTGCGTATGGTAAATATAAACGTACATAGAAAAAAAATCGGTGGTATTGATTTCCTTTTGATATACGTTTGTGAGCTCTGATGTTATTTCACTGAGCATTTCCCAATGGAATGGAAATTTCATGCAGATCAGTTTTTGTAAAGTGATGAAATGTTAATCACCAATCACCGAGTGATATTCCAAGAGGAAGCAAGCAACGTCTGTCCATCCCTTGATAATTCACTATTCTTTCATCATCCTAAATAAATTCTACCAAATGCAATATTTCTTTCTTTGTTATTTCTAATCCCAGGGTTAAATGATTTTGACGATGAGATGTAAAACTCAAGAAACAGCCTCACAATCAATGGTTTTTGTTTAGTCAGCTAATGTAACTGTGGAACGAAGGAATCTGATATGACGGAAACTGGAACAAATATAGATTAAATGGTAAAAATTTCCAAAACCATTTTTTTTCTCTCAGTCTGATATATGTGGGTTTACCGAGCGTTGTGGGTGAGCGGTAACGTTCGGGCTATCGCATTCAGGAGTTCGCGGGTTCGAATCCCCGTCTTGCCATCCAGATTTGGGTTTTCCATGGTTTGCGCAATTCACGCCAGGCGAATGCCGAGATGGTTCCTTCAAAAGGCCATTGCCAAATTCCTTCCAGTTTCTTGCCCCCTGTAAATCGCGGAAATGTAGTTGGAAGCTTTTGGTTTTACGTGTTGATAGCGATTATCCTGCATCCTACACCACGTTACAACGAGACTTTTATCGTTAGGGAATCACTTGGATGCGTGTTCATTTCTATGTGGCGCCTTTATACCTTCGCTCCAAACAAACGAAACTTTTGTAACTACGCACTGACGACTCTCTGTAGATTTTTTACTTATAGCTTTACGCCTCGTCGACGTCGATTTCATTAGAGGCGGGATGGGACTGTGTACAAGGAACGGGACGGAAATCGGCCATGGCCTTTTGAAGAAAGCATCCCGGAAATCGCATGGAGTGATTTGGGGTAAACATGGAAAATACAACTCTGGATGCGCGGATGGGGATTCGAACTGGCGTCCTACCGAATGCGAGGCCATAACGCACCCACCACACGCGGTCGTCGTTTCGCGGCTGTGGAGAAGAGGAGTGAGAAAACCTAGTGTCACGGCCTTAATAAGTGCCCGAAGACATACAACCAGCACAGCACCTGCACTGGCCAGGGACCTCCAGTAAGTGTATCGTCAGCTTCGAGGGTTTGTTCTGTAGGCGAAACAAAGGCACGGCGTCGCACGTCAAAAGTGGTGCCTTCCTCACTATGATTGGACCCAGCAATAGAGGGGTAATGTCCTGTACAAGGACGAGTCGCACTTTAGCCTGGAGAGTGACACTCACTATCTCTTTATCTGGACACGTTTAAAAATGCCCATTATTGTGGAAAGGGACCGGCGCAGTGTTCTCGTATGGAGCGGAATTATATTAGAAGCACGTACCCTACTGCATGCGGCTCTTAGGGATACTGTGACGGCTACTGTTTACAGGGGTGAAATCCTACAACAGTATGTGCAGTTGTTTCGTGGTGCATGTCCAGCTACGTACAGATGGACTGGAAGACTCGTGCCTGCAAGATGAGGGCCAACTCGGCCCCGGAACTTAAATGTTATTGAACATGCATGGGACAGTCTAGGGCGAAGGATAGCAGCCCTAACACTGCAACCGTGGACAACTGTTGATTTACAACAGGCGTTTGCCCAACAATAGACGCGTTACCGCAAGTCATACTGGACTACCTGATCCTCTGTATGTGTATTGCCACGCGAGGTCATCACATCCCGCATTGACGTTCTGTGTGTCACAGGGACACTACACACGGCAGTGCCACCCAGTGTCCATGTCTGGTTTTCCTTTACACTTTCCATCAATAGCACTGTGTCACTAGTCAAATTGTTGCCAGGGACCTTTTTAGAGCTCACATTATTACCGTGACCTATATTTTTTTCCGTGGATCGCGAAAATCTATTAAATTATGGACATGAGTTTACAAATGTCGTTCCGCGGTGCAGCAAAAGTTATTTAATTTAAGTTGCTTTCATAAGCGCCATATTGTCAACGTCATTAGTTCTGTTGCATGCGAATGGTTCCAACTATAGTAGCACTTCGTACTGAGTGTTACAATCTTCCTGCAAACGGTGTACGAGTATACCTGTGATTTGTGTTATTCTGCTTGTTAGTCTAATAGGTTTGAGGCGGAAAGTAGGGACCGTTCACCTAGGTGACCATGGAAAACGGTGTAATGCGTATAATACGTAGTTCGCGACAGGGAGCACTCAGTTCAGTTCGCGAACTAGGTCGCTTGTTTAGTTCGTTAGTACCCAGATCGTTCGTTCGCTTTGCTACCGCTAGTGCACGCACTATTTTGTTAGTTATGGTAGGTTTTTTTTATATAATGATCAGTGTTGCCAATGCCTGAGTTATTAAGGACAACGGGCCAGGAATAATTTTTATATTAATTGGTCTGTTGTGGTCGTATAAATATTGTGATAAAGTATTTCACCTAAAACAATATTTTTGTAACACTATAGTTTTTACGTTCGTCGCGCGTTTTTTCTTGAAAATAGAAAAGTTTTTCATATATTTATGGGAGAATAAACTGAAATATATAATTATCTTCATAATAAGCGCTAGAAAAATGTAAAAGAAAACAAAACCAAAAATTTTCTTAGAAGTTAAATGCTCCACAGAAAGTGATAGTATTAAAAAGAATTTTCTAGTATTCGTTGATAAATGTCTGGAGTATTACAAATAAATGGTTAGATTTTAATGAAAGCGATTGGGTATGCAAAATCCAAAAATTAAATTTAAAAGACGAGGTTTCATTTGATGACTTTGAGACTACGTTAGAAGTACTAAATTTACTAGAAACAAAATGAGTATCAAAGTGAACGAACTTTACTCTGAAATAACAATACTATACGAAAAGTAAGAGAAGTATCTCATTAGTAAAAAAAAAAAAAAATTTGATCTACATTAATTTAACAATTTAATGCGATAAAGCATATGATAATTTTACTGTAGACAAAAAATTGTTAAAAGATGCAAGAAGTGCAAAAAAATACAGTTTAAAAAAATAGTAAAAAGCATACCTTTTGTCCTTTTATACTCTTTCAAAAAATATTATAAATTTGAAGTGTACTATATTTTTACAGCTTATTCTAAAAAAAATTATAACTATCCGAAAAAATGTTGGTGACCCTAGCGGCGAACAGTAATAGTTCTAAAACAAAAGTCGGTCTTCGGAAAAAGATCCAAAGAACTAACGAGCTAAAGAGCGAGAGATTCGCGCAGTTCGTCTGTGGGAGTGCTCTTCCGAACTAGTTCGTTCGCGAACTACACAAAACTGGTGTAAAAGCGATAATCAGCATAGGCTGTGCTGGAGATTTGAATCTCCCTCTGCCCAGTACTGTGTCACTCTAACATGCGCGTCTAAATTTCCCGCTAGAACGAAGTTACGCAATTAAAAATTAACTTGGATTTTAGCCACATAGGCAAATGGCCAAATGATATTGCTCTGGTTACCTTCTTTCTGCTCTACGAGGATCAAATTAGTTCTTCTCCCACCCCCTTCCATTTGGAACTGCAAGTTGTTTTTTTTTTTTTTTTTTTTTTTTTTTTTTTTTTTTTTTTTTTTTTTTTTTTTTTTTGCAAATTGTGGCTCTTATTTCGACTACTTATTTATTGGATTGGTGATTGGCTTTAACGTCCCTGTAATTGTATGAAACTAAGAAAACTTGTGACAACGTGGCTCCCAGAATCTCTGTCTTTTCTGTCCTATGTTTGCGCTTCCTTCGCAACTTTCTTCCCGTTGGTGCCTATTGTTGTTATTTGGAGAGTGCTTGCTATCTGGCATGCCACTCGGGTGGTATCTTGTTCAGATCCCGGAATCATCCAGATTTGGGTTTTTCATGGATTACAGGAAACAGGAAAGACCATCGCCGGAATGGTTTTTGATACAGATCCTTACCATTTTTTAACCTTCCTGATAAAAGAATTACTGAAGAAATTTTATACCTGAATTCTCTGACCTACTGATATACTGATTCGCAATATAGTTGCTAACTTATTTTAGAATAAATCTATTATTTGATAAATGTCTGGAGTATTACAAATAAATGGTTAGATTTTAATGAAAGCGATTGGGTATGCAAAATAAAAAAATTGATGACTTTGGTTTCCGGTGTGAAAGTATGTATGAATGACTGTGATGGAGTGCGTACTCATTTTATTCTGCTGTTTATGTTGTGGATATGTGATTAAAGTGGGAAGAGGGTTAAACTCGGTGCCGGCCAATGCAGGCCTAGTGTTCCGAACTGCAAAAGAGGAGTTTCCAAGTTTAAAGCCCTATCGAAAATGTTATATGAGCTCAACACATACTCACTGAGGAAAGGTTTGGGATGAATCCCAAATGTTCAAAATTCCTTTCACCACCGGGGCTTGAACCAGCTAACCACCTTCATGGTGTCTTAGTCACCTCGGCCAGCGAGGTGGGTGAGGTGTCGTTGCATCAGCAATATTCTTTTGTGTCTGGAACCTTTAAAACGAGAGTTTGATTGTAGTGTTATGATTGAATGAAAGTCATAAGTCTACCTGACATCTTCGGAAAAGCAAAGAGGATCCGTGACAAACGGAAATAGTCTTGCTTCCAAAGCCACAGTTAATGTCTTATGCGTTTTCTGGGAACGTTAATGTGCCTGTCCGCTTGCTCCACTATAAGTTATTACCAGCGTACGTAGTTAAGTAATTAACAGTTTTCAACTTGTTAAGGGCAGTATAACTTTGTTGTAGCCTGCATCCGCTCTTCGAACTCCTTGAGTCACCGCGCACGAACGCTGAATCATGTTTTAGGTACACAGTCAGCATAGAACTTTCTTACTGTCACTACAGCAATTTTTCATTTCATATAATGAATGCACTGTTAGCAATCGCAGAGCAGAGTGGGTACAGAATTGAAATCAATGCTGTTAATTAATTGAGTCGTATATCATTAAGATCATAAATCGACGTTTTAATTATTATAATCATACCAGAATTACACAAAGTTAAAAGTAATTTTCGAAATTGTATCCCGCCATCCAATTCGCTGCACTAAATTATATATAACATTTTCCACGCAAAGCTTTAGGATTAAATAATCAAGGGAAAAAAAGTTTTAGGAGCGGAGAAGCCAAATGCTGTAGTTTTGAACGGTTGCTTTTCACTGCACCAGTTGCTCAGCTTTTGCGTTTTCTTTTGGCTACAAGAATATTTAACTCATAGCGAAGAATCCTTATCTTGCACACTGCGGTAAACCCAAAAATCTTGTATCGCTTCGGCTATACTGTATTTTTTTTTTTTTTTTTTTTTAGCGGTTGGGAAAAAAAAATCGGTAATAATAACTATCGTCATAAAAGAATTGCTTGTCGTCTTCTGGCTTCCCAGAATAGAGATTCTGCCGTATGACTAACAAACAGTGTAAAAATAGAGACTTGATTTTTTTAGTTCTGAAAATTGGTGCTTGGCTACTTAACCCGCCCAGCCAACTCCAATATCCTGCAATTCTTTCTATATATGTGTCTCATTTTTTACACAGTACAAATAACAAAAATCCCCGCTTAGTTGGCCGAGGTCGCTGAGACACCTAGGCATTGTTTGACGCCCTATACGGGGTTAGTTGGTTTAAACCCCGGTGGTGGAAGGAAATAAAACCTGTAGTCTTTATCAAAACATTTGCTTCCAGCATGCATTTACGACAGTCCCGCTAAACTTGTGCTAAAGTGATGGTTGTACCTGACGAGAACTAACCGAACATGGAACCCAACGCATAGAGTATAGGACTATGAAAGTTATGGAGAATTTTAGAATTCCGTGCTCCACAGTGTCGAAACTGTACCGACAATACCTGTAGGACCTTAGTAACTCCCACACAGAACATCGCAGTGACCGACCTCGTCTGCTGAGTTATCAGGACCTACGACGGATGATCAAATGATTCCGTGCCAACAGACGAACTACACTTTGTGAACTGACTGCTACGGTCAATGTGGGGTACTAGAGAGTTGTCTGTGTGGTTGCTGTAGCAACGTTTGATTTTGATGGGATATGGCAGCAGAAGACCGACATCGGCGTCAGCTACTCTACTGGTCTCGCCGATACGTGCATTGAACTCAATGTAACTAGAAGAAGATCCGAAGAGCCACGCTTCCAGTTGGTACAGATGATCGAATCTGGGTTTGGTGGAGACAGTACGAGCCCATTGATCACACTTTTCAGAGAAGCATTGTGATTCCTTAATGATGTGAGGCTTGTTCTGTACTGCTTTATGGACTCCTTGACGATGGGAAGTTCCAGGATGATGATGCGCTGTGTAGGAATTCAAGCACGTGATTTTGCCACCTAGATCGCTAGGCATATCCCATGGATCCTATTTCGGATATAAAAGGCAGAGCCGCTAATGAGATACAAAACCGCAGGCACTTAATTGAAGGCAGATCACTGCTGGGTAGTTCCGCCAACCAGTAGAGTCCATGTCAAATCGTGTTGCTAAAGCAGGTCATGTGTATTATATTTGGAATGTCAGTGTACAGTAAATCGGTTTGCGTACATTATTTACTTCTGCACCGTTTAAGCTCTATACTAAATTGCATTGTGTTATTAAGTTAGTGAAACGTTTATGTTTGAAACTGGGGAACTGCCCAGCATTTTCTGTATGATTACGAAAAACTCCACAGTACGTAACTGAGGGTAGATTTAGTTTCGCAGTATGTTATGAAAGTGTTTTACGCTCTCAGGGCGACTGCTGTATTTATATTAAGTACATTTTTTAGTCTCCGCCCAACTTGACACCTTACCGATCCATGTATTGAACTCAAGAGAAGCGCAGGGTAGAAGTAGAAAAAATAAGGTAAATCAAAAACTGATTGCGAACATTTCCGGGGAACCATCTTGACACAACACGGATTTCAAAAAACTATTAAAAACCGAATTGAGGTTAATTGGTATTTAAACCCAAGTCCACTCAAATCGCTGATTCTTCCTTTCGGTTATAGTTTAACAGTGATTTGATCGCATACTGCGTATTAGTTCAGCATATAATTTGATGGCGATAATTAAGACATCAATATGTGCTCTCCAGACATTATTACAAATATTGCACAGTTGTTTTGATCATTCATTACAGATTTAAGTGGAAAAGACTTTTAAAACTACAGCCTAAAAAACTGTTTGCCTACAAATGATACGCATTATTTCATTTCACAAACTGAGTGGCTGAGGAAAGTAATATTTTATAATAAATAGAATAGAAAAAGAATATGATTTATGTAGGCAATCGGGTTGCGAGCAGACCCCCCAGAGTCGTTGCCATGGAGACGGCGAGGGGAGTCATTCCAGACCACTACGCGGCATGCCTCTAAATACGAGCACCGCTCCACATGGAAACTGCAACAACGTCATAAACTCGGCTGCTTCATTAACCAGTGTGACCATCCTCTGCTTATGATGAAATTAGTACCAGTACTATGTTTATATACGTAGACAGTTTACTGTGAACGTTATATTACTTTTTAGTTCCTCTGCAAATTCGATATCTGCAAGATGTTTTATTTCATCGTTTATACTTTTTTTTTTTAGACTTAGTCTAATTCTCATTAAGCACATGCGTCAGTCAAATGTTTCATTATTCAAAACAATTATCTTTATCTCCTCATCTCAGAAGGTTCATTAGCATTGTTCTTTCCTTCATTCTTCGTATGCAGCAGATTAAAGCGGTAGAAATTGTTAAATCCTTCAAAAATAAGAGTACGATTATACCTTTTTTTGGCAGCATGATAGATGTACGTCTTCAAAATAAATCGGCAATCATTGTACCGATATCTAAGATGAATTAAAATGCGTTGAGTAAGCTAGGATGTTCCGTGGTTTTACTTTTTTTTTTTTACTTATGGCTTTACGCCTCATCGTTGTCAAGATCATTAGAGGCGGGATGGGAATGGGGACAAGCAACGGGGATGAATTTGGCCACGGAATTTTTGAAGGAAGCATCCCGGCATTCGCCTGGATTGATTTGGAGAAACCATGGAAATCCCAAAGCTGGATGCCCGAACGGGGATTCGAACCGGCATCCTCCCGAATGCGAGGCCAGAGCGTTAATCGCTCACCCACCACGTTCGGTCTCCGTGGTTCGAATTAATCGTACGTATTCCACTTAAAATTGTAGGTCCAGCTAATGCGGTAGGATTATCGTGGTTGGTTACACTAGCGAGACAGTACACTTGAATACTGAGCGCGGCAGGTCGAGGCTATGATTCGGAGATAAGCAGGTTCAGCCCCTGGTTCCCTCGTCTGGCCATTCCGACCTTGGCTTTCCGAAATCATTCCAAGAGAGTGCCGGGATGGTTCCTTCGATAAGCCAGTTATCAGTTTACTATCCTCTCCTACCTCTAATGACTTCGTCGACCAGTTCCAACAATCTGCATTGAACAAATATTGTGCACACGCAGATTGCGACATACCGAAATGAAGCACTGCACTCTTTCACGTTGTTGATGACAACTTTGACAGTCGGAGTATCCTGTCTTATATGAGTTCTGCAGCACTGGCACTAACCGCCAGTGTGGCTGCACTTTTTAAAGCACCAACTGGACCGAGGTTCAAATCCCGGGCCCGGCGTACTGACCGTACTGATTGTGGTTGTTAAGCCGTTTCCAGTGAGAATGCTGGGTGATCACCAATATTTGCCACATAAACTTCAAATATCTCAAACAAATTACTCTAACCATACAGAACGCAAGTTATACGTTTCGCAGACAGATGGCAACACATCCGCTCCGCCAACAGAATAAGTTCCTCCGACGGAGACGATAGACGATGGAGTAAAATTCCGTGACCAGGGCAAGCCTGACTAAAAAGAAGAGGAAAGAAAGAAAGTTGCTCTCTGACCTTCAGCCACCCATGAGATATTTACCGCCTTATATGCCTAGTATCTTTGCTGATAGATGTCGAGAGTGTCTTCAGTTATTCATCTCAAACGTATTATGTGAAAAATAAGGAAGTCTCGCAATTTTTATTATTTGGACGAATTGTTGCAGTAGATTGCGGGAAAAAAGTTATAATTTAAAAATACAAACGCATTACCAAAATCAGACAGCGTGCACTCGTCTGCCCCCAAGTCATTTGTGCCACCAGATATTTAGCAGTGAACAGGAAAGGATTGATGGACATAGTGGAAGTCAAACAAGAAATATGCTGAGAAGGATATTGGGACGAGTCACAGAAAAATGCTGATACAAAAGATATTCCAACAGAAGCTGAGCAGTTACACCGAAAATATCACAGGCGTGGACAGGAAGAGATGATTTGCTGCTTAAAGACATATCTCACGGATAAATTCGGCCAGACTGACCAGTCAGTTTCTCGCCTATTCAAAAATGGGCAGCAAAAGTAATCAAAATTATACAGCAACTATGAGCAGCAAAAAAAAAAAAAAAAAAAAAAAAAAAAGACAGATCATAACTCAAATTGACTATGGGTCAAAAGGCATTTCAGAACAAACCATCTCTTAGGTCTGGTATCCCCTGGACGAAAGGAAGGAGGAACAACATAGCTACATTTTATTATTATTTTACTTAATGGATTTACACCTCGTCGATGCCATTAGAGGCTGGATGGGACTGGAGGACTAGGAACGGGAAGGAATTCGGCTATGGCCAATTGAAGGAAGCATCCCGGATTCGCCTGGATTGATTTGGGGAAACCATGGAAAACCCAAATATGGATGCCCCGACGGGGATTCGAACCGCCGTCCTCCCGAATGCGAGGAACATATCTACAGAATGAATAATAGTGATCCACTCGAAAGAAAAAGGACGTATTGTTATTTATTATTATTATTATTACTCCGCGATTCACTAAAAGTGTGTGGCGGAGGGTGCATTGCACCTATCGAAAAGGGTTATGGTTTGGAAGGGTTATAAGGGATATGGCAGGAGGCGCCCATGGGCTATTGTGAGGAACCATCCCCGCATTCGCGTGGAGCGATCTGGGAAAACCATGGAAATCCCAGATCAGGATGGCTGGAGTGCTTTATCGAAAGCTACTCCTGTCGGATTTTAGGTTTACTCGCCCGGTAAATCCTTTCTATTCCATTCCCTAATCGCTCGTGGGAAAAATGAGTACAGAAATGAATCGGTTCTGGCCCTGATTTCTCTTATCTTATTTTCGCGGTCATTTCGTGATATGAATGTTGCTGGTAGCAATATTTGCTGGCTGTCATTCCGAAATACGTCTGTCGTTAATTTTTCAATTAGCTTCCGTCGAGAACAACGCCTTCGGTGTTCCAGGTCTTCCCAACCTAACTCCTTCAACATCGCACTTACGCTTTCCCTCCAACTATATATACCTGTCACGAATCGGGCGGCTCTTCTGTGGACCTTCTCTAACGCCTCCATTAACCCCTTTTGATGGGGACCCCATACAGAACAACAATACTCTAAGTGAGGACGTACTAGTGACTTGTATACAATCGATTTAACTTCCTGAGTGTATTGATTTAAATTACGACCTAGAAATCGGAGCATATGTGTTATTAGTTCTCGATAAGTGGCACTATATGATATACTTATTTTGCACTATATTCGAGAAGTTTCTAGTATCTTCGGTTTATTACAACTCGGTTATTTTGATGCAATCTTGTCAGTATCAATACAAATACTGACATTTGTCCCTCAAGTGTTCTCGTGGAAAATTATACAGTTGTCTCTTTAGTTATTATATCTAGCACAAACTGAAGACATATATGTGTAGTTACAATCAGCATATAGTAGAAAGCAAATCTCAGGCGATAAGATGGGTTCAATTAAATCATATATCTTCTTCCCGTTTTATCATCACTTTTACTACTATTGTGCTTAAATTACGATGTATTTTAATACTCCGGGTAGCGTAATTTTTTAAGTTTTAAAAAGGGGTTTGCCACTAAAAGAGGGAAAAGTGCTGGAGATAGGTCTGGAAACGCCTCTGCCTCAATTTTCCAATTGTTCATTATTTTTGTTTCGATAGTATTTGCTTTGCAGATAGTGGCCCGCGGAAGCGCGCTCCTAATTTACTTGCAAATTTTTGTTTGGTTTGAAAACTGCGTCCTTGGTACTACGCGTCGGGCGAGCCGGCTGACGATGTACATCGACCACCGCAGTTGACAGTCTGCACTTATTACACATGACGAGAAATCACTCTGACACTAAACCGTACACACACACACACACATATATATTCGTAACTTTTTTCGTATCACTACATAATTTGACTGCACATTGCAACTTATAAATTTTGAGTCTCCAGATATTAACATCAAAGGAATTAATCAGGAAACCAATCAATTTGAATTAAAACCCCATGCTTAATATTCTATTACCTAAAATTAAATATTTATTTTGTGGTCCATCATCGTAAGCTACAATTTCAATCTAAACTCCATGGCAGAATTTTTCAATACTATAGTTCAAGTGCCATGAACCGGTCGTATAAAATATTAACCTAAGGTTCGCAGCAAAGGAATTTAGATCTGGTTAGATTATAGTTTATATGGTTCAGTTTTCAGTGCCTTAATTTAGATTCCTTTGTTAAAGAACTTCTGATTGGCATTTCGGTAGAAATGTGAAAACAATTAATTCTTATACAAATTTGTATAATTTTCATATTGTTGAAAGATCAGCAACCGAAAAATCGTATATTAGTGAATTTCAATTTACATCCGAGTACATCAAATTTGAATTAAGTTATTTACCTGTGATTTTAAGAGATACATATTTAATTTCTTGAGATTTTCTAATCATTACCAACTTTCAGGAATATTACTATAAATGGAAGTTATGTTTGTCAGATGTCTAAACTATATCTCGATCGAAAGGACATAAATTAAATAATTTTAAATATTGATGGACGCCCAGATATCCACTGAGCTGGAGAATTCTTAATATAGCCCCTAGGGCCTAGGTATAAAAAATCATTCGAGTAATAACTATCACTTTAACAGAAATTTGTACCCTGGATCTCAGTATTGATCGTCTCAGTCTGGTTAAGCGAGTTAAACCGCCGAAAAACTGGATGAGGATTCAAATCTTGGCACTAGCGCACCATCCGTCTTGATTACGGCCTTAAGATGATTTTTCAGTGCTTCTTTTCGAATGGTCCTAACACACGAATTGCACTCCCTCCCTTATGTGGTTATGTCTTTTTTTATATATAATAACTTGGCATTTGGCCATGTTAGCCATACAGCCAGCTCAATGTGTTTCTCTCTCTTACAATGTATAGATTTCATATCAGTGTGAATATTTTCCCCGTTTTGTAAGGACGACACAAGACGAACACAACAATTAATTAAAAACCCCTGCAGCGCGAAGCAAGCACGCTACCCGTACGCTGCCGGGGTCGGCTGGTTAGGTTTTTCTTGAGGAGGCAAAAATAGAATACACTGTATATATATATAAAAAAGAGTACAATTTTATGTTTGAACTTGGGTTGCCAAACGTCCTGTTTTCGACCGGACTGTCCGGTTTCAATAATAATAGTAATAATTGATTAAACTGCAATGGAGCCCACGTTCCGGTGGCCATCTCCCTACACACCCATCCTTCTCCCTTCATCCTCCAGCCCACTTTCGCCCTCAACCAATTTTTACTTTAAATTCTTTCAGTGTTTTCGGTAAATTATTCATCACTTCTCTTGGCAATTTATTCCAATCCCTTACACCCTCCTATAAAAGAAAATTTTCCCACACCCTTATGCTTGAAATCAAGTGCCAGCTTGTGGTCATGGTCATCTTTACATTTCCAAATACCTCCTTTAATTTTCCACGCTTCATCACTAATATAGACCTTGTACATTCCAATGACTCTCTTCACCCTCCTTCTATCCTGCAATGAATCCCACTCTAGCTCCTTTATCATATTACTGATTGTGTTTTGAAGTAATTTCCTAAGACAAATCTGACAGCCCTTCTCTGCATCCCCTCCAACTCCTGTCTTTGATACCCAAAATGTGGGTCCCATACTACATACACCACCATATTCCAGCAGTGGTCTGACCAGAGTTTTGTACTACAATTCCGTTACTTTTAGTGCATCCCCTCATCACCCTTTCCAACAGGTGAAGGATTTTGCCCTTTCCCTACTACCTGTCAAATGTGTCCTTCCCAGTTAAGTTTGCTATCAAATGTTATGCCAAGGTAATTTACATTTCGAGTCTTCAAGTAGTTCCTTCTCCACTTTATAATCATAATCAATCTTTAGCTCTTTATCTGTGTACCTAATAAGTTGGTTCTTCTTTGTATTTGTCTTCATCCCATGTTGACCAATCCAGCTAATTATCCTATCCTGATCACCCTGCAGCTGTTTACAGTCTTCTATTGTTTTGATCCTTTTATGTAACATTATGTCATCTGCAAACAATCTAACCTCTGACAGTAAACCATTAACACAATCATTAGAATACTGAACAGCAGTGGTCCCAATACAATACCCTGTGGTACTCCCATACTTACTCCTACTTCTTTTGATACTGCATTTCCTACCCTGACTTTTTGCTTTCTACCTTTTAGGAATTCTTCTACCCAGTAAATCACCTGTTTATCAACTCCAATAGTTTTTACTTTTTTTCACCATTTTATAGCTCACTCTGTCAAAGGCCTTTGAAAGATCTAGTGCTACATTATCAACTTGACCTCCCCTGTCCATTTCATCAGAAATATCTTGCATACGAGGGGGGACCCAAAAGTAACGGGAATTGGGCTGCGGTGGAGAGGGAAAGTGGGGGAACCCATTGTTCGATCTGGTGTCTGTTACTGTCATCCCACCTGAGTCAGTGTGCGAAGTTGTGTCGCTGTAAGTGCATCGGTTCGCCCGTGATAGTTTTTTTACTAACACAACTTTTTCCATTTCGGCGAAAACGTGATGGCAGATTGTCGAGAGCAGCGCGAGGCTGTGAAATTTTGTTTCCTGTTGGGGAAATCGGCCGCGGAAAACTATTGCAATGCTGAAGACTGCTTACGGGGATGCTGCCCTAAGTAAAACCAGAGTCTATGAGTGGTTTTCACGTTTTAAAAATGGAAAAATGTCAATTGATGACCAACCCCGTTCAGGACGCCCCTCAACGACAAGAAGAGACGAAAACGTCGACAAAATCAATGCCCTCGGTCGTGCAGACCGTCACCGAACCACTGATCAACTCTGTGAGATGTCTGGAATGTCATGGAGCTCAATTCAGAGGATTTTATTCGAAGATTTCAACATGAGAACGGTTGCAGCTAAATTTGTCCCTCACCTTCTCACAAACGAGCAAAGGGAGCGTCGACTTCATGCATGTTTTGAGCTTCAAAATCAGCTCAAAGAATTTTTTCGAAAGTGATTACTGATTATGAATCGTGGTGCTATGGATACGACATCGAAACAAAGCAGCAACCAAGCCAGTGAAAGACATGTGCTCTCCTCATCCCCCCCCCCCCCACAAAAAAAAAAAACTCGCCAAGTGAAGCCAAACATCAAGACCATGATCATTTGTTTCTTCCATTGCAGAGGTGTTATGCACGTGGAGTTCGTCCCACCAGGTCAAACTGTCAACCAGGAGCTCTACTTGGAGGTTTTTGAAAGATTGAGGGAGAGTTTCTGGAAGGAAAGGTCAGATCCTTGGCACACAGGCGACTGGTTCTTCCATCAGGACAACGCTCCGGCCCACACCACCCTCTCCGTAAAGCAGTTTTTGACCAAAAACGACATGACATCGATTGTCCACCCCGCCTACTCACTGGATCTAGCCCCCTGTGGTTTCTTTTTGTTCACAGACTCAAAAGGATTATGAAAGGAAAGTGTTTTGCCACTGTGGAGTAGGAAAAACAAAAATCGCCGGAAGGCATAAAGAACATCCCAATAAGTGAATTTAAAAACTGTTTTGAACAATGGAAGGATTATTTCAAGTAGTGCGTTGTGGTCAGTGGAGAATACTTTGAAGGAGATCAAAATTTGGTGTAAAAATATTAAGAAATAAAGACGTTATGACGAATTTCCCGTTTTTTTTTGGGTCCCCCCTCGTATATCCTACTAACTGTGATTCGCACGAATATCCTTGTCTAAAGCAATGTTGCCGACTTGAAAACCTACTACATTCCTCACAGACACGTCTGATATGGTTGTATTATAATCTCTCCATTAATTTACCTACCACTGATGTCAAACTGATTTGCCTGTAGTTTTTCGACCCTATTTGTCACCCTACCTTTATGGACCGGAACTACTATCGCACTTTTCCAGTCATCTCGTAAACAACAAGTATCCAGGTTCAGTTTAATGTTTCAAGATAAGGTACAATGTCCCACTACGCTTAAGACATATATAGTCATATTATCCACACCAACCCCTTTATGGTTTTTTAAATTCCTTAGTTCCTTCATGATATCTTCATATTTAATTTCAAATTTTCTAATCTGCTCACTTCTAACTGTGCAGATCGGATCGTTTTTTGATACCTGTATAACACCTACCGTTCCTGAATTATTATCCCTAATGGTCTCACTGAACCAGTTACTTAATAGCTCTGCCTTTTTAAAATCCTCAGTAACTTCTTCTCCGTCCTTAGATATAATTGTCTCAACACCCTCTCTTCCCTTCAGTTTTCTGATTTAGCTATAGAAATTTCTGGATGCATCAGTAAGATGCCCAAATAATATGCTTCATAAACTCATCCTTGGACAGTTTCTTTGACAATATTAATACCTTGGTTACTTGTTTCAAGAATTCCCTACTGCCTCGTTCTTTCTTAACTCTGTTATGTTCTCGTCGCACCAACCTCTTTAACCTCCTCACCTCCCTGTTATAGTATTTAGGTTCTGTACTTCTCTTTATTTTCTCTTTTTGGAATAAACATCTCTTCACCATTTTTTATTATTTCCTTGAACTCTTCCCACTTCGCCTCCACTGTACTTGTGCCATTCTTCCATTTAATAAAATTAACCCTGAAACATCTTTTCATTTTCAAAATTTGTACCTTTTTATAATTGTATCTATTTCCCCCTTCAAATCTGGCCACTGTTTACTGAATCCCCTTATATCAATCAGAACTACCTTGTGGTCACTTATTCCTTGAGTTACTTGACGCCCGATAAGGTTATCATCAGGCTTTATTAGGAAGATATCCATCGTGTTTGGTCCCCTTGTTTTCTGGTCAACCACCTGTGTAAAGCCTCCTTCTCTTACTAAGGTATTTGCATATCTCTGTTCCTTTGTGTTATTAATCTTATTTCCTACCCCGTTGACACCTGGTAGGTTCAAATACCCACCAATAATGACCATTCAATCCTCGTTTCTGAACTCTGAATATGGATTTAGTTTCTCCCGAAGAGCCTCATCTTTATCATTCATTGTTCCACTACGATATGCAGCAAAGACTCTGACTTTTTCTTTTTTATTTCCCCAGAAGTCTACCCCAAGTAACTCATGGTCATGATCTCTGAACACCAGTGAACTGTAGTAGTCTTTTCTAAACAGTATCAATACCCCTCCCCCAGTTGTTCCTCTATCCCTGCGGTACACTCTGAAACCATCGGAAAAAACCTCATTGTCTAGTACTCCTTCTTTTAACCACGATTCTACCCCTATAACTAATAACTACTTGAGGTTCGTGCATCTCTATTAGGTTTGCAAACTCCATTACTTTGTTCATTATACTTCTACAGTTTACCAGTAACACTCTTATCACAGGTTTTGTGATATTTTCAGCCTTCCCAGATCTGGCTCCCTCTGTTATTGTTTCAAAAGCTTCTTCCATTTCTTTAGTATTAGTAATTTTTCTAGCTGTGGATCTACACTCAGTATCACTTTGATTACATATTTTTGTCCCCTCACCAACAGCCCTAACGCGATTTTTCAGTTTCCGGTTCGCTACATGCAACCGAACTCAAAATGTCCGTTTCATTATGAAATTTTAAAGATTACGGATTTAATGGTTTTTATTTTGTAAGCAGCCCATGCAATGGTTTTCAGTGTAGAAAATAAACCAAATCACCACGTCTCGCTCCTTGCTTCCTCACCCGCTAAACGTAATGTAACAGTCGCATATCTGACTATCGAGAAGCGATTGATTTGTTGCTTCAATCATCTACCCTATCTCGACGACGTAACATCGTGCTCGTTTTGTTCGCGGAGAGTTAAAGACTGAATTGTGTTACTAATTTGTACGTTACATATACATAATGACAGAAAAGACAGAAATGTTATTCTGATTTCAAAGACAGCCCAGAGCAGTTTTTGCAAGCAACTGAACATTGCAGATTTGCGACAGCTGTATGGTCCAGTACAAACTTTCTTGCAGGGACATGATACCACCTTCAGAATAAACTCAGGTGCAACGTCTGTTATTATTGTGACTGGAATAAGACTAAACAAGACTTCTCTTCATCCCCACGGCAATAAGCAAGTTTTCGACCCAGCCAAGCTTGTACTTGCTGGTACGCACGTACTGACTGCAACGTTGCCGCGTCTGATGGTGGTACTTATTTTTTTTTTTTTTTTGTAGATTTTGTATCTGAGCCCGTCCAATGTCCGCAGTACACATTTGCTACGGGCCTCGCGCTGTCTTAATCCGGCCCTGAATGTCCCACGACCAATTTTCAATTTGTCTGTGTCTCTGGAGGCTAGGAATTCTGAAAATTTAATATGCATATTACTTTCAGATGTGGTTGGTGTTGAATGAGGCAGCAGAATTTTTCTTTCCAATGCTGATATTGTAACACATCCTGTTAATGAATGGATGAAGAGGATATGCGTTGTTTCAAACTTGAAGGAAATGTTTGAGTACCATAATCCTGCTTCCTTGTCTTTCTCTGGTTTATTGAATTACAAGTTCTCGTACGTTTTATCAAGGACCATTAGCAGGACGAGACAGCCAATGTCTTCACTTAGAATTATCACACTGTAGGATTTTGAGGCTTGGGAAATAGCAGCATTAACAGTCAATCCAGCTGCATCTTGTTTTGACTGTTGATCTTGGGTGCCACCTTTTTCAATTTTTGCATTAGTATCAAAATTACACGCTTCTTGCTGCTCTCATTTGCTGCGTCACTGCAGCATTTGTTTCCTCCCTGAAAATAATGTGTGCTGAAGTACCTGATGTTTCCAAACGACGACCTTTCAGATAACTTTATTCCTATCTACGCAGCATCACTTTGGTATTCGTCAAATATAACTTTGATGTTCAATCTATATTGCGCTCTCAATTAGACTTCATATCTTCCAAAGATGGAACCAAAGTTTTCATTACGAAGCCCTATAAGCTTATGCAGGAAGCATCCTCCGTCCACAAAAAAAAGTTATGTTGGATGTTGCGTCTTGAAGAGATGTAAATACTTCATATACAGACTTTTGTTCCCTTGCGGAGAACATCAGCAATCAAAGATGTAAGGTATGGAGTGAACTCAATTGGAAAACGGTTTTTCAAATCATGCAAACGGAAAAGAAATTGATTTATGACTAATTTTTTACTTATTATGACTTAATTTTGACTGTGTAAATAAACTTTTTGTGCAATAAAATTATGTTTTTGTAAAATAGTTTTACAAACTGCTACAAATTCCATCAATAAAAGAGCGGCCTGGTAGCTCATTGGTTAAGGCGTCTGTCTGGAGATCGAACGGTGACCGTTCGATTCGCGGTCTCAGTTGGAATTTACAAAGGTCACTAACCCGACCTTCCCCTCTGCCACAGCTTGCCGTGTTATATGAAGTAAGACAAAATGCTTCTGCGGTTCAGATTCCACATTAAACTGTAGGTTCCCTATACGCGGCACGATTACCCGGTTAGTTTAGATAGCCACAAAGGGGCGCATTGCGCAGCGAATTGAAAACACCTGGCGGTCGAACACTCCTTCGGGATCTCCCGGCCAGCATTGCCGTATGATTATTGAATTCATCATCAGCAAATAAAAAACAATACATATATATAGTATGTCATACAGAAATACGAGTACATATATATCAATTATATATACAGGGATTCCATCCAGGTCATTTAGAGCGACGAAGTAGGTGGATATCCAGCTTTTAGGAAAATTATGAAATTTTGCTTATTTTCGAAGAACTACAGCTCGCATAGTTTTAAGTTTAGAAAAGACTTTGTACCACAAAAGTTGTAGGAAATTTTTTATTCTTTCAAATTGGAAATAAAGCATTTCTTGCTAGGACTTATCGGGAAGGAGTTGTAGACGAAAAACTGGAAAAAGTACCAAAATTTCGATGGTTTGTGGCCACAGAAAATTGTGCCGACCGTGTCGGAGGTCAAAAATTTGGTTTCTGCATATTTTCACAAATATATACAAGATAATAAAAAAAATCTTGGATATAATGTTTGTGAGACCCCCTTTTGACGCCCCCGTTACTGGACTAATAGGCACCCAACCCGACCTTCACCTCTGGCACAGATTGCTGTGTAATATGATGTACACGAGAACGCTTCCGTGGTTCGGATTCCACATTAAACTGTAGGCCCCCTGTATCCGTTAATATTGCCGGGTTAGGTTAAGGCGGCTACGACAGGGGCGGAATGCGCAGCCAATAGAAACCCTGTATCCAGGTCATTACGACCACATGGAATTATTATTATATACTGTAAACATGTAATATTGTTATGCAGTTGCCTTTTAGCGGTTTATTAAAGAAGTTTAGAATGTAACTGCAAAAATTCATGTAGATCTCAATCAAATTTTAATTCAAGTACTGCTTTTATTAACAGCAAGTTCTGCAGAATCATAGGCAAATCATTCCTCAAACTGACAAACTGGTTTCCATTTCAGTAGTATAGTGTCTACACAAGGTAATGGAGACAACCACCTAGTACCTACATGACGTTTAAGTTCATGGAATTTTCCATCAACCATTTTTACAAACTGAAAAATGTTCCAGTTCTCTTTGGATAACAGAATGTAAAAATGGCTATAAACTTTGGGTATCACATTTTCCATCTCATAATTTAAGATGTTCATAGCATGTTCTATACAGTAATGCTCGATGTTGCATGACAGTTTCCCTCTATAAAATCTGGAACCAATAGCTTTGTGTTGGTAAATAGAGAATGATTAAATCCAAAATTAGAGTTTTTTCGCCTGCACTCAGTCCGGATATTCTGATGAAGGATTTATTATCTGATTCTCTATAGCAGAAGACATTCCATCAGCTGATTCATTACTGTTTCCATATAAGTCAATAAAATTATTTTCAATGTCATGTTTATTCAGTGAACAATATGGTCAGACTATTGGTCCATCAAAAATCCAGTTACAATACATAGTTCTATAGTCAATAATGACAGCAACCTTCAGTAAAATTCAGTTTGTAGTCAAACTGTAAAGCCCTGAATACAGCAAACAGAGTACATAAATAAATAAATATAGTAAAAAATTAATTGTTAGGTAATTACATTGGCACAGGAATATATATTACACAATATAGAATAATCTCTTATTTCCATTATAGTAATTTGTTTCATGGTCTATCAAAAAAAATCTTTGCTCATTTGTTTGTACAGGCATCACCCCCCGGTGGCAAGAGACACTTTTCCTACCATACATACAACAGCAGAGCATTGAAACACCTCAGATTTAGATATTTACTAAATTATTTACCTAAGAATATACAAGATTATACATACATTCATCCGCATGGACGACTACAATCAATCCATAGTACACACCATGCACGACATGAAACGTGTAAAAATCAGGACCCACACATGCATCAGGCGAAGTTGTGTTTAAAACTTACGCGTCCAATTCTAACTGAAGAAATACAGCAATTCATTCCACATTTTGCTCAACTTTGGTACATTTGTCAGCTTCCATTCAGTCGGATTCGTCTCTTGTAGATTCTTTTAGAGCTTTATCGGCTTGGCCTTAGGATTTAAATTTTTTTATGCCTAGGCCAATGTCAAGCCATTCAAAGCATAGCTGCTTTCTCCAGTGAGCTTGATCTCAACTCGTGGTCGAAGTGACTGAATCGGTGACTGGTGGTTTTTCTCTCAAACGACATTTATAGCTTAGTGCGCTCCAAGAACCTCTTTATTTGTGATCCTCGCTGTCCATCGTACCGCCAACATAGCTGGAATGCATCGGTCTTCCTACGGTCAGCCTTTTAATCGTCCAGCTTTCACAGCCATAAAAAAGGTTTGGTTTATATTTTAGTTGTAAATACTTCACCGCCGATCAAGCAGAACAGCTTGTGAATTGAGGATTACTCTCATGCGTTTTGCATGTATGTTCTCTCCCCATCCAATCAAAAAAAGGAATATGGATGGTAGTTAGGATTTCATAATGATATATGACTTCAGTCTGGTCGAACTAAATTCCATAAACTTCATAATGAAGTTATGTGTTGGACTCGTGTCTGATTTTGGAGTCATTAGTGTAATGGATACATTTGGATTATTATTATCATTTTAATAACCATCCAGAACTGTTGTCACTACTGTGAAAAATATGTGTAGCAGAGGGAAGGAAATGCTTGTATATTACACCGATCGATAGAGATTGTTTTATCAGAGGAAGATTGTAAAAACTTTGCACCAGTCATTGAATCATCTGAAACAGCAGCGGTTAATGCCGTTTTTTTATTGGTGAGAATGAATATAGAATTCGTATCTCGTATGACCAATTTCGCTATCGATAATCATATATCTAGCATGGTGTTTGAGCGGTAACGGCCTTGGCATTCGGAAGAACGCGGGTTCGATTTTTACCGGTCGGGTCATCCAGTTATCGGTTTTCCAGGGTTTCTAGAACTCATACTAGGCTAGTACCGGGATGATTCCTTCAAAAATGCCATGCCTCCTTCCCTTCAGTTCGTTAAAAAAATAATTATGAAGAATAAATTTGTACAACCTTTAACCCAAGGTTAGCAGCAACGAAATATCGATCTGGTAAGACTTTAATTTCTGTTGGTAAACTTTCAAGACCTTAATTTTTTTGTTTTAGATTTTTTCATCGACAGCACACAAATGCACGCGAAAAATTGAAGTAGGATATATATAAGAGACGTAAATATCTGTCACAAATTTCATGAATAGTCGGATAAATAATCTGTTGTTAGTATAATAACTAGAGTATAGAAATTTCGTATCTATTTGTTTCTACTTAAATTAGTTTTGAAGTTATTATGACACTTTGAAGTTCTATAGACAACTATTGTTAGTAGTATTAAACATGTTTCGCAATTCTGGTAGTTATTTAGATATTAACTGTACTTTTCACTACTAAGAAAAATAGGGAAATGCACATTTAAGTCCTACCTTTTATTATATTAGAAGAACTAAAAATTGTTTAGATAATTACAGGTTACCAGGGTCAACAGTGGAACTTCATACGTCGCACTGACATGTTATGCCCTTGAATACGAAGTAGGAATCAGATCATTGATGTTCATATTGTATTTCACTGGTACATTAGTTTTGGGTTCTCCATGTCGTATTGGCCTAATAAACGGAGGAAGTCATTATGCATACTTAATTAAAATCTATTAGTGGCGTACACGCTCAAACAATATCGAAAACCAAAATTGATATTATTTTATTTCTTAAGCTTAGAAACTAAACCCTTTCTCGGTTCTTCGTGTAATTGTTTCCGTTATATAAATATTAATTTAATAAGTGAATCTATTGTTAGAAAAACCTTGACAACATTAAAAAGTCAAACAAACGTCTCCTTTTTCACTGTTCGTAAGGGCACAAATAAAACTCAATTTATATCATCACAACGCCGTGAATTGTAGTCCAACATCTGGGTACTGAAGATGATGGTGGGATCGAGATTGATTGCAGTCATCTGAAATGTTTCCAGAAACCTTGTGTGACTCTGCTGTCCTAAGTCTCCAAATGAGAGTCGAACTTCGTAATCACAGTCAGCTTAGTTCTTATAAACAATGTTGCCCTTCAGTTTAGTTCCAATTGTGCAGATCATTTAAAAAATAAAAATAATAATCACGACAGTGGAAAACATCTTATTTTCAAAATTTTATCAAATATATCATTATATAGATTTGATTAGTGTAATCTCTGAGTGTTTACATTTTGTAGACAGTGCTAGTTAGTAGCGTTTGAACAGTCGACGAGTGCAGTAGCGGATTTTCTTGTTATATTTTATCTGTAGTGGTGTGTAGATTGGGTTTGTGTAATCTCTGAGTCATTACATTTTGTAGGCAGTGCTCGTTAGTAGCGTTTGAACAATCGCGTATTTTCTTGTTGTATTTTATCTGTAGTGGTGTGTGGATTTGATTAGTGTAATCTCTGAGTGTTTACATTTTGTAGACAGTGCTCGTTAGTAGAGTTTGAACAGTCGACGAGTGCGGTAGCGTATTTTCTTGTTATATTTTTATCTGAAGTGGTGTGTAGATTTGGTTAGTGTAATCTCTGAGTGTTTGTATTTTGTAGAAAGTACAGGTTATTTCGAGTTTCTGTTCCTTTTTTCTGTTCTTTTTTATTTTTCACATTTTTCAAAAGCAGTATGTCTAGGGACTGTGATTACAGTGTGCAGACGCGAGCTAAGGTGACTGATCTGCGCGCACAGCTTGCAGATGTGTTAGCGAAAGTTACACAGCTGGAAGCTGCCGTAAAAGGTTGCAGCAGATGTGATATTGGGGAAACTGATGTAGCCATACCTATTACAGATTCTCCCGTATCGACCGTCGTACCTGCAACCCAGGCTGAAGAGTTGGAGGCTGTGCCACGGTCGCCAGTCGGTGACTGGTGTATGGCTTATAGACATCGAAGCCGCACACGGGGGCAGTCGAACAGGCTTAAAGGCCAAGACGCTGAATTTGTTCGACCGTCCAACCGGTATGATATATTGTCGGAGGCTGATTCAGTCCCACAATTGTCTTCCTGCGAGTTGACGGCCCCCAGCCTGCTAGATCTTAGCAAACACATAAGGGCATTCTAGTTGGGAGCTCTAATGTTAGGTAGTTATTAGAGCCCCTTAGGGAAATGGCGGATTAGTCGGGGAAGAAGTCCAACGTCCATTCAGTGTGTATTCCGGGTTGCCTGATCCGAGATGTGGAACAGGCCATCCTGGATGCCATAGAAAGGACGGGGTGTTGCCAACTACAGATTGTGGCTCATGTCAGCACCAATGATGCTTGTCGCCTTGGGTCGGAGGTTATCCTCTTTTCCTTCCGGAGGCTGGCTGAAAGGGTGAAATCTGTGGCCAGTGGCCGCAAGATATCGGCACAGCTAACCATATGTAGCATCGTAGACAGGGTTGATTGTGGACCTCTGGTTCAGTTCCGTATTGAGGGGCTGAACCAGAGACTACGACGTTTCTGTGATGATATTGGCTGCAGATTTCTCGATCTTCGCCAAAGGGTCGAGTCATGTAGGGTTCCCCTTAATAGGTCAGGTGTGCAGTACACACGTGAATCGGCTACACGGGTGGCAGGGGCCGTGTGGAAAGCACTGGGTGGTTTTTTAGGCTGAGGGAGGAAGACCCGAAACACGAAATTCAGTTACGGGCAACCAAATCAGATGCAACACCGGAATGTAGGAGGAACGTAAAAGAATCTCGACAGTTAAAAGTTCTCGTAATTAACTGTAGAAGCGTTTGTAACAAACAACCGGAACTTGAAAGCATTTTTTGTAGCACAGAAGCGGATATCGTTATCGGTCTAGAAAGTCCGCCGAAACTTTTAAAGATAACATTAACGTGTATCGTAAAGACAGATTACATTCTCATGGAGGTGGGGTATTTATAGCTGTGAGTAAATTTCTCCCATGTAATGAAATAGACGTCGATACGATCTGTGAAATCATATGGATTAAACTCAATGTTGCTGGGTCAAAACTCGCCATAGGCGCCTTCTACCGTCCACCCGATTCCGACATAGCTATCGCCGACTAGTTAGGAAATAATGTAAATAGTATGGCTAGCCGTTTTCAGGATCATGCTATGATTCTAGGAGGCGACTTCAATCTGCCTTATATAGACTGGCGCAATTACGTTCAAATTATAGGTAGCAGGGATAAGGCCGCTTCTGAAGTAATTCTCGATTTGTTCTGAAATAATCATCTCGAGCAGCTAGTTAATGAGCCTACGTGGTGTCATAACGGTAGCGAAAACATTTTAGATTTGCTGGTTACCTACAGGCCAGAATTATACACCGACATTTCAACGATCACAGGAATAAGCGATCACAAAGCAGTAATTGCGACTATCGAATTAATGACCAAGCGAAAAAGGAGAAAAGGGCGGATTGTATACAGATTCAGTAAGGCCTCAAAGGAGTGTTTTAGTTCCTACCTGAGGAACAATTACCAAAACTTCAAGTCAACAAAGGACACCGTTGAAGAGGTGTGGCATCGATTTATATGTATAGTCAGGGAAGGTATAGAAATACATATACCGAAGTGGACAATAAAGTGGGAGAATGATCCACCGTGGTGCACATGCTCGAAAAACAAAGCAGGTTACACGCACGCTCAAGAAGGAAGGGGTGTCGCAGCCATTTAGAAACCTTAGCTGAGTTAAGAGGACGTATTAAGAATGTGATGCGCGAGAACTTCAACGATTTTCATTCCAACTCTCTCTCTAAGAGTCTCACAGGAAACCCAAAGAAATTTTGGTGGTATGTACGAAAAGTCAATTGTACCAACAGCAGTATTCCAGCACTAATTCGTGAAGGTTCCGAGGTTAATGAAATCCGCGATAAAGCTGGCGTACTAAATACTGTATTCAAAAATTCATTTACTGATGAAAATAAGGATAGTATTCCTGTTTTCCCACGCCGTGTCGAGTTGGCGATGGAATCATTACGAATAGATAGTGCAGGTATCATTAAGCAATTCGAGCTCCTGAAGTGGGGGAAAGCACCGGGCCCAGATGGAATTCCAGTAAGAGTATTTTCAGAGTATGCGGCGGAAATCGGGCCATTTCTGTCTGATACATTCAGGAAATCATTAGAAGTGCGAAAAGTACCTTCAGACTGGAAAATCGCGCAAGTAACTCCGATTTTCAAGAAAGGTGATCGAAGTGACCCTGGAAACTACCGTCCTATATCTATAACATCTGTTTGTAGTAGAGTTATGGAGCATATTATATGCTCGAACATTATGAATTTTCTAGATGAAAATAATTTGCTTACAACAAATCAACACGGATTTCGGGAGAAAAGATCATGTGAAACACAGCTGGCCCTATTTACACACGACGTAATGAAAGTTATTGATGCAGGTTCACAAGTAGATGCAATTGTTTTAGATTTTCAGAAAGCCTTTGACTCTGTGCCACACAACCGCCTTTTAGCGAAGCTTCGAGGGTACGGTATAACGGATCAGCTTTGTGAATGGATAAAGGATTTTCTAACTGGTCGGTCGCAGTATGTCGCCGTTGAAGGAGAAAGTTTTTCTAATCTAGATGTTACATCGGGTATACCTCAAGGAAGTGTAATTGGACCACTTCTTTTCTTAATTTTTATAAACGATCTCGGAGACAAAGTGAAAAGCCTTTTAAGATTGTTCGCTGATGATGCGGTTATTTATAGGGAAGTCAGGAATTTGGCCGATTCCTTAGAAATTCAGCGTGATCTGGATGTTATTTTGTCATGGTGCGCTGAGTGGCAACTTACGCTAAATTGTAAAAAGTGCAAGACAATGAGCATAACTAACAAAAAGAATCCAATTGTTCAGAAATACGAGTTAAACAATTAAGTTATTAATATGTTCGATTCTATGAAATATTTGAGAGTAACAGTACAAAGGAACATGAAATGGGACATACAAATTAATTCGTTAGTAGGTAGAGTTAATTCTAGGCTGCGATTCATAGGTCAAATCGTGAAAAATCGTAATGAACAAACAAAGGAGATAGCGTACAAATCTCTTGTGCGTCCACATTTGTACCATTTGGGATCCGTTTTGTAAGGGGTTGATCGAAAGTATAGAGAAAGTAGGGAGAAGAGCCGCTCGATTCGCGACCGCTTGCTTCAGTCCTTATGAAAGCGTCACAGAACTGATTAGTAGACTAGGCTGGGAGTCTCTGGTAGATAGACGACGCACGTTTCGTTTAAATTTATTGGTAAACATGTGTACTCCCACTTTCACTTACGAGTGTAGTGAAATACTTCTTCCACCAACCTATTTGAGCCGGAATGACAGGAAAGATAAGATTAGAGAAATAAGGTGCCGCACTGATTCTTATATGAATTCTTTTTTCCCTCGTACCATTAGGGATTGGAATGCACAACAAAGAGATTAGCTTTGGTGCTGAGCACCCTCTGCCACCCACAATTTTGTGAATTGCAGAGTATGTATGTAGATGTAGATTACGTAAAAGTGCATCCGTGAGCTACCAAATATTTTTGTTCACGATGGAAATTTATTATCTAACATTTCCTTTTGGCTGATCGCTGAATGGTGAGAGCATCTACACATTTATTTTAGACATCATGTCTCGACAGAAATTAGATATTAATCGACATAGTTCGCGTTGCCTTATTGGAACGAAAGAATGTGTTGAGATGACCTAAGGTTATGTACATCTGTCATGTTAATGGAGCTAAAACAAGTCTATGAAAAATAATACACTATGATTTAGGCGTAGATCATTCATGACAACTACAGAAGCTTTTAACTTTTTTTAATACTCTTTTTATGAATATACTGTGCCTCTGTTCTTGTTGCAGGGATTCGGCATAATGGAAGTAAGTGCATAGTCACGGTTTAACAAAGCAGTCCTAGCAGAAATGAACGACTAAGATGGCGAAAGACTAGCTGTAACAGTGTTCGAACAAAACGGCTCTGCAAAGCATCGCACGATGTGATCTGTATCAGATGTGCCAGATTCGGGTATTGTACATGACCCCTTTACATCCAAACAGAAAAGAACTGAAAGAGACTAAAACTTTCGTCAGCTGTGTGATGTGAAATACTGAATGAGATTCAAATAAACCCCAGATTTTCAGCAAGGGCAACTACTTTTTGAGACAAGAGTGTACCTGCCTCGTTAGTATTTGGCACTTGACTAAAAGGTATGAGAGGTAGTGGCAACGATTCCTAATCGACAGGTTGGAAACCAAACGGTTGGGTAAAATCTCAAATCTCTCCACAATGCGAACAGTGATGGTATACGATATTTTTGATGGAAATTCACTTCTCCTTCGAATGGGTACATTAATCTTGGCAGACCATTTTGTGTCGTTTTAGTCGTGTAGACCTGGATGGACCTGCGCGTGGCACCCTTCATATAAAATCGTATGTACAACACAAAACAAAACGAAACACACCAAAAACACTGCAGTCCTCTACAAATATACTAAAACGCCTGGTAGACACAGAGAAACTTAGTTTGATGGTGAACGGTTTACGCTTGATCCTGGCATTCAGGAGGATCGCCTTCAAAACCTCGTCCAGCCATTTTCTTCAAGTCTTGGAAAGATTGTTAAGTATTTATGTAGTATGCTAGAATTTTTCCATTATTCGCATAACTGTATAATTTCACCCGTAATATTTCCAGGTTAGGTCAAGTGAACACTACAGAGATTGCTCAGCGAAACGAAATCCGTCAACAGGTACTAAAAGCCATTCGGAATAACACAATTATTATTGCTGAGTATTTTATGTAGCAAGCTGCACACTGTTAACCTATTTATCTAGTAATGGCCGCAGACGAATACTTTCAACGAAACCAGGATTGATAGTTTTGACGTTGACGAAATTCAAAGCCCTAGATTTCAGATTTAGTCTGCTTCGTGGCCGTTGTTGCTAAGCTGATGGTTCAGCTCCAGTTCAGAAACAACAACAACAACAACAACAACAACTACTACTACTACTACTACTACTACTACTACTACTACTACTACAAAAACTCAGTTAACAACACTTGTCACAGTCATCTGTACACCTAAAAGAAAGCTTAAGACATTTTAAGGAATCGGGAATGGGGAATCCGTTATCCGTCATCTTCCTTTTAATGTGATTTTATCTGTTTGCTTCTATTCTACGCATCTTGAAGTGTCGAGGCAAAACGGTACAGCATATACAGTAGAAGGTGAAAACGATACTAGCGTACTTCTGCGAGTTGTAGATCTTGATGCGAAAGCCAAATCGCAACTGAGAAAAGATGCCAGGGAAGACTGGAAAACCATAAGTTTTGGGTAATACCATTTTCAAATCCCGAACGCGATGGGTGAGCGGTACGCTCGGGCCTAGATTCTGAACGCCAGTTCAAATTCTCCCGCGGCCATCCAGATTTCATTTTTCCATGGTTTCCTGAAATCGCTCCTGGCGATTACCGGGATGGCTCCAACAAAAGGCCATGACCGAATTCATTCCCGTTCCACTCTTCTTCCCTCGACGTCAACAGGGTGCAAAGCCCGAAGAAAAAATCGATTTCTTTATCCTCATGTTCTGAGTCTCAATTTCTGATCAATAGCCGGGAACAGGGGACTTACAGTTTAACGTGGAATCCGAACCACGTAAGCGTTCTATCGTACTTCACATTACACTGCAAGCTATGCCAGTGTTGAAGGCCGGGTTAAGTGCAGATGAAAAACCCCGCCAAGACAGGGATTCGAACCGGGGACTTTTCGATCCCCAGTCAGACGCCTTAACCACTGAGCCACCAGATCGCTGCTCCTCCTCCACAATGGTACCCAATCTCTGAGGAACAATCCATCTGGCATACAATTGGACTGGGTAAAATGGGAACCCTCAGCCGTGGCTCCAGTAAAAGCTAACATGTATAAATAGAGTCTGACAACAGACGATCGATGTGAATGTGGAGAATAGACCATGGATCATCTCTATGCATGCACGCACTGCCAATTTTCAACAACACGCTACGACCTATGGACAGGAAGAGATATCGACAACTTTTTCCAACATTGAACAAAACTACAAAAAGTAAGAGTTGATATAGGCAGGCCATGTTCAATTCCCTTTCCATTCCTTGTCGAAAGGCCTATCCCTCTAATAATGACCTATTTTCCTAATGAGAGCAGAAAAATACTCTGCTATTGCTGGTATTGTCCCATCAATAAGAAATCGTTACGGACAATTCATTGCGACAGTACGCCCAGATATAGGATCATAAAATAAAGCTGAATTTTTATTTCCGTATGGATACACATTGTAACGCTAAACGTGAATACTTGGTTGTTTATTTATTTTATTTTAATATTTGCTACCCGATTGGAGCACTGAAATACCTGTCCTCTTGGCACAGGCGGCTGTGGTATTGGTTGAGTATCAGGAGATAATATCATGCGACTGTAACACCATGCATTTATGCACTAGTGTTAGGTGTAAGACAAGGTCATCATGTTTACAATTTCGTAAATATACTCCGATTATAACGGTAGGTTAAATTTTCTTGTATTTTAACAAGACACTGAAACGCTGAATGCTAGTTGCAACTCCCCATACTTTTTTTTAATGTAGTATCATTCATTTTGAGCTTCTCCTCCGCAACTTGACAACAGCGTTGCGGAGTTTCTGGACATTTCCCACCCGCCATCCGTTGAAAGAAATTTCATCTAAGATTCTGTTCCTCATTTCTTTGATTTTCATTTCTTATTGGATGTCGGTTTTTTTTTAGTTTTTTTTAAAGTGAAACTTCTTTTAAACAGTTAGGTGCAAAACTGGGGTGTGATTCCATTGCGTTTAATCCTGAATGTGGCACCACCTGTAGGTTATTTTCTGTTTGTATGGTAACGTAGCTATAAATCCGACATATGATGTTTAAAAAGCTGCATGGCTGCCACCGATTCAATGAAGCGAAGTGATCTAGCATGATAATGACATACGGGGACAATACCAAATGAGAAAAAGTAGTTTTGAATAAATGAAAATAAACCTAGGTGTGAAAATAAATTTAGGTACTGAATATTGTAATTGCCCAAAAACGAAGACGTGTTGTACGAAAAAGTTTCCTTGAGTGTAAGTTAACTTTGTCTATGCTTCTTCAGATAATTAATATAGATAATTTAACCCAATTTAGCCTTACCCTGCGATTTATAAAGGCCCTCCTTATAAAGTGAAATAGTTACGCTGAGCAACAATCCAACCAAAGAAGTTTTTCTTCAAATGGGCTCACACCTTGAAATGCAACATAATGTATAGACATACTAAAAATGAATCGACTTCCAAAACTACGCCACCTAGTCGTAATTTAGTCTTTCTTCTTCATGCATGAATTAGGTCAATCGACCTGTTTCGGCATTGTATTTTGCCATCGGCTGCTGGGGTCCCTCTTTGCTTTGGACTGATACTGAAGTGCACATTTTGGAAATCTGCTGGTTTCCGTTCTTCTTAAATGTTCTTTTCATTTCTGCATGAACCTTACTGTGTGAATTCGTGATACTTGCAACTCCTGTCTAAGGTTGCTGCGTCGGATCATCTCTACGAGTGAACAGCCCTTAACAGCTCCCAGAAATCTCATTTCAGACACTTTAATTCTTCTTTCATTTCATTTGGTTGTCACCATAGGTTCACTACCATATAGAAATGTTGGTCTAGCTGCTACTTTGTAAAATCTTTTCTAGGTTTCCTTTTCATCGAGCCATAGTTTGGTTGAAATCAGTTCATTTCTTTTCAGAATAAGGTTCCCCATCTATATGTAATTCACATCCCAGGTAAATGAAATGTTTTACTAGTCCCAGGATTACATCGTATATCGCGATTTTCTAGCGTTTCTTATATTTTTCTTTGTTTTGTTGGCGGAAAGTTAGATACTGTACTCTTTACATAGTTAGGTAAATGGGCTCACAGATCGCTGGAGTTTGTCTTCGGAGTCCCATATAATTATTTGATCATCTGCAAAGGGCAGTTTGTTAAGAATTGGAGTATCACTGATTTGAATTACGGGATCAGATGTATGTTTTCATGTTCATTTATATAAGCATTTAAAGGTTAAGGTGATAAACTAATTTTGAAAAGTGATGTCAAATACAGGGCGTTCGCCGGGAAACGCAACCCACTGTTAGCGCTACAAGGAAGAAACTGCTCCCGGCGAGCGAGCGGTCAGTATCCGGCATTGTTCGACCGTCGGCCGCGGACTATTTCATAATAATTACGCTTCATAAACTTGTGTGCTAAGCATTTAAATGTGACGTAATTGTTTAGCTTACCTTATAAAAGATGCTGGAAGTGTTGACCCTCTTGTGTAATGCACATTTCACATCTTCTGAACATATTTCGAGACACACGCTGCCCTAACTGACTTAATGATTTTTTGGGTGACTGTTCTAGTCGAAAAGCGATATCGTCAATTTTCTCCTCTGTGAGAATACGGTTGTCCGACAGTCTCTTTTTGTTAAAAAATGAACCCGTTTCTCTTACTTTTTTAACCAGACGCAGAATTGTTGATTTAGCTGGCAGTAAAGCGCCAGGAAATTCGCGACGAAATTTACTGCGACACTTTTTAAACGACTTCTTCTTCACATATGTATCGTAGAGAAATATTCTTTGTTGCAAACTGTAACGTACCATAATTTTACTCACACTCAAACACGGTACAGATTAATAAGAGTATGAAGCCCCAAACCAGCCAAACCGCAAAGAAACGTTTATTCACAACACTGATTAATAAGAGACTGAAGTCACAAACTATCTACAATGCAAAGAAACCGTTCTTAACAATGTAAGGGTCACTGCACTGCACTGTTGGGGCAGCGGAGGTGTTAAACAGTGCGGTGATTCACGGTGCCGTGTGGCGGAAACTGTTGGCACGACTGACCGAGCAAGTTGCCGACGGCAACAGACTGGGAGGGTGGCGTTTTCCGGCGAACGCCCTGTATTAAGACGACCTGAACACTGTGTGTTAGTTGGATTGCAGCCCGTGGGGACCACTGCCGATATTGATTGCCACCAGTATTCATGCGTGCACGTTGTTCGGGAAAAGCACCATCACCACACTACTAGTGTTATCGCACTGGCCAATATAATAACAAAATATACGTTACAGCTTTTCGCTAGTTGTAATCCAGCATTGGATATATTTTTTGATTCTAATTGCCGTCGGTAAGAACTATAGGACGAATGAAGAATCAACTTTATCTGCATCGTTTTTCCAATCCATTTTTGAAACTTGACGCCTAGTTGCAAACAGTGTTATTACACATCAGTTATCGTAGGGTCCAAAACTACATACCGTAAAGAGGCGTTACTTTGCACCAATAACGAACGAAGTTTGCAAATTAACAATTACATACGTTGGGGGTCGAAGTTCAGTTTATGGATAGCAAACCAATCAGAACAATAGATGACACATACCACACAATAGATGACTCTACTGTGACAATTATTTGTTACCATAGATTTTTTTTTTCTTTTGAGTTCTCAAACTTTTTCTGACAGAAATTCCACTTTGAAAATTACAATTGAAGTAAATACATAACGCATGTTTTTATATATCTGTTAACAGTTTATAAAAAGTGTTCTGTAAAACTAAAAGTTGTTTTTAATTTCTTAAATGTATTGTGTGAATGTGACAGTAAACAAAGGACTTCGTGGTAACTTATGCCCATAAACATTAGTTATGGGAAGTAAATTTTGTTAAATATGACAAAAACTGTTATCGTGGAAAGATCGGAACACCGCAACGAAATAAAGATGGTGTCCAACTCTAGAGTTCATGGCCATGAAACACCCAAACCTCTAAAGCTGTGGACACCAGAACAGGGTAGATACATTTTTTTGTTAGGTACATGGCAGATATTAGTTAACTAGTCATAATCTATTTTAACTCTTTTGCTGAAAGCTTATTTTTAGCTTCAAGCTATGTTCTTTCACTTTAAAAAATGTATTTTGCTCTATAGCACAGGGTTTCAGGCCCATCTTTCCCCTAACTCTGCAGTTGTGAAAATTATTGTACAATTGATTGCTGTTCTGTTTTAAAGGAAGGGCAGAAAAAAAGGAAGTGGAAACCGCATGACAGAAACGTCTAGCGTGGTCATGTATCCTCTGCGTTAAGTTGGTAAATACACTTGCGATATGTAAGAACCAAGTTCTTCTCGATGTTGGGTATAAATGTAATGTTCTCGGTAAACATGGTGATTTCTCAGGATATTTTAGCGATAAAATACTGAGCAGATGGGAAGACTGGAAATTTGTAGTGCGCATTGTTGACTGGCTTAGATGGCAACGACTGGTTGTTGAAATGCTGACATCACAACGGCTGATTTGGTGTGGGGATGGAGGCAGCGACTCCTAACCAGTGCTGACAGAGACTCGGCTTTGAATATCCGTAGATGGCTGCTAAAATTTCCGTAGATTGGGTACAAAAATCCGGAGACTCGCTAACTGAAACAATAATTATTGAGGATAGAGTCATAATTAAGAATAATATTCATTTCCAGGTGGAAATACAAAATAATATTCTAAATTGAAAGTAAGAAATACCTCTGGACATGGCGTCACTTTCATCACTGCTGCTGCTGTGTTTAATTTTTCTCTTCTTTTGGTTTTTGGACCATACATTAAATTTAGTTCTGGAACAGGAAATGTTAAAAATCCGTGCCAACAAGCTTGTCACCGTGCATAAGGAGTGCGCCGATAGTTCTGTATTACGGTCTTTTAAGATCTATAAAATGTATAATCAAACAAAATAAGAGTTTTATTTCATTTCAATCGTTGGTTCACACGAGCGATTGCAAGGAAACGATTCACAATTATTGAAAATTCTGTAATTCATTAACACTATACGCTCAAAGTTTAACAAAACACAAATATAAGGAAAAATCAACAAATATTAAAAAGTAGCAAAAATCCGTAGATATTTTAACAAAATCAGAAAATCCTAACTTTTTGTAAAAATTTGTAGATCTACGGATAACTCTGTAGACTCGGCAGCACTGCTACTAACAGTGGTCTAATTTGCGTTCAACGCGCCGTGGAGTACACAACTGGAAACGTTGCCGTCGCAAAGCCTCAGTAACTGGATTCCAGGCTTCACTCACTGTCCTCGTTGACAAGAATGGACGCAAGGCGAATTTCAAACGAGTCAGTGAAAACACTGTCCCAGAATATTCTGGTACACGCCAGCACCTTTAAGTATTCGAAGCCATTTTCCAGCTCTAGGCTACGCTGGGCCAGTGCAGATTTCTCCTTGTGTCCCAGATGAATGTATCGGGCATCTTCCATACAACTGTGTAATGCACCGTACCGTCTCACCGACGTACTTTTTTCATCATTCGCAAGGAATACTACAAACTCCCCGCATACGAATCGCAAGCGCAAAGTCATCCTTGGGGAGAGCGCAGAATGTTTTTTTTAGTTTTGGTGGTAGTACGAAGATGGACTTAATCCCATTTCTTTCCAGAACCCTTTCAGCCTCCACAATGTTATTCCAGTACGGCAAGAAGGCTACTCTGTCCTGTGACTCATTATTTCTGTTATTAAGCCTTGGTTTCGGTTTCTGTAATGTCGCAATTTTCTGATGTTCCAAGTACCCGTTTTGTCTGAAATTCTGACATAAATGTTGTAATTCACACGGAAGATTGTATAGCTCAAGTCCTTTCGACTAACGTAGTGAGCACTGTTTTGCGCTGTGTCGGATGGTGATGTGTGCACCCTTTTAGGTACAGGTCTGTGGCCGTAGGTTCTCTATACCCAGACAGTCCTCGATGTCCCCTCAGGTTCCCCTATAAGAATGAATGTCAAAAAAAGATCGACCTTCCTTTTCCACCTCTATTCTGATTTCGATATTTTTATTGAGGTTGTTCAAGTGATGAAGAAATTCTTCTAGGTTGTCCCTGAAATGGATCCAAACGACAAAAGTGTTGTCCAAGTGTCAGTAAAAAGCACTGGGCTTCATGGGTCGCTTTCTCTCCAAAGTTTTCCATTATGAAATTTTCATCATTGGGTGCTTGACCATAAGCTATTTCGACACTTGTTCAACTTTTGGTCATCAGAGGCATGCGTCATATTGCACGGTGGAGAAGCTCGGAAGGCATGCGTCAGGGGCATGCCGAGATTCTCAGATCGTTCAACAAACCAGGAGGCATGGCGTATTGCAAGCGTTAACAGCTGAAGTGGATTCTCGTGCGTCTCCGCTTGCAGTATGTAGCTCTCCAACGAGGAAACACTTTCATTTTTCGAAGATTACCGTTCGTTACCATTGTTATGGAACTCCAAAAATAAAGACTATATCTAAAAAAATCAAGGGGACTGATGCCCCAAGGTCCTTGGGAAAAAATATTCGATGAATGTAGCTGCAGCGAAAAAGGAAATCAAGAATCTGAGATTATACTTTTCTAAAGAACAGCAGAAAGTCCTTTCCAAGAAGAGCGGTGATGGAGGTGAAGGGCTAGCCAGTTCATCATGGTTCGCGTATAATAGTATCCCGTCCATATCCGATACAATTACGCCGAGGGAAATGAAAGAAATAGACGAGTTTGCTGGAAACGGGACTTCAATCGCGGAAACGTTGAAATGCAGAAGTCAGTACCTAGCGATTCTATCTTGTTTTCTTCTGTCAGTCTTTTCGGCCTACCTTAAGAATTAAATTAATTTAATCTATTTTAGAGTCATTTTACAATATTCCTGTAAGCTTGCACAGTATCGCAGCACTATTGTAACGTTATGTCGTAGGTTTTTTGGTCATTCATTTAAGTGACCGTACTCATAATCAGTATTTAGTAATTTGTCGCATCATTTAAAATCAATTCAAGCTCATTTTAATTAATATTTTGGATTGGTTGATTGTTGTGAAGAATTTTGACAATGTAGGATTGTTTGTTTTACCGAGATTCTTGTACAAAAATTTGGCGCAGGTCGCGTAATATTCAGTGTGGAGTATACAGTACATTCACGTAGGCAATATTTAATCTCGTTTAATGTATGGGGGGAAGGTTCAAGCTTCATCATGTTCTTCGCATGTCAATAGACAGATTTAAAAAGCACCAAGTTCTGCACACCACTGACTCAGGCACTCCAGTACAGCTTTGCATTTTGTTTCGAGTTCCTGCCTGGTGTCCGCGTCTATCAGAAGTGCGAGTTTGTCGGCAAATGCCACCACACCCAGCAGTTCTGGCATTTGTTGCAATATTTCCATGGCCGGTTCCAAGCCAATGTCCCAGAAAATTAGTCCGCACACTGATCCCTGAGTGCAACCTTTCGTCAGTCTTTTCTCTATGTACTTGTTGGGCACCGCAATGTGGCATATCTATTTCTACAATAATCACTAAAACTGTTATATAGGTTTTCTGGACGGTTGAAGTTTCTTAAGCGTTCGAACAGTGCGGGCCACCAGAGATTATCGAAAGCGCTGACGATGTCTACAAATATTCCCAACACAAAATTTTTGAACTATACCCACTAAACGGTTGATGGCGTCCTCTGTTGACTTGCCTGCTCTGAATCCATACTGATTTGGGTTCATCCCATTTTTTAACCTGTGTTCCTTTAGCTTCTTGCAAAGTACCTTTTCCTGCACTTTCCTTAAAACATTGGATAAACAGATTGGACGATAAGATTTTGGGAGTTGTAATACCCATCAAAAAGTATCCAACGAGCATACCATACGCGCAACACGTCATAGCATTTCGGTGACGCGAACTCATAAGATTTTACCCATCCAAAAATCGCCCAACACGCCTGAAAAATTTTCCACTTCAAAAAGTAAAAATCTAACTTAGTCCACAACCCGAAGGATGGTCGAATCTTTCCGAAGGAGATGTACCAAGCTATTTGTCAGAGGCAGGAAGGCCGATTCCTTCCTAAGGGGCTTACAGTTTAACGTGGAATCAGAAACATGGAACGTACCAGCCTAGCTCCTATAAACAAATACAACTCCTAAAAATTCCTGCTCACCACGGGATTTGATCCCGCTACCGGCGACAGAAACTTTCGGAAGTGAGCGCCTTTACCGCTGAGCTAACAGACTAGCTTGTTTTAAAATGAACGTGTGCTAAGTACTATCAAAATGTGATAAAAAAATGTGTATTTGTATGAACAACGTTGACAGAAATTAAGGTGAGGGAGGAAAGGAGGAGAGGGTTTAGGTTTTTGTAAATCAAACGTATACAGGTTTTTTTATTTGTTTTAAAGTGTAAGTGTGCAAAGTTCCATCAAACTTTGGTATAAACGGTGTGTTTGTATGAAGAAGAAAAAACAAACAAACATTTTTATATATTAGATACAAGTATAATTTACGCTTTACCGCTGTCCAAGCGGTAACACATCATATTCATAGCTAAAGATATACTGTTAACATTAGCATGTCGTTGACACGAACTCATAACATTTTATCCATCCAAAAATTGCCCAACGCACCTAAATAAGTTTTTATGCCAATAAAACAGGCTTCATACCCATCAGAGAAGAATATATTTACAAAAGCACTAAAACTGTAAATTTTTAGTATAAAGCGCTCCAGCAATTGACTGTATTAGGGACACAAGGGGTGGAAGAACCGGAGAGCCGTAGCCTCTGCAGCATCGAGGGCTACAGATAAGCTGGGGTATTCCTCATGAGGCACGAATGTGGACACTAAAAGGCATGCCTCCTGAGGCGTACCTCTAGAGCATGCCTCAAGAGGAACGGGCAAGGGGAAAAGCAAGTTGAAAGGAAAGAGGCACAAGTGGGGACATAGCAATAGAGGAACGAGTGGTCGTGTGTACAGTTCCAAAGCGTCAGACTGTGCCAAAGTGGTTGAAAAAGATTCTGGGATGGACGAGTTAATTTCATTTAAGAAGAGGATTCGGTAGAGCAGACACGAGATAGGCTCTCATGTCTCAAGCAGTTCTTATTTGCAACATGTTTCTGTCTAACCACATGCACAGTGACGCCTGGAAATGGACAGACAGTTTACGGTCGCTGAAAACCACAGGGTTTAACGCCTCGCAACGTCAAAGATGTGCAGAAATGCCTCCACTGAACCTGACATGGGCCTAAATTTTTGCGACAATATCGATGTGCATTGTATGTAGATAAATTCTCAATGGTTTCGAACAAGCCGTTAGTGGTAAGGTACAGAGGTTGCAGAAGAGATTAGGCGAGAGTAACCTGTCGCGTTCTGCGCAAAGATAAGTTGCGACCACTCAATACGAAGCCGGTGAGCAATGAGCGCTTCGATCACTACGGACAACCAGAACAGCATCGTCCCACTGGCAGACTAGTTCTTACTACGACAGGTTACCGACGGAAAGTGGAAGACCTTTTTGAAGACGCATCCTACCGCAAGATTTCACAAATGGCTTGCTGAAGAAAACAACTTTACTTAAGTATTTAGGTCTTTCCCAAGACATAATTAAACAGCAACAACCACTCTCGCTGCCTCACCGAGTCTCTGTGGACTTCCTAAGATCCATAAGCAAGGTACCCTGTTGCGGCCAATAGTGTGTACCGTCCGTTCAGCTACGTCTCATATGGACCCATATACTTATCTGCGCTACTGTCATAAATTACGGGAAGATGTTCTCACCACATGATAAACACTATCAAGGATCTTCGCCTGAGTCTGCAAGATATAATGGTGAGCTTCGATGTAGTATACCTCTTCACCAAGATCCCTCTTTTTGGCATACTGTCACTGAAACGTCGCTTAGAGCTCAAGTTGGTTAAACTGTTTCGGCACGCAGACCAATCGTCTTCTTGTAAGACGGGAAGTACTACGAACAGATTGACGGAGCCCTTTTACACTAGTGAAAGCAAATTTCGTTACATTAACATTAATATGTGCGATAGGTGGTCATACATAATCCGATTAGAGAGGGTAATGCACGAATCATTATCGTGATATGGTGTACCAAACTAGTTAGTAACATCATAAACCTTTCACCAGTTTCTAAGGAATGAATGTAGTTGAAAGTACTAGTTCATTCGAACTTAGTATCCTCTTTGGACACTATGAAGATGTTCCCCTCATCCGCTGAACCACCCCGCTCATGTTCTTTGTGCAAATGAGTGGCACTTCCGGCGACGGGAAATATTAAGTCGCTTACAGTAGCGGGGAATTCAAATATAGAGGTCGCTAAATTCAGATATGGAGACACGAAATTGAAAGTGGTGACCATGTGAGTATTACTAAAAATGATGTTTTACTTCTCAAGTTGTCTCATCTGTTCATGTAGAAATGGCGTGCTGTACTCAATACCGAAATTGTAAAAGGAACCAATATCCTGAAAAGTAAACACAAAATATACTGGTAGCACTCATATTAATACATTCATACAGTACAGGCAGAGTCTGCTGTCTGGTGCTGAAAGAGAAAAATACAAGGCAATAAGCAAGCTTACATTATCCAATTACTGTTGCAGATATAGTCGACATTAAAACGATCCTATTTAACTATCAGAGAAAAGAAATGAAGTCTTCACGGGTGTACCGCCGGATAGTGTTTTGAAAACACGATGGTTAGCTCCGTCGTCTTCATCAGGTGTCGAGACATCTGCACAGGTCGGTTGACCGTCGGATACTGACAATAGTCGTCGAAATATCGTGTTTTCAAAACACTATCCGGCGGTACACCCGTGAAGACTTCATTTCAAGCATACACCGGGAAAGTCTCCATTCTTACATCAGACAAAAGGTTTCCCGACTCAACTAAATTCAAAGATTTGTTAATTTGAAATTAACAATTTCTGCTACAAAATTTCATCCAAGTCCTTTCTCTTCAAATAAAAGCGACAACTTGATTTTAAATAAATTTAAGAATGTTATCTTCATTAGGGTGTAAGGGTTTGGGAGAGGCTATCCTAGCCTTTTCCAACCAAATGTCAACCTCTCCTTCACGTGGTGCACCCTGTCTGCATGGACGAGGCTCTGGCGACTGAAAGATTCCCGGTATAAGGAGTCACCCACTGCTTGCCAACGGCCTCCGAAAGGAGGGCGGAAGACCGGCGAGTGGTTCAGGGCACCCTCTAGCCCTTGGTGTTGGAAACGGCCCCTAAAGACGGATGAATCAGAAATGATCAATCGAATGAGGATGCAGAAGGCAACGGAAAACCACTGCATTAAAGACCCAAAGGGTATCCCGAGGACATGTAATCCTCTCAAATTACATATATCATGATGGCAGGGTAAAGTATTCCGGAGGTAAAATAGTCCCCCAATCGGATCTTCGGGTGAAGGCTGCTCAGGGAGGAGTCATTTGAATGGATAGAAACATTCTACGTGTCGGAGCGTGGAATGTTAGAAGTCTAAATAGGGCAAGTAGGTTAGAAATATTAAAAAGGGAGATGGAACAACTTAAGTTAGATGTTGTTAAAATTGGTGAGGTTAAATGGATGGACGCACAGGATTTCTGGTCTGGGGAACACAGGATAATTAGCACACAAGCTGTCAACGGAGTCACTGGTGTAGGACTTGTAATGAATATGAAAGTAGGGAAACAGGTGAGTTATTATGAACAGTTTAGTGACAGGATTATTTTGATGAGGTTAGAAACTAAGCCCGTCCCAAACACATTAGTACAAGTGTATATGCCAACGTCACAGGAAGATGATGAAGAAATAGAGAAAATATACGCTGAAATTGAAGAATTAATCCAATATGGGAAGGGGGAGGAAAATCTAATAATCATGGGTAACTGGAATGCAATAGTGGGAGAAAGAAAAGAGGGGAATACTGTAGGAAGTTTTTGTCTAGGTGAAAGAAATGAGCGAGGAAGCAGGTTGTTAGAATTTTGTGAAAGATATAAGCTAGTTGTGACAAACACACTGTTTAAGAACCATTCAAGACGGATATACACCTGGAAACATCCTGGGGATACAGGCAGATATCAGTTAGATTATATCATGGTCAAACAGAGATTTTGGATTCAAGTTCTAGACTGTTAAGTGTACCCAGGTGCAGGCACAGATTCTGACCATAATTTTATAGTAATGAAGTGCAGGGTGAAATTCAAGCGAATAAGGAAGCAGTATAAGCAGAACAGACTAGTAGGTGAATAAACTGAAACAATCTAGCGCGAGAGAAAAATTTGCAGAAATGGTAGACTTAGGTCTAAGAAGTAACTCTGAAAGGAGCCAACCGAGGACGAATGGAATGCATTAAAGACCGAAATAATGAAAGCTGGTAAAGAAACATTAGGCTTTAGGGAACAGGCTGCCCGAAAACTTTGGATCACAAATTTTTTTTGGGAGCTGAAGGATCAGAGGAGAAGGTACAGAAATGCTCAGGAAGAGAGAAGTACAGGCAATTTAGAAATCAAATAAATAGGAAATGCAAAATAGCAAAAGAAAAATGGCTACAAGAAAAGTGTGAAGAAGTAGAAAAGGAAATGGTCGTAGGTAAAGTAGATGTTGCATACAGAAAGATCAAACAGAATTTTGGAGAAATGAAGAAAAGAGGAATGCACATTAAAGCTGCCGATGGGAAACCTCTTTTAAGCTCAGAAGATAGAGCTAACCGATGGAAGGAATACATTGAGAAACTGTATGTTGGGGACGACTTCAACAATAGTGTAATGGAAAAGGAAGGCGATGTCGACATTGATGACTTGGGAGATCCTGTTTTGAGGACAGAATTTAATAAAGCTTTGAATGACTTGAAAGGAAATAAGGCAGTTGGAATTGATGAGATCCCTGCAGAACTTCTTAAATCCCTAGGAGAGGAAGGAATAGAAATATTATTCAAGCTGATATCAAAAAGTTATGAAACAGGAAAAATTCTAACTGATTTTAATAAAAAATATCATCTTCACACTTCCGAAGAAAGCACAAGCCAAAGAATGTGATAATTATCGCACCATTAGTCTAACATCACATGCTTCAAAATTCCTGACCAGAATAATATACAGAAGGATGGAAAGGGTAGTAGAAAAGATAGTAGGTGAAGATGACTTTAGATTTAGGAAAAATCGCGGTATAAGGGGAGCAATTCTGTCTTTAAGATTAATACTTGAAGGGCGGATCAAGAAAAACAAAGATACTTTTATGGCATTTGTTGATTTAGAAAAAAGATATTGATAATGTTACGTGGGACAAGATGTTCAACATTTTAAAGAAGTAAGGTCTAAAGTATCGAGATAGAAGAATATTCTATAAACTATTTAATAATCAAGTGGCTATAATAAAAGTAGAGAATCACGAGAGTCATGTATCAGTTAAAAAGGGTGTGAGACAAGGTTGAAGTCTATCCCCGTTAGTATTCAACTTGTATGTAGAAGAAGCAATAAAGAAGGTCAAACAAAAATTTACATGTGGCATATGTGTTCAGGCAGAAAAAATCAGTATGCTACGATTTGCTGACGACATTGTGTTTTTAGCAGAAAGGGCTGGAGGAAATTGGGAAGTTACGAGTTGTAACTGGCATCAACAAAAACTGAAGGAAGATTTTGGACTGAATATAAATCAAAGTAAGACTAAAGTGATGAAATTTAGCAGAATGGATACCCATACTGCTAGATTAAATATAAAAATAAGATCGGATGCAATAGGAGAAGTGAGTGAATTCTGTTACTTAGGAAGCAAAATATAACCGATGGCTGAAGCAGGAATGATGTTAAAGGGAGAATAGCACTAGCAAAAAGAGCCTTCATGAGAAGGAGAAACCTTTTAGTTTCAAATATTGATTTAGGAATTAGAAAGAACTTTTTTAAACTCTATCTGTGGAGCACAGCAATTTATGGTAGTGAAACATGGACTTTAGGAATACCGGAAAGAAAGAAAATTGAAGCATTTGAAATTAGGTGCAACAGAAGAATTAAGTGGACTGACAAAGTAAGAAATGAACGAGTTTTGGAAATGATGGGTGAGGAAAGAAGTTTGTGAAAGAATCTTACTGAAAGAAGGGACAGACTGGTAGGTCATAGTTTGAGACATGCTGGATTGGTTAATTTGCTGGTGGAGGGAACGGTCGAAAGTAAGAACTGTAGAGGAAGACAGAGATTAGAATATATGAAGCAGATAATTAAGGATGTGGGCTGTAAGGGGTATGCAGCGATGAAGCATGAAACCAGTCGAAAGACTGATGACAGCAAAAAAATGTCTTCATTATTTCAAAACACACACTAACTGTCGTTGTCTACTAGTGGTTTTCCTCGTATTTGGATGAAAGTAAAATTTGAAACAGTACTTTCCAATCGGCGCCACATCCGTTGATTGCTTCTTTGTTTGGGACTGTGATTTATCACTATTAATTATTTTTTCGTCCTGAAAACACGTCACCACTTGTAAGGGGGTTAATTTATAACAATCGATTTCTTTGTTTTTTTAGCATATGGCCTGACATTACATCACACAGTTTACATAGGTACATATGTAGAAATATAATACAGGATAACATTTTTAAGACAAAAGGCATTTACCTTAAGCTGTAATAAATGAAGGATGATGCAAGCAGCAGAAAATCCTCGAGATCCCTGGTCCTTATTGCATCACAATTTAACCAATTCATTAAGTGAGCCCATTATGCATTCTAGTAATGCTAGAATGATGAAAGAAAGCTCTCCCCTTACGCTGATTGGATTTGTGACGTCGATGATGCGAAAAGCCATTAAAATTTTAACAATCCAATTGGGCTAAATTGCGGATCATTTATATTCTTTACTAACATTCCTTTTTGTCCATCAGCTTGGCCTAAAATTTTAGTACTTCTTCATTATCTACCACAACTCACAAAGTTCTTAGTACTGAATTTTCAACACATTAAACAATTCCTTGTGCAGCCTGCTCACACCGTGCTAATGTTTAAGCCGCCAAAATCAACTCACTTGCCATTTTGCCTCTGGCGGCAATCAAGCCCAAGCCTGTCATGACAATGAGCGTAACCGTTGTGGCTTCGCATTCGGGACGACGCGAGTTCAAATCCCCGTCCAGCCATCCAGATACCAGTTTTTCATGGCTTCTCTAAATCATTCCATGCGGTTGCCTATATGGTTCCTTCAACTAGCCAAACCTCTCGCTATTCTAATAACGTCGACGAGCCGTAATACCAGAAAAAAAATCGTATTCACCCGATCTCTCAAATATTTTTCCCAGTTGCAAAATTGTTTCTTTTGTCTGCCACTCATTTCAAATCAGATAATGCCAAGTATGTTGTCACCTCATTATTCACACCCTTGAGAAATCCTTTTATGTGGAAGGAATATAAGAGCACTGGAACCTGGTTGGAGGAATTGTGTGACGCTTAGGGAGAACTATGTTCAAAACCAGACCAAGATTTTTTTTGTATCAGTTTAAGGCCAAGAACTTTTCAGACGACCCTCGCATTCTACCTTCATCGATGATATATTGAACCCGTGTCCTCCTGACTGCCAGACCCGTAGCGTTACTGATCTTTACAAAGCATCAAGTTCAACAGAATGGGGAACATCAAGTGAATTCAACCAATATATATCCCCTAATCCAGTTTTACTATTGTTATCGTTGTATGGAAAGATCGTAATTCCTATCAACGAATCTGGACAAGTCTTCAGAAACAGATCAGTCAGTAGAGAGTTATGGTAATTAAATTTTCTTCAGAAATCCACGTTTCATAGTTTACCGTCTACAGCAAAGGACAGGGTAGAATTTCGAATATATTACAGAGCTATTTAAATTGATGGTTATACACTGTGCTTCCTTCGTTCTGTGGTCAGTTTTTTATAATGTACTGATGACTGTTATTATGTATCTGTTCCATAATACTGAGGTGCATTAAAAAATGGATGCAACAGCAGAAATGGAAGTTACTCGTGTAGCAGTTGAAAAGAACAAGAATCCGTAAACTAAATTTTGTAACGTGTGAATGAAAGACTAATAACGGCTAAGCAAAGCGTGTGGTTTCAATAGCAGAGACAGTACGGGATATCCGTCTGGTATCGTGGCGCCTGGAACGACGTGTCCAGCAATCAGATTCAAGGACCGCATCATCCGAATACAGATGTTCCAAACAATGCATGCAGTCTCAGTTTTCAAGATGCGTTTTATATATATACAGTTTTTGGAGACAGATTTAACTTCATCTTTATAGAGTATTCTGATGAATCTCTGTGCAGGAGCTATTGCGAGTAAGTGTACGTGTGCTCGACATGAAATTGCATCAAGTTCGAATTTAAGGAAATCCATCGATGATCCAGGTAACTGTACATAAGACCACCAGCTCCTTTCAGCATTACGTGTCAACTAATCGGATTTAGATACCTAAATTATGTCGTAGGCAGATAGTAAAATGCTACGTATTTCATGTAAACCGGCAGAACTTCAAATGGATATTGTTAGACCATCTGAATTTTTTTTTTTTAGTTTTTGTGGGTGTATTTCTTTTTAAAAATGAATGGACTTACTGCAGACTCACAGAAGCAACTTTATCACCGAGGGGCTCACGACTTGTGGGACCCTATCTGGATCTGGCATGGCTTCCACTTGGGTCAGATGTTTTCTGTCAACTGTCCACTCTCTTGTTCATCTCATGTTATTTTATAGGCCTCATGGTATTTTATGGCTATGAAAAGGGTAGGGACTACAGATAAGAAATGTGTTGATATTTATACGAACATGTCTAATTTACGTTATCGACTGTAGAGGCAAATTCAGAGGTAACTTTTAAAAAAAAAATATATATGCTTGCACGTTCAATTTACTGTCATATACAATGAAATGGAGATATTCAGGATGCAGAAAATGTCTTTAGAATGCAAAGTTATTTAAAATTATGTTAACGTGTCAACTGTTGGTGCGTTTATTTTTAACGTTTCATAGCTTGATGGATTTCACTTGTATCACCCGTTTTTCTGTTATTAATTGTAAGCATTATTTTAACAATGGACGAAAGAAAAAAACAGTTCTCACAATGATTTTGAATGTAATGTTTTAAATATTCAGCTAGTTAGTGATAACACTTAGCTGCGCGAATATAATGATTTTAAAAAATTTAACTTTAATGACATTTAACTGTTCCTTATAAATTTGGCCCGATAATATTAACCAACAGTTTTTAATTGTTTTTGTGTCTTCAACTAGATTCTTTGTGTGACATTCCAAAGTAAAGACGGGAATTTCATGTACTTTTGGGGTAGTATCTAACCTGCAGTCACTAGCTGGTATTATGGGACCTTTCGTAGTTAACACTGGGATGCTAAGTAGCTAACTTGTAATCATTGCGCGTGATAATATTGATTTTAAGAATGTTATGTACGGTTTCACATCCCTGAGAATGTTTTCACATGGGCTCAGTTCGAAGATATCAAGTACGGTTTGAGATCTCATTGGAGGTTCAGCACTTTGTTATATGAAGTAACTGCCCTGTTTGTTCATTTTGTTATGTCACCGTATTTGAGGAGGTAATAACTTACCAGACACCGAGTGGAAGCAACTTGGTGGGCACGCTGTAGCGGAAGAATCCTGCGGGAGACAATGGGCAGGTAGTAAACAGGGCCAAATAATGTGCAAGACTGAAGGACATGCAAACATCACCATAATTTATGAGTAAAATATTATTCATAGTGTGATACGTGTGTAAATAGTGTTTATATTCCGAGTTGTTACGAGAACTTTGATTCAATATTTCTTGATCTACAACACACTTACACATCATCATAGCATTGTAACTGTGCACATTGTTTCGCTTGATATTCAGTTTTAAACGTCTATATTCAGGTATTATAGTTCAATGAATGTTGTAATATTACAAGTAGATTCTCTAGTAGTACTGAATTTTAATCGTCTCTGTTAAAATGGTCAGTAATCTATTCAATGAGTAGCTACCGATTAACTACATAACGATTTACATTTATCAAATGTAAGTAAAATCACTAGATAATGTCTCCATTTCGTTTTAAATTAAATAAAGTTAATGTATGTTTTGTTACATCATCATGCTAGTCTTGTCTTGTCATTTATCATTACCCCTTGTTGTATGTGAAAGATCAATTCCGTTAAGAACCACTCCCATAATTATTTAAGTTATTTATTTAAATATTCTTATAAAGCACATAAGATGGGACATCTCAATCTGGAAAGGATACCTGACTGGGTGGTTAAGCGAGGAATAAAAATAAATGCCAAGAAGAGTCAGCTTACTAGGTAAACGAATAAAAAATAAGGTAGTGCAAAAACTCAGGTGAAAGACAAATACTGATATTTTGATAGGTTTTTTTTTTTTTGTAAGTCTCACAAGAGTGAATGGTTAAATTATGCAGTAGAATCCAAGTAAGCTATAATGTAAAATAACGGTTTCTCATCTCTCCCCTCATAGTTGTGTGAACGCGAAGAAAATTTAGTTTCCCTTCCACGTGTAAACCAACATACGCCCGCTGGCTCAAAGGTCTCCACTAGTACAATGAACTGTGGTTTCGCTGGCCATTGGTTCAAATTAAAAAAAAAAAAACAAAAAAAAACTATAACTATACGTTTCAACAAAATGTTCATTTTTTGTTAAAAAAAAGCCTGCAAAAAGAAGTTGTCCTATCCTATCATCACAGAGATAGAAAGAAGAAACCAGTAAATAATTCGCCAAAACGATTGCGAAAATATCGGGAAAGCCACAGTCGGAGCAAAGTTTGAATCTGCTTCTGTTTGGCCTTCAACCAAACTGTTATGCGTAACATACTACATTTATAGTATTTATACTGATACGTAATCTAATAAATATCCACCGAGCGTGGTGGGTGAGCGGTTAACGCTCTGGCCTTGCATTAGGGAGGACGCCGCTTCGAATCCCCGTCCGGGCATCCAGATTTGGGTTTTCTGTGGTTTCGCCAAATCACTTCAGGCGAATGCCTGGATGCTTCCTTCAAAAGGTCATGGCCGAATTCCTTCTTGTTTCTTGTACCCAGACCCATTTCGCCTTTAATGACCTCGACGTCGACGAGGCGTAAAGCCATAAGCAAATAAATAAATACTCCGAAAATTAAACCACAGAAGGCGGCAAGTTCACATATCATACGTTACTCTCTCTCTTCTCTACATACATAATTCTGTAGCGGGCTCTCTCTTTGTTTTGGCACCGCGCAAAAACTATCAAACCGAATTGGATGGGATATTCAAGGTTGAAAATTTATGGTCCAGCTTAAAATCTGCGGTATGTCTTATGACCCTACGTGGCAGGGAGTCGGAGTAATAAAAGAAAATCTATTGTTTACCTCCACATTTTTAGCGCCATATTTTAATTATTTCTTTAAGTTTCCAATGAGAGTTCTTCTGTACGAGCATGGTATCACTCCCTAATGCTATTCGTCGCGGTGAAATCTTTGTTTATGAGAAATTGAAACTTAAAAATCGTTAATTAAAAGTTGCTAATTGTGTTTCAATAGAAACGCCATAAAACTGGAACGGTTAGACAGATGTTGAGGCGTGACATTCGTATTTTGGTCACAGGTTCAATCCCCACGTAAAACATTAATTTTTTTGCGTGCTTTATTTTACGCTTGTATTTGCCGTTTTTAGCACTAAAAATATGTTTTTACAAAAATTCGCCTAAATAACAATTTATTTTTGTCACCAGGAAACTATGATAAAAGCATATTTCGCTAACATGAGTACGTCTCATATTTCATTTACTTTTCCACATTTTGATTTTTTTTCTCTGTTAGCTTTGAACTATACCAGACACATTTCAAATTCATCCACACATCTAGGTCCAACGTGCGCGAACCTCCTAATTCTTGTTTTAAATCACTACATGCTTTAACAGACATGAAATACGTAACTTCGATCAAGTACTGAATAAAAACTAGAAAGATTCGCATATGCAAAAAAAAAAAAAAAAAAAAAAAAAAAAAAAAAAAAAAAACGTACAAATGAGTCCACCAGGTTCATTGTTCACATCCGATGGGCAAATCACATTGTTGTATGTCTTCTCCAGATACCCACTGCAGAGAGGTTTGGGATTTAACTGAGGGCTATGGTACAAAATCTGCTGATTGGAAAATAGAATGACAAGAGCAGATGAAGAGGGTGAGTGATGAAAGACTACCAAAGAAAATGCACAGTTTGAAATTGGAAGAACGATCAAGAGAGGGATTGATAAAAGGACTAAAAAATGTGCGAAGTAGAGGAGCTAACTGGAAAGTAGTGGAATGGGAGGAATGGAGGAAGGACAGAAGACGTTCCAAACAAACCCTGTCAGCCGCTGAAACTGTCAAGGGTGGTTATGTTAACTACAAGAGTATTCGTCCAAGACTCTGCAGAGGCAGAAATCCAAACAGTG
>CM061921.1:344921885-344971887 GCA_031002005.1 Vandiemenella viatica | reverse complement strand
TTTAAAAAATCATGGATATTAGATATTGAATTCGCATTTGTGGTTTGACATTTAAATATTTTTCAGACATTTTCAGTTTTTTCTTTTGTTACATTTTTAAATTAGACAGAAAATAAACGTATGGTCAAAGTTTGTTTATTTGTAGTTACTGCAGCTTTATTTGTAATTACTTTTTGCGTCTACTTGTCTAATAACCCAAGAATTATGTAGGGGTCCCTCGGTTTAAAATCAAATATATTCCTGTGGAACTAACTTTAATGTTCTTACACTATTGTACTATGCGAGACTTAAACTAACTTGCCCTTCACTTCTGGCAAAGCTTCTTTTGTGTGTGTTAAGTACACTAGACTGCGCCCGCGTTTCGGTATCGACGTAAAAACTGTAATTCCTCTTTACTAGCTTGGCTTAAGTGGCCACGACAGAGGCAAGTTACGCGGCCAGTTGAAGGTATCTTACCTAGGTAGTCGCCCGATCGTTAATGCCATTTACTTTTAATTTTCTTTTATTACTCGTGACAGAACCACCTGCTGCGAATTAACTGTACGTGGATTGCTCTGTTGACCCGGAACACAACTTCTCCAACACAAAAATTTAAGTTTGTCTGCTGTTTAAAATTTTCGAATGAAAAAATAAGAGCATACTACTAGGAAACAGTAGAAATGAGAAGTTGAAATGTGTAAGATTGTCTGTAGGGACAGGAAATGTTCATTTTCAGGGAAAACAAAGATAAATGCCGCAACTGAAATTAATTGGGGCAAAAAATGAAGAAATTTGATGACTGCATTTACTTCAAACGTAGATGACATGCAAAATATAAGTGTCTCAGTGTGAGGGGACGAGCCAATGAAAGTGTGGATGTTCAAAGTTTGTACAGGAAAATAATTCGTCTGAAAAATTAAAAACTTCTCCACAATTGCAAGGTTATGAGCGTAACACCTCATCTCGTCTATTTAGTGAATACTCTTTATTTTTGCAGCTTGTTAGCGACCTTAATTGGTTAGAAGCAACAAAATGCCTCATATATGGTCTTCTTAGAGTTCTTTTTTTAACGCAATTTGCCATTCGTAACTTAATTCTTGCATCAGGTAATCAACGGTTGTAAATCAACGAAAACGTTACAGAAGTTACAGCAGTTAATTAACTGTTCTTCACTGTGAGGTAATTGAATAACAGTGCGCAGTAAACATTCAGAAATGGATATAATGCAGCACGAACCGGTTTGTGAGTAGGTGCTCATTTCATTCGCCAAAGACAGCTGTGACGAATCTAAACCAGAAACCGTGCCTTTAGAGTTATCTGCCACTATTCATCTTCGAAGTGCGTGTGCTGTTATGAAAGATACGCACTATACAAAGGCAGGTAGATGTAAATCGTGAGCCCCAGGATTTGAAATTCGCAGAAACAGATATGGAGGCTAGAGACCTGTTACAGCACAATCAAATTGCTTCAAAATTTTAGTCCACAATTAGCTGACAATTTCTCCATTTGTCATTTTGAACTGTCCTTACTGGGCTGTTTATGTAATGCTAGTAAAAGATATAACAGTCAAAAATGTGCACCTGGGTTGTTGGACATAGCAGAGGGCGATCACGGACGATTCAGAGGATGACTGTGTGGGTGACTGAAATGACAGTTTCTGCCATCTATTGGGCACATACTAAGACGGTAATTTTGGTTACATGCTTTGCCACCACCAACGGCGCGGACGCGGATCGGCTGGAGGAATCGGATTGGCTGTGCGGTTTTTCTGCCGCGAAAAAGGGCCTCGACACGTGGGTGCAAGGGAAGAGGAGAGAGCGGCTGCTGCTGGTGGAGGAAAAGGAAGCCATGTTGTGACCTTGGTTCGTCAGAATTCGACGTGGTGAATCAGTTGGTGTTGTTTCTTCCTTTTTTTGTGAGCAGTGAATATGAGCCCATCTAAGTGCATCGAAGCCATTGTTTTCAACCTGTGCCGTGAATACAACATCGACATGGTAATGTAAAATTGATTACAGCAGCATGTGTATCCACATGTGACCTCTGGAATACCCGAAGCGCCTTGAGAGAGTTTCAAGTGTCTCCGCATTATATATTTTTAAAAGTTTGGTTTTTTCAACAATAAGGACAGCGCCCAATAATTTTGTCTATTCGAAGTTTAATTATTAGCCATGCCGGAAGAAATGTTCTGTTATTGTAATTAGATTTTATTTTCTCACAGTGTTTCCTTTCTTTTTAATAAATATAAATTGCTTGTAAAATTATTACCAGGTAGTTTTATCCCATACAAAAGACAAACATCAATACTTGAGTAAATTTCGCAATTTTCAATAAACAGTAAATTTAATTTAATATATAAGTAACAGAGAAAACGTTACAGTAACATTCTTAGGTCCTCTTCAACATGGTCCCCAAAACTGCTGTAAAAAGAGAAACGCCAATCGGCATTCATTGCGGCCTGCCGACAGAAGTGAAAACTTAAATCTATGAATATCATACGCGCAACACTTCATACTTATAGCAGCAGGTATACTAAATAATAATAATTTCGTGTTGTCTTAGTGACCTGGTGACAGAGTTTCTATTGGCTGCGCATTCCGCCGCTGTCTTAGCCGCCTTAACCTAACGCGGTAGTGCTACCAAGTACAGGGGACCTACAGTTTAAAATGGAATCCCAAACACGGAAGTGTTTTGGCGTACTTCACATTACATAACATGCTGTGCTAGAGGTAAAGGTTAGGTAATGGTCTACGAATATCCCCCCCGAGACAGGGATTCTTCTCGTTCCCCAGTCAGATACCTTAACCACTGTGCCGCCAAACCGCTGCAGATTTACCGTTAACAGTAGCATGTCGGTAAGGGTAACTCATAAAACTTTTACCCATCCAAAATCGCCCAACGTGCCTAAAGAAGTTTCACTTCAAAAACTAACTTATTTCACAACCCGAAGGTTGGTCGAATCTTCCCGAAGTAGACGTACCAAGCTGTTGTGTCAGAAGCAGGAAGTCCAATTCCTTTCCTCAGTTTAACGTGGAATCAGAACCACGAAACGTCCGGAGTAGCTGATATAATCACATACAACTCCTAAAAATCCTGTTCACCACGGGATTTGAACCCGAGACCAGAGAGAGACACTTTCGTAAGTAAGTGCCTTAACCGCTGAGCTACCAGACCGCCTCGTTTTGCAGTATGCGTGTGCTAAGTACTATCAAAATCGAATAAGAACTGTGAGTTTGTACGATAAACGTGACAAAAGTTAAGGTGAGGGGAAAAGGAGGAGAGGGTTTAGGTTTTTTTTAAATCAAACGTAAACAGTATTTTTATATTTAGTTTAAAGTATACGTATGCAAAGTTACATCAAAATCGGATAAAAACTGCGTGTTACATGAAAAACATTGGCAAAAAAATACAACTAAACAAACATTCATTTTTACATATTAGATACAAATATCTTTATATATAAAGATGAATGTATGTTTGTTTGTTTGTTGGTTTGTTTGTTCTTCATACAAATCCACAGTTTTCATCCGATCTCGATGAAACTTTGCACACTTATCCTTTGAAACAAGGAGAAAAATACTGTCTACATTTGGTTGAAAAATTATCTGTATAAATAACACATGTTGTCTCATAACTTCGAAATACGGCGATAGGCAGACACGTTGGATGTGGACGTCTCCAGACCGTGTTTCCGTTTAGTTAACTGGCAGCTCAATGGCAGTCGCTCGCGACCTGCCGTAGCGAGCGGTCGCATCACACTTTTCCTGCTGTGTCGTGTGACAAGTGCCTGCAGAATAAATAAAAGCAAAGTATAGTGAAAAACCAACAAATATGGAAGTGAATCAATTCATACGAAAATCAACGCTAAAGTTCTCCTTTGCGTATGGATATATGCGTCCGAAAGCAGTTGAAATCGATGAGTGGTTATATAGTGAAATAGGATTACGAGAAGAAAGTGTACACGGTATCCAGGTGGATTTCCTGGCCAATGTGATATACGTCAAGCTACGAAATGAAGAAGAGTATCTGCGAATACTGAAGGAAACCAACGGAGAAAGAAAATTTGTACACACCAATGGCGAGGTAAGCACCGTTTCCAATCACATGCAGGCCTGGGAATAAGACATGTAAAAAATCCATAATGTGCCCTTTGAAATTAATACAGACATAATTCGAAAAGCTTTGGATAAATTTGGTACAATTTTGAGTGAACCTCCGATAAAAGATACGGTAGCAAAAGATTTGTCGTAGATAGTGGTATTAGAACTGTGAAAATAGATCTGAAGTGCCACGTACCATCGTATGTAGATATTGCCGGATTTAAAGCACTCGTTATTACGACGGACAACCACGTACGTGTGTCATATGCAACTCAAACGAACACCTCAAGGCTGAATGCACCAGGAAGAAAACCCCTGCAGCTACCATCTGAGCGCTTGGCCCCTGATACAGCTTTCAGAGGCGAACTTTTAAAAGTATCATACGCTAGCGTGGCAAACAGTAATCAATCAACCAGTGTACATGAAATGATGAACCTACTCTCAGCATGGAAACAGATGACCCCACCAACATCATGATGGAAATAGAGAATCCTTATAATTACGCAGTACCTGATAAACCCCCGAGGGAAAAAGAAGCAAACTATCCAACTGGACAAGATAATAACCAAACTTCTAATCTACATTTACTGGAAATATCACCAACTGAGAAAAAAGAAATTATAAAAAATGCTAAACAACATCCTGTGACAGTGCCATCATCTGAGAAAAAAGAAATCATGCCCATGGAAGAACGCAAGCACGAAAATACACCCAATACAAAAGACTGAGACTTGATAAGAGGGGAGTAGATTTGATAGCGAAAGAATTAGCTGAAAAATCCAGGAAAGTAACCACCTTACAAATGGAGACAATTGATGAAGAAATGCCCCCAAAGCGCCAACTCCAATAAGGAACAGCTGTCTCCTAAATTGTTATTATCCCACAGCATGGAAGGTAGCAAAAATTAAAGCCATTCCAAAACGTGGAAAAGACCACCGCCAAGCTGTAAACTACCGCCCAATTAGTCTTCTTTCGTCAACATCAAAGATACTAGAAAGAATACTGCTGAAGAGGATTAACACAGTCTCGAAGAAGAAAAGACGATAAGACCAGAACAATTCGGATTTCAAAGCCGCGTAACTGCAACAACTCAACTCCTCCGTATTACAGAAGATATATCAAAAATTTTTAACTTTAGCAAATCTACAGCAACAGTATTTTTAGACATAGAAAAAGCTTACGACAAGGTTTGGCACGCTAAACTTATACAGGAATTACGGACTCAAACGGCTATTAAACACTGCTATATTAAATTCATCGGTAGTTACTTAGCCGACAGAAAATTCTACGTAGAAGTTGACGGACAGAGGTCTTCAATTCTTCCGATTCCAGCTGGAATTCCGCAAGGATCGGTTATCGCACCGCCACTTTTCAAAATTTATACAAACAAAATCCCGACCCCGCCTTATGTGAATCTGGCACAGTTTGCCGATGGACACTACAGAGTACACATCAGGAAGAAGACATGATCTTAACGTTACTCACCTACAACAAGGACTAGATAAAATCAGTAAATGGTGCAGAAACTATAAAATCAAAATCAATCCTGGAAAATGTGCGGGAATCTATTTCACAAAAAAGGCCACAAATTAACAAGAATTTAAAAATTTTGAACCAAATATCCCCTGGGTTAAAGAACATCGATACCTGGGTATATTACTGGATAACAAATTACTTTTTAGACAACATATCATGGATAGGAAAACAAAAGGACTAGCAATTATTTCCAACCTTTCACCAGTATTACGAAGCAGCAACCTACAGTTTAATACAAAAATAAGAATATAAAAATCGGTTATTCTCCCATTTTTAATGTACGGATGCCAGATATGGGGCCTGGCAAACCAAACCAATCTACAACAAATCCAGCTACTCCAGAACAGATGTCTAAGGATGATCCTAAACGCACCCAGATATACACCAATAGAAACTCTACATAACGAGACACATATTCCCTTAATCAATACCGAAATATTTAATCTAACAGAAAAATTCCATAAGAAATTGAACGACGCCAGAGACGAAAGAACTGAGTCGATTGGAACGGTATTGAAATGGGAAATGGGAAATGACCGCGGGAACAATAAAAGTCTTTGGTCGGACGACTTAAATGACACTGAGGAAGAAGATAAGTCAAGCAAATAAGAGGCAAAAGCAAGATTATAAATGTTATTAAATAAACGTGAAAGGGAAGAAAAAAAAAAAGAACTGTCTCGTTTTCAACCTTGTGTGACAACATTTGATCTAAATGGCAGACCGTAGTGGAACAACGCCCGCTCAGACATACTGTGTGTCTACCCTAAATCTAAACGGAATAAAGAACCAAACTAAAATACAATGCCTCAAAGAATATCTATGGGCGGCATCTGTTGATATAGCGCTCTTACAGGAAGTTGCCTGGGAAGGTGCACTGAATGTCACCGGGTACAATGAACTGAAGAATCCTGGTTACGACCATGGTCTAGGGACTGCAATTCTAACGAAAGAGGGTATTCAAATCAAAGATGTTGAGATTTTAGAAAATGGAAGAGGATTAGCCTGCACAATAGCAGGAACACGTGTAATAAACATCTATGCTCCCTCCGGAAATCAGAATAGAGAAAGTAGGAAACAGTTTTATAAAACAGAGATAACCCAGTCGAGATCTGGCCAGTAGCTTTTTCGGACCACAGTGCATATCATTGCAAAATAAAATTGCGGCGCCAAGAAATCTTTAGAAACAGAGGATACTGGAAATTAAACACCTCCATCCTAAATGAGAAAGAATTGGAACAGATAGTCAATAATACTTGGAATCAATGCAAGAAACAAAAAAACAAGTACAATACAACTGTCCAATGGTGGTTACAGTGTGCAAAGCCACGTCTCAGAAATACATTGATAAACTTCAGCAGATGCTTGAAGAAATGGGAAAACAAAACAAAAGAATTCCTTTTCATGGTCCTAAGAGAACTGTGCACCAACGACGTAGATAGCATCCAAAATATGAGAAAAATAAAACATACCAAGGCCAGAATAACAAATATAACTAGAAAAAAACTAATAGGTTACCAGATACGAGCTAAAACTGGATCCTTTCAACAAGAAGAAATAACTTCAACATTTCATCTCATAAAAGAAAGACATCAAGCAAACAGGAAACTCGTGACGGAGTTAAAATCAGAAAACGGATGTATCCTTACCAACCAAAAAGGAATAGAGATAGAAATAAAAAAGTATCTCTCTGAATTATACACTGAAGAGGCAATTGACAATGAAGAAGTCAGCAGTCTGTTACGTCACATAAACCCAGTAATAACAGAACAAGAGAACGGAATGCTGAAGGAAGAAATCTCGGAAGAAGAAATAAAAAACGCAATTCAACGGAGTCCGAGAATGAAATCACCTGGTCTTGATGGCCCCCCAATAGAATTTTACGTATCATATTGGGATATTCTAAAATACGAATTTATAAAAATGTATAATGAGATTCTAGCTATGCAGTCAGCTCCAACCGAAATGCTAGAAGGATTAGTTGTATTAATCCCGAAAAAAACAGATAAGAAAAATGTTGAAAATTTCAGACCTCTAACTCTTCTCAATTCAGATTATAAAATATTCGGTAGAATTATCGCGACTAGACTTGGGGCTGTAGCTAAAAAGATGATTGGAGAATACCAGACCTGCATTGGTGGAGGTAGAAATATAATGCAAACCCTAACAAATATTCGTGATGTAACTGCAGTCTCGAAGGCAGCAAACGTGAAAATGGCTATTTTATCACAAGATTTCCATAAAGCATTTGATCGTATTAATCATACTTATTTAAAACTTACTATGGAAAGAATGGGTATCAGCCAGCAAATATGCAATTTGCTTTACATGCTATTACATCAAGCCACATCGCGAATATCTATAAACGGATCTATTACCAATTCAATAAAAATAACCAGATCCATTAGACAAGGATGCCCTTTATCCATGTTCCTTTATGCGTTTGCAGCTGAACCATATTTAGCGGCAGTGCATAATATACTTCCTGGCTTAAAGTACCAAGGAACAAAAACAGTGGTGTGTGCGTACGCAGATGATATCAATATCATCATAACCAACTTGGAAGACCTAGAAAACACACGACAGTTGGTAAATTCGTATTCAAAAGCTTCAAACGCAAAATTGAATTTAGATAAATCTGCAATACTAAACATAGGCGCTGGTATAGAACTAAACAACACAACATGGATAAAGCCATGTGACAAAATAAAGATTCTTGGTGTAGAATTTAATAAAGTTCTGCAAAAAGCTTCCGCAGTAAACTGGAGACGTCTATTGGCAGTTATTCGAAGCAAACTACATGATTTCACCCATAGAGAACTAAACCCAATACAGAAAATATGGTTGATAAATACCACAGCGCTCTCCAAAATATGGTACATAGCTCACATATTTCAGATACCTGTGGAAATAGCTAAAAAAATGGAAACGGCAATCAGCTGGTATGTACAGAGGGGACAGATACTGAAGATTCAACATAAAGTTTTGCAGATGCCGTATGAGAAAGGTGGACTAAATCTGGTTGATATACGTACGAAATGCACTGCAATCTTCATGAGGAATATGTACAGTCAATGTAGAACAACACAAACAAACCTTACAAGACACATAATAAATGCAATGGAACCGCACAGCAACAAAGCGCCAGTTGACGTCAGTCACATAAACGCTACCTTAAGCCACTTCCGCTCCTTCTACATTGATAACAGCTACATAAGAATAAACAACACAGACCAGGTGCCATCAACAAGGAAACTATACTGCTTGATGAAAAGAGAGATTAAAAGTAAACTAGAACTCACCTATAAAAGAAATGATTGGAAACAAATATGGGAGAATATTCACAGTCAATATATCAGCAGTAATGCCCGTTCCACGTGGCACAGAATAGTACATAGAAAGATACACACCAACGAAAAACTTTTCGCACTACGCCTCTGTCCTACTCCAATGTGTTTACGCTGCAACTTGCAAGACACAATACAACACCGACTGTTAGGATGCGAAGCTCCTGATATATGGAGATGGACAAAAAGCAAACTGGCAATAATAATTAGAACCACCCCACACAATTTCACGCCAGAGGATATACTAATCCCTGACACGACAATATATCCTACTACTAAGAGAAATGCCCACTTCTGGTTGCTGGCCAACTACACCCATTATGTTGTACATAAAAGAGAAGAGATGACCATCGTAGACTACTGGAGCTATTTAACAAATGAACATAGCAAAATAATCAAATCGAGAAAATATAAGGAAAACTTTGCACGCTTCCTGCTTGTCATAATGCCCTACTAAGTACAAGCTGTACTTTTTTTTTTTATTGGCATTTGGAAAAAACCATACAGCCAGCAAATTACATTTATCTTTGGTTGATTAAAGAAATGAATTTACAGATTGAATGTGCTCCTTCTCCAGCTCTGTCTTACCATCCGATATATACGACATACAAAATTAGCAGCATAAAGTATATACAATATATGACACATACAATTGGACATGTGTGGAGCACACCATACATAAAATACGTAAAATATACAATATGTACAACATACAATTTAAAAGAATATACAGGTTTTAGGGAACAATAAATAGAATATACAATATGTGCATATAGAATTTGATCTACAATGTTGAACATGCTAATTATGGACATGTTCTGGTGAGACCTGTTTGTTTTATGTCGGCTACGTTAGAGGACAAGTGCCGTAGTTGACTCAGGCGGGTTGCCGAGATCATAGCCACAATTTGTATCCTTATATTATAGGAGTTGTTTAAGATTGGTTCCGGTGTCGCGCTATATCTTGATATGGTTTTCTTCAAGAAATTGGGTTATGGCGTGATAGATAGCAACGTCTTCCAAGGCCAGGAGGTGGGTTACATTTAAGGGTAACTGTAGTCCTAATTCCACTAGTTCTTGTATAAGTTCGGAGCACTTCTGCCATTTCTCCTTGCAGGCAAATAGAAGGTGGTTTGGCTCGCATTCGCTGACTCCATCGCAGGTGCAACTTGGTGTTTCCCTTAAGTTGATGCGATGCAGGTGTTTGGGGAAGAGCCCATGATTAAATTTCAGTCTTGCAATGGTGGTTATCATTTTCCTGGATGTGTATTTTTTTTCGTGCCACTGTGCCTTAGGAATGGTCGGGTGGATGGTGCCGTAGTGTCTTCCTTTTATTTTTATAGAATCTTGCCACGATGTATCCCACATTAGTTTGGCTTTGTTTCGTATACTCGCAAGGAGATCAGTTGCTTTAATGTGTGGGAATATTGTGCCATCTGTGGTTGCCCGCTTTGCTAGCTGATCCGCTCTCTCATTTCCTTTGATCCCCGTGTGTGCTCTAATCCACATGAAAATGATTCGTTTTCCACTATCTTCTAACTCCGTGACCGTCTCGAGAATATTGTGAGTTAGGTGACATCTCCATGCGTTACTGTTCAGGTGCTGCAGGGATTCCAGGACACTCCTAGAGTCGGATAATATGATTACTGTTTTGAAGGTGGTGTTCTTTGCATATTCTAGGCCTTTAAGGATCGCAACCATTTCAGCAGTGAATATCGATGCCTCACTGTGGAGTTTATAGCTTGCCTGAATTCGCGCATTCATATCCACAAAGGCACATCCTACCGTGCTACCGATCTTTGAGCCGTCGGTATAAATGTGGACACTATCTTTGTATTGTGCAAGATTTTCAGACAGGAGGATTATGTTCCTAGCCGTGCTTTCGGTAAATGGTATATTCAACCTTGCTTCGATTCTTGTCAAGGTTGTTTTATATGGGTATTCGAAGCAGGGCATTTGTCCTGAGGAGAATATTAGCGGCTGATGTTGAATTAGGTCCTTGTAAGACATGAGGAATGATGGAGTTTTTTTTCTTCGCCAGTAGCTATCGATGGTGGTTCTTCTCACCAGTGTCTCCAGTGCCTCCATTAATGGGCTATTTACGAATTGCATAGTCTTTAACACAAATTTACTACTTAAGTAATATCGGCGGATATTCAGTGGTGGTTCCATGGCCTCTACCAAGAGAGCGTTAGTGGGGGTAGAGTGCATTGCGCCGAAGCATATGCGTAATGCCTTGAATTGTAGTTTGTCTATTTGGTAAAGGAGGCTATCAGCTGCAGAGCTATAGCAGAGGCATCCGTAGTCGATTTTGGATCGCACTAGGGCTCTGTAGAGAATCATGAGCGTTTTCGGATCTGCACCCCACCAGTAGCCACTTGTTGCCCGCAGCAGGTTGATTGCTTTCTCACATTTGTTAGTTAAATGTTTTATGTGTGGTCCCCAATTCAGTTTGTGGTCTATCTGCATCCCCAAGTATTTGATTACCTTTTTGTTAGGAAATGTATATGGTCCAAGTTGTACAGATGTCATTTGTTGTATTCTGTGCCTTGTGTGTATCATAACCGATGATTTTCCTGGTGAGATTGTCATCCCGTTCTCCTGTAACCATATCTTTAGCCGTTCCATTGTTATGCTGAGCAGGTTTATGCATTCCATCAGAGTTTCGCCTTCTGCGTAGAGGCATATGTCATCAGCATATTGCAGTATATATACTCCCCTCGGTAGTATTTTGGCAAGGTCACTTGTATATATATTAAAGAGGATAGGTGATAATATTGATCCTTGTGGAAGTCCCTGGCTTGTGTGTCGCGGTCCTATTGTAGCGCCTTTATATTTTATGACAAGTATTCTGTTTTCCAGCAGTGAGATGAGATTGTGAGTAAAGACTGCGGAGAAGTTCATCTTTTGCATCTTTTCCCCTAGTAGGTTGAGGTTGACATTGTCGTATGCACTGTTTATATCAGTGTAGAGGGTCATCAGGTAACGGTTTTTGCTTAGGCTGGAGTGGATGTCGGTGGTAAGCCTTATTAGGAGGTCATTGGTGCCTCTTCCTCGTCTGAACGCCCACTGGTGGTCTGGTAGAAGGCTATTATGTTCGACAAACCACTCGATCCTGTTTTTCACCATCCTCTCTAGTAGTTTGTACGGGCATGGCAGTAGTGCAATCGGTCTGTAGGCTGCAGTTGTATTCGGGTTCTTCCCCGGCTTCAGGATCGGAATTATTCTTGAGGTTTTTAATCCCGCGATCTGTATTCTTTTGTTCCAGACATTGTTTAAGATTTTTAACAGTCTTTCTTTTCCTCGTGGTGGTAAGTGTTCAATCATTCCATAGTGGACGTTGTCCGTTCCTGGTGCCGTGTTGTTCGACTTCTTGGACGCTTTTGCAAATTCCTCCATATTAAAAGGTCTTGACATCGAATCTCCAAATTGGTCTTCGGGTGGGGGATTGCGGTTTGGGTTCACGGAAGGAGGTGCAAGGGTTGTTAGTATGTCCTCTAGCATTTCCGTGGTTATGCTAGGTGATACATACATATTGTCAACTGATTGTCTGTATTTTTTCACTTTTGTCCAAATGGTAGTAATAGGTGTGTTTCTATTGATTGATTCACAATATTTTTTCCACCCAGCACTCTTCTTTTGCTTTAATGTTCTTTTCGTTCTAGCTTGTACTTTGTTGAGTTCTATGAAGTTTTCCATGTTACTGCACCTGCGGTATATTCGAAGCGCATCACTTCTTTCTTGGATGGCCTTGTCGCATTCTTCGTCCCACCATGGAGGCTGGTTCCTAGACGTGTAGGTTTTCTGCTTTTTCTTTGGTATGCTCTGTTTAGCTGCAAGCTTGATAATTCGGATAAGGTTGCCATAATCTTCCTCTGTCTCACCAGTCTCTTCCGACCTCCGTAGATGTATTCCTGCGCTATTTGCGTATGTGCCCCAATTTGCCTCGTTAATATTCCAGTTATAATCTGGTGTAGCCTGAGGTTTTCTATTGTTTTGTTTTAAGTTGATGGTAATCAAAATCGGATAGTGGTCTGATCCCAGAGGCTCATGGATCACTTTGTGCTCGATCAACGCTGCGATGTTCGTAGACGCTAGCGCGATGTCTACTACTGATTTCCGTTCTTGTGGGTTGCTAATTCTTGTAACTGTACCGTCATTGAGTATCACTAAGTTTTGTTCTTCCATTACGTCTAGCATGATACGGCCAAGTCTGTTTGTTTTTTCGCACCCCCAAGCACTATTGTGGGCGTTGAAGTCACCAGTAATGATAAATGGGTCAGTTATTTGCTGTAGCAACCTTACAATTTGGGGTTTGGTTAGGGTTACATTGGGGGGGCTGTATACTGTCACTATTGTTAGCCTGGTGTTGTTAATTCTTACGGACATAGCACAGGCCTCAATTGGTAGTCCTGTGACGTCTAATTGCAGTGCGTCATGTGACATGCTCTGTCGGACCAAGATGGCTGTTCCTCCATAGCCGTCGTCGCGGTCGCATCGGATGATGCTGTAGCCATTGATTCTAATGGTGTCTGATGGTTTTAGCCATGTTTCCGCAACTGTGGCGATGTCCACGTCATATGCTCTTAATGCCTGTTCAAAGCTCTCCTTGTTAGATCTTAATGAGCGTGCGTTCCATTGCAGCATTTTGGTTAAACGTCCTTGGGCCATAATTACTTTAGTTATTGGGTACATTGTTCGGAGGCCTTCATAATCTGCTGAAGTGAGTTCATTACTTGTGTTGGGTCCACCGTGCCGTTAGTTCTGATCATCTCAATAATGGATATAATTAAACTCATCAGCCTTTCTATAATTGGGGTTTCGGTGGTTGTAGGCTGGTTTCCCGCTGACTGTTGGTGGTTTTGTAGAGTTTCTGTCATTCTCTGTGGGTGTGGCGGGTAAGGATTGTGAGTTATTGGTTGGCTTGGCCCGTTGCTTCTCCACATTAAGTTTTGGGGAATCCTAACTTGATTGCCTGTTGTGTTTAGCTTTACTGTGCTGGTATTTGGCTGTGTTTGTTTGAAATGGTAGTACTGTACTGGTTCCGCTAGGTGCACGGGTCGTTGTGGGTAAGATTGAGATACTGGATATGTCTCTTCACGGAGAGTTGGACATGAGCTGTGATTAATTGGAGTATATGGTATAGTGGTTAACGGCGGGAATTCGGTGGGGCTGTTAACCTGGGGGCTAGGATTAGTTGCTATTCGGGCATAGTGTCTGTTTTCGAATGTAGCTACCGCTTCGCTGTAGCTGACGTTATTGTATACCATATGCTGCTTGATCGCTTTTGCTCTCTGGAAAATGGGACATGAGCGGTCGGTTGCCAAGTGTTGCCCTGAGCAATTTGCGCAGAGTTGTGGAGCTGTCTTGGGGCATGAGTCGGCATTGTGTTCCATTGTGCAGAAACTGCATCGAACCTTACTGCGGCATTGGTTACTGCCATGTCCAAAGCGTAAACATTTAAAGCACTGAATGACGGCGGGGATGTAGGGTTCAACTCTGCATCTTACACCGTGGATGCACACAAATTGAGGGAGAAGTTGTGATCTAAAGGTTAGAACGCATACCGGTAGTGGAATTACTTCTTGCTGCCCTAGTTTAACAACTTTTTTTGTGAATCGCCTAATATTTAGTACTGGGAACTCACACTCTATTACTGAGAGGATTTCGGTGTCACTAAGTGAAGTATCGACATTTCTCACCACACCCTGTTTTTGAATCATAGATTTTGGGATATACGCCTCCAAGTTATTTCTGATGAAGACTTCAGATTTTACAAGATTGTTTGCCGAGTCTCTATTGCTAGATTCTATCTTAATTCTATTCCGACCGCAGCTTGAGATGTTTACTAGGTTGTTTGATGTCATGAAACCCTGCTCCCTCAGTAGTTTTCCTATCGACATCGGGTGGATACGCCCAACGTTCTTGTCTTTTCCTTCAACTATTACTACATACGGTCCACTGTCACTTGGTTCATACCTGTTGTTCTCTGAGCACTGCTGTGGAATCTGCAGGTTGTTGACAGCAGTGTGTGCCGGTGCCAGTGACGCTGTCGTGATGTGTGAGGCTGCTGGGCTCTGCTGTAGACACTGCGGGTTGTTGGCGGTAGATAGTGCCGGTGCCTGTGGCGGTGCCATGCTGTATGAGGCTGCTGGGCTCTGCTGTGGACGCTGCGAGTTGTTGACAATAGTGAGTTCTGATGCCAGTGGCAGTGCCATGCTTTGAAGGTCTGCTAGGCTCTGCGATCTTATGCCGTCTGACGACAGTCGTGCGATTTTCTCTGTCGCGCGCGTGGAACTTCTTCTGTCTCCTTCTTCCGGTACCTGGCGTTTGGTGGACTTAACACTCGAGAGTTGGTGGCCGCACATGGGGTCGTCTGTCTCCGGTTCAGGTAGGTTAGGTGTGGTGTTGGCTGGGTTGGTTTCTTCTGTTGGTTGGCTGGTAATCGTATTCAGTGCTGTTGATATTACCATACTTGTTGAAGGCTGAATGAGATTTGTCTCTCTAGTTGAGGTATCCTCTATGTTGTGAGTACCTCCTTCACCGTATAATCCTCCAAACATCGTCGGCGCTATTCGCTCTGATAAAGTTTAGAGATGATTACGGTGGTTAACAGATTAGGTGGATGTCAAGCGTCGATGATTTCAGTTCAACAAGTATCTTATGTTTCGCTTTTGACTAAATACTGGTTATTCACTGTACCCTTGACTGGAAAAACTGTAACTTCCTGGTCCGTTTATAACACAACAACTGTACTAAGCCGCTTCGCGCGCACAAGGAAGTTTCTCCTCCGAAGGTTGCGACTCGACTACCAGCTGTACTTCAAGACAACGACTGACAGAAGAGCAAGATCGACACTTCCACATCCTGAAGATCAGAAAAAAATTATTATCTTATTATTATTATTATTTTCGCCTATATCACTATTCGAAGAAGATGAATAGAAGAAATATTTATTTTAATCCAGTCCTTAGTACATTGGTGCCCACAGCACTATGATAAAAAAAAAGAAGAACATCTTATTTATTTTACAACAAAGAATACTACACATAATTTCTTAACCTAAATTTTAATTTGCTTGTCGATTTGAGAAGAAATTAAAGCCGAAGAAGGCAAAGAAGGTGAGAGAAATGGACGGCTATAAGGGGAGGAGGAGGCCGATTAAAAAAAAAAAAAAAAAAATGGCTAAAGAGCTTGCTTACGAACGTCGTGGTCTCCGGTTCAAATCTCCGTAAAGGCTAAGATTTTTAAAAGTTGTTTTTCATCGTAAGAGTCAGGCCTGGGCCGTAGGTTATTTGGATTGAATGTTAAACTGTAGATATTATAAAGTTAGGGGTGCAATGCGAGGCAAATCGTAGGTAGCCTTGCAATTTTGTAGGTGTACACTTTTTTACGTTATAATGATCCCTCAGGTGTTGTTCGCAGTCAGTGTGTGAGTGTGAACCACAGTAATACTAATATAAATACGGAAGTAAGTCTCTGTCTTTTTGTTACGTTTTGACGACTATATGGTTATATCGTTGTGATGGAATTTTATAAGGAAAGCTGTATGAAGGGCACAGGATATTTTTTCCAGTATGATTAACAGTTGTAGTCACGAAATTTTGAAATCTTATCGAATAGTGACAGAAATATGTTGGAAATTGATTCTCTTCAAGAGGCAGGTTCGACGGTAGAATGGTATAGTGATAGCTTTCCTGTCATATTATGCCGACTCGACATTGTTTGGGACCAATCCTTCGTTACCAACAACTTTTTATATTTAATTCTGGCAAAAAAATTCTTAATCCACGCGTACGAAGTCGGGGGTACGAGGCTAGTAATCTATATTTTCACTACTGTCCATGCACAACACGTCATACTTATACCTACAGATATACTGTTAACATTAGCATGTTGGTGACGCGAATTCATTAGATTTTACTAATCCGAAAAGCGTCCAAAAGCGTATATCATACGCGCAACACATCATAGCATGTCGGTGACGGGAAGTCACGAGCTCATAGATTTACTCCCCGTCCAAACATCGCCTAAAGGTCCTATGGAAGTTTTCACTTCAACAAAAGTGGATCCAGCGATAAATAAGAGATGATCGCTAGATATAAAAATGCTCGTCATGTGATTCCAACCGGAGAATGGGGATTGGTTCTCAGAAAATTGTTACGCTGGAGTGAGATCGAAATTGGCCATTGTTTGTATTAAGAAAATAAATCAAGCTTCGCTTGACTGATACCGGAAGACCGTAGAAAACTGAAATTCACATGGCGAGATAAGAAATTGGATCTAGATTGCCAACCTGCATGGGTGAACTTCCACAGTATGTACAGATTTATTTTGATTAAGGCTTTACATCTCGTCAACGTCGAAGTCATTAGATCCAGAAGAGGATGGTGGCGAGTAATAGGAAGGAATCAGGACATGACATTTTTGCAGAAACCATTCCATCATTAGACAGAAGAACCAAACTCTGGATGGCCGGATCATAGATCGAACCCGCATTCTCAGGAATAAGTGGCCAGAGCGTTAACAGTTTGGACACCAGGCAGGGTAGGAGTAATTGTTCAAAACTACTGACTGAATTTATCAGTTAAAACTTTATGTTTTGAGTTGCCATGAAGTCGGCCGATAATTTAAAGTGATTGCTTGAGTAGAATCGGTCAGAATTACGCGATATTCAACGAAGAACTGATGAAGAATTGGAAATATTCCTGCACTAATGTTTTACACCATTGTAAATCATTCTAATGTGCACATTCAAGCTATGTTGGTCTAAGAAATGTCTCACAGTTAGTAATTATGATAACGGAAGGAATTATTTGATCTGATAATTAGTGTCAACTCAACTTCTCGATCTTGTTTAGTTTTTAAACATGTTTGATTCTGTTTTATCTCTAGCCTTTGTTTTTTTTTTAGACTTGTTCCATATCTTCAGCCATAGTTTGTAAACTTCACCGATTTTCATAATATATGCGAAACGAATATAACTTTCATACCATGTTAACATCATGGAGAAGCGTTTTATATATGGTATATAAAAAAAGAACACATGAATGGCTGAATTTTGCGTTATTTTTTATACAGATAATAAATTGTCAGGCAAAATGAAATAGCTGCAAATTTTTATGTGGGAATTGTTAGAAGAACAGCATGCATATCTAACTTGGGATAGCACACACTCTGACGTAAGACCTCCTTCGAAGTGAGATATCTGTAGCCATTAATTTAATGAATTGACGTAATATTTTCTTTGTCATTTTCTCTCCGTATAACGATAGATTATTTGTCCACACTGTCAATCATTATTTGACGCGAAAAGTAGTAGTTGTGGTAGATATGAATCTTTATATGTCAATATGTCACGTACAGGTTAACTCACTGCCATAAAAAAAACTTAAATAAACAGCAAAATTCAGATATTTCGTTCTTAAACATTCTTTACAGTATTGTAACTGCGGGAGAATAAACTGTATTGACAAAAGTGTAAATACTAATTTTGGAACTGAGGTTTCGGATATCAAATACTATAACTTTTAATATACTGTATTAGCCTAGAAAAGGACGTAGAGTGAAGTAAATGAAGTGGAGTGCTTATTAATAGATAATATGGTTACAAAACTAATCGGACAATGATAAAAGATTTCAAAGCTCACAGCACCACGTGGCAGTTCCCACTACAAACTTTTGCGCCGTATTCATCAGTTCTTCAAACAATTTTTTTCTTAATATGAAATATTGGAGTTCACTTATCTTAAGAGATCTGGAGGGTGCTCTTAAGAGGATTTATTTTATGTTAGAACAGGAGACCGTGTTTACATATTTTAAGCAGGATTAGAACCCGAGTTTTGTTCCTTGTGTTTCCTGAACCTGGTGTTTATCTTCAGATAGAAACGCCAGTTCATTTCTTATCCCTCTGAGGGGAGATCAGAAACCCGCGTTCTCTGCCTTCAATATACCACTATAATAAAAAAAAATCTATTACCTTGCAGAATTTCGATTTAGTGTATGTATATAAAGAAGCGAAGTTTTGTCTATACGCTTCTTTAAGCAACGATGTAGTCGAAGTTTTACGTGGTCGTATTTGTTCCTAAAATAATATAGTGTTGATTGCTATACCCCAAAATCCGAGTTATTGAGCAACCACAATTCAGAGTCCACCTATTTTGATGATTATACCCAGACCTTTTCCCTTTTCGGTATTTATTCTGTTTTTAAGCCATTTTTGCCTCTCATTTTTAGTATTTCTGCTCAAATTGAACAGATACAACTGAAACGAGACAAATTTTTAGGAAAGTTTCACTCGCAGGTCATTAAGGGCGATGAAATTTACATTGAAATGCAACGTCTGACAGGCGATGAAAAATCTTCATTGGGGGCGTCCATTAATTACGTGAGGTAAATGGGGGGGGGGGAGAGTCCGGCGAAATATTACGAAATCTATCCAAAGGGTGGGGGGGGGGGATCGACGGAAATCTCACGTGAGCTCTTGAAATTCTTGAAGGACAGTAGAGATAAAAAAAAAGTCCACAAACGACGGGGATGTCGAATTTAGGGGTAAAACGTCTCAAAAAACTAACTAGGTTGATCAGCAGGGGGTAGGAGGGGGGTCCCACCTAATCTTAGGGAGTGGAGTCCGACCAGATCTCACCGGAAAGGGGGGGGGGAGCGGGTCCAGAATTCCGGAAACACACCTCACGTAATTAATGGATGCCCCGTTGTGACCCAAAGACATTGAATAAGTTTTCAAGATTCTGAAGGAATCACACATCTAACAATTAACGAGTGTCGTTCCGTAATTCATGGAACCCATGTTATTTCTTTCAAACGTGTGAAAGCAGTGGATACCAAGTATATAGTTTGAAAGACTGAGTACCACCACTCTCAATACTTGCTCCATGCAGGGGACCCTCGTAGGATCTATGAACAGGGGCAGACAAAATATCAAGTAATTACAAATCATTGTTTTACAACAATGAAATGTAAGAAATGAACACACTATCAAGCAATCCCCTTCTAGATTTTTATTTTCCAGGGTTTCCCAAAATCACTCCAGGTAAATACTGGAATGGTTCCTAAAAAATCCCGTTCCTCTAATGAGCTGTAAGTCAACGAGGCGTGAAGTGTAATAAAAAAGAAAGTATAAGGGACAGCATAAAGAACATTCTGAGCGACGCCCAGGTTATCCAAATCTGTTCGCCAACGCTGGTGAAAGCAGTGGATATTATTGAATAACACTCCATGCTACGAAAAGTACTGTGGGTAACATGCCATTCGGCTTTTTAGCCATTCAGCCAGCATCATCTGTGTTTCATTTTACGCAAGTGTGTTTGACTCCTCAAGTGTTGCTGATAATCTCAAGGAAAAACACAACCCTTGATTAAAACCACCCATGCCTTGGGCCGAACTCGAAGCGGTGACCTCTGCAATGCGAAGCCAACTCGCTAGCCCCGCGCTACCGAGGCTGTTAGCTGTTTGTATTCAACTTTGCTGGTACTGCAGATTAGAGATTGAACAGTTATTTCTGTTTTTGTTCCTGACGGTAATTGTAATACCACTGCCCCATTTGGAGCTACTATTGAGAAGTAGTTTTTGACATGTATTTGATTTCCAGTGTGGAAGAGGAAAAAAACATTATTTCCATGACTTACGACACGACCTGCGAATAATCGAGGTTAAACAATAACAGTAATTCTAACTTGCAGCCAACTACTTATGTGTACTTAACTTCACACTTCCATGACTAAAATAAGTTGCTGGCGATTAGGTATTTACAGGTAATTTTAGTTCTCTATAAAAATAAGCTCTAGTATTTGAAAACACGTATTGGAACAGTTAGTACGGATATTCCTTAATCATGTGGTCGAACTGAAGGAAAATGTTCATTTTCCGTTTCAAAAATACACATAAAACCAACTGGAGAATCACTGTGAGATAGAAGATCCCACTAGCTTTCGAACAGACCAAAGCAGGTAAAAAATTGTAAAAAAATTAAAAAGGTCGATAGTTGTGTAGGCCAGTGTGGTTTTGGGAGCTAGGATGCTGGTGCTTTCTAATCCAACGAGTTGGGCGGTAAGCGACGGTAGGATATTGGCAGCGATAACGCAATTTCGAAACGAGCGCCTCCCAGAATAAGAGGCTTCCGGCGTCCGCTTAGGCGGCCAATCCTGTTTCCTGAGCTCTGCAGGAAGCGCGCCTGCCACCTAAATGCATTTCGTTCCAACGCAACGTTCTGGCGCCTCACTCGACAAACAGCGCCAGGAGCCACAGTTCTAGGAAGCACGGCTCAGTATGTGGATACGGCAGATGGTAGTTTTTCAACAAATATGGTTCATTTCATATTGACAGTGCCTGTGTCAGATCGCAATGCTACGAAAAAAATTGTATTAGAGGTATGAGCTTATATCGGTGTGCTGAATAAAGAAAGAAATTCGTATATAATTTGTCCCATTACAATGAACCCACACCCCGCCACACTGAGTGGCCTTTCAAATGCTTTAAAAAAAAAAATATATATATGTTTATTGATTTGGTTCTGTTTCTTTTAAATCTTGTTTTGATTTTTTGTGATAAGTCTAAGGTATTAAGACAGTGCAGATCAGTATTAAACATATAGTACTTCAGTTATATTATCAAACATGTTAAAATGGAATTATTCTGTTTTAGTTGTTCTTAGTTTTATTTCTTTATTTAACTCTTAAAACTGTAGGTCCTCTTTCCAAAGCCGTTAGATGAGGATAAGATGCTGTCGACGACAACAGAAAGAACATAACGTTTCCCAAGCATTTAAATTTTAATTGCATAACTGCGAAGTAAATTGAAAATAAAGTGGTAATGGTTCCAGGCTGCCACATTTTAACTCATCATACTCTGTAAGACCGTTTTAATTTCAGACTATTTAGTTTTCTGAAACGGTTTTCTACTAACCAAGTTAGAGTTCTCATTCTAGATTTTTCGCGTGTTATGTCACAAAACAGAATTTTTTCCCAGTAGTTTTAGCCATGGTTGAAACTATTCTTGAGTTATTTTAACGCTTTAAGCCAAATCATTAGATAACAGACAAAGTCTTGGAAATAGTAATAATGATTTATGATATGTGTTTGGAAGACCAAGAAACAACCTAAAGGAATAACGTTTCTCCGTAAGTTATCTTCCAAGTATTTATAACATTTCCATCTTAGCACCACAATACATTGAAGCTTGTAAAATAAGCCAGGTGATATAAACTTTGACCAAAGCATTCCAGTGATATGTTTTTCTTAGACGAGAAGTCACAGCATAACTTGACTTCTCTTTATTAAACATGACAACTTGATTTTCTGTTTGTCAGAACAGTGGAGTATACAAAATATCGTGCCTAGACTGTCCAGCATATTATATCAGAAAAACTGGCAGAAGTTTTCAAACCCGTTTCAAAGTACACATGAACGCTTTTAGACTAAACCACTTCGAAAAATCAGCTATTGCAGAACATATGTACGACACAAATCATGTTATTAACGACATTCAAAACAAATTAACAGTATTGCATATGCAGTCCAATGCCAAGAAAATTGATCTGTTAGAACAATTAGAAATATTCCTCCACAAGTTAAAAAGCCCAGAGCATATGTTAAATGAACAAGTAGACTTTACTAGCCACTATAACTTTAATATTTTTAAAGAATTATTTCCTGTTTAATTTTAAGTACTAGAAAAGATTACCGACACGATATACTCTGACAACGAATAATAATTTTCATCTTTGAATAACTTGTAGTACACATCATCTATAAACTGTTTTGTTGTGTTTATATAAACACGTGAGCACCTTATATGACATCGTGTCTAGTACAGTGCTCCGTAGTATATATGTATACGAAGCTAATTATTCAGCATCTCGTCAATTTTGGTAAGTTTTTCACAATGTTTTCATATTTAGTCTCTTCTCTCATAATAAAACGTGTTTACGACACTTAACTGAAATAATTTTTCAGCGCAGGAACAAACTTTACTAGGCACGAATTTCGCTTAAGGAAAATTCAAAACCAAATGTAAATACCATAGTCACCTGAAGATGGATCCACAGGGTCCGAAATGCATTGTGTAATACAATAAAAGTTGTATTCTAGTGACTGAAGGCTGTTTCTAATTCTACCTTTGTCTGATTAATACAGTCACGTCAATATAGAGAATTATGGATAAAATTAAACTAATATTATTTGGTTTAAGAGCTCGAATAATCACACTAGCATGTCAAAGCAGAGATTTAAATCAAAACCAGCTTCAGTTTGTCTCATGGCTATGATGAAAGCAATTAAATCTAACACTAAATACAGTTTTAATAAAAAATAAATACTGTATACTAATTAACAGAATAAAAACTTAAATTTCAATTTGAAAATACATTACTATTATCATAATATTTAGTAATAAGGTTCATAAGTTCCTATCATATGATAGATATATCTAAAGAAATTACCCCTGCTATCCATAAATTATAAAAAATAAAATGAACTACATAAAAACCTATTTTTTGGGGGGTTGTCCCGATTTGTAGCCCCGAATCCCGATATTTTTGCCTTATGTCCGATTTTTAACAACCTGGACCTGGCAACACTACTTAGGACTGAAGATATTTTTGAAAAATTAAATGCTATTGGGAGGTCCCTAAAGCCAAAAAAATTAGTTTAGAACTATTTTTGTATGTGTGTGTTTGTTCCTACATCACGCAAAATTATTCTGATGCAGCTTTATCAGATTGTAAACATGTGGATTACGTCTTTTCAAGAAAAATTTAATGTTGATAAATCAAAAGTGATAATTCAAGGCACTTGTCTCCAGAATTCAGGATTTCAGATCCCGCTCCGGCAGGGAATTTTTACTGATCTTGATTTGTTCATATGATTACGCTAGGACGCTCCATGGTCCGGCTTCCACGGTTAACTGTAGATCCAACCACGACACAGGCGTAATGCGCGGTAAATCGAAACTCTATCTCCAGGTCATAAGACGAATTTACTTACACCACTGTTTGTGAAAATCTCCATAAACGGAAGGAATGGTGGCAGATATGTTGGTCTCGGGGAAACATGTTTGTGGTACTCCGGTTCGTACAGGGCATGCTACTAAAGGTGCGTTCCCACGACGTCTTGTAACGGAGGCCAGATGAAGTGTGTGGACGAGCGCGCGCCGCAGGTTATCTCTCTCTACCTCGCCGCCAACTCCCCACCACGTTGCCTAGTGTCGTTTGGCAAAGTGCACTTTACAGCAACAGAAGGGGTGCGCACCTCTCCTGCAAACCGATGGCAACAGCGCACCACTACACACTCCTGTGATGTTTACCGGCAGAGAGTGAGCAGCTGCGTGCCATCTCCGCCAACAGAGGCGTCACTGTTCCCACGGCGTGTAGTGGGATATTCGTCTATGGCGGCCTCCGTTACAAGACGTCGTGGGAACGGAACTTAAGACGTTGATGCGTGTGCGGAACCAGTGGATAGAAGAGGGTCGTATGCAGCGATGAGCGGGTATTGGACCACAGAGCTGGATGACCGCCGTCTTGTCCGCATAGCTGTAACCGACAGAACAGCTTTGTCCACTATGTTGGCTAGATGTTGGAGCACTGCCAGGACCACATTTAGGCTTTGTGGGCCCCTAGGCTATATATGTGGTGCGGGCCCCCCTGCTGGCAGTGCCCTGGGCGGGGGCCCCTCCGACCGGGGTTGCCTCCGGCTGTGGATGCTTAAATTTGAAATTCGGCCCAAAAAATTTATAGACGACCTTTTCTTTAGCTCTACTACTGGCCCAGGCGGGGGCCCGGGGTTGTGGTGCGGGCCCCTAGGCTTCAGCCTAGGTAGCCTATGCTTAAATGCGGCCCTGAGCACTGCAACGCGCGTGGACATGTATGCGTCGACGGTTCGACTCCATCTGGTGAAGACTGGTGGCACGCATGCCATTGCGTCGGCTTCCACTGAACAAAAACCACCAACGCCTCAAACTCTCAAACTGCAATGGGCACGTGAACTCCGTTAAAGCAGTGCTGAATGGCAAAATGTAGTGTTTTCGGACGAGTCCCACTTCAACTTGTTCTACAGTGATGGCCGCGTACTTTTTAGACGCTACAGTAGTAAACGCAATCGGGCACACTCCATTGTCGAGTGATTTAAGGCGCTATTGGCTATAACAGGCGATCTCGCCTCCTATGTGGGCAATCTGAAAAGCAACCACTAAACCAGGAAGGTTTCAGAGCTCGAGGCTATGCACCTCTTGCAGGCAGGGCAATGCTCGGCTACATTTGGGGAGGAATCCGCAAGCCTTCTTCGAAGAACGACGGGTACCACTGCTTTTCTGGCCTGTACGTTCGCCTGACATGTCGCCTATTGAACATGTCTGGGATATGGTCAGTCGGCAACTTGTTCGTTCTGGTCCTCTTGCAACCTCTGTCGATTCTTTGTGGACGCGTAGGGCAGTATGATCGCCAGCGGCATATCCAGGCTCTCTTTGATTCCATGCCATGAAGTATAGAGGCTCTGATTGCAGTACGTGGCTTCTTCACATCGTACTGAATTCTTATGATCAAAGCGCATGTATAGTAGTGTAATTCTAATCATTTGTGTATTGTCATGTCACTAATCTTTGGAGTAAATTTCATCGTAATCATGTCTCCTTCTCGGTGTTACAATTTTCACAAACATTAGTGTATTTACAAATCAACAAGAAAACGATGGCGTGATTCTTTATTTCCACGAGAATGAATTCGCGGTAAAAACTAGTTAAAACTGTAATAGAAACGAATTAGTTTTCATAATGGTGTTGCGAATAAGGAATTTAAGTTCACAGGTGTAGCATAAATAAATAAGAACGTTATCAAGTTATCATGAGTTGTTCACTCTATAACAAACCACTGTGCGTTGTGAGTTGCTGGAAGATGGCGAGACATAACGATTTCGTTTTCTGAACTTCTTTCTTTTATTTTTTTTTTTTTTAAAAAAATGTGAATTTCAGGGTGTAGGTCAAATAGTCGGCAAAAAATTTGTATTCATTTTTAACATATATTGTATGACTTCGCACTGTTTGTACACGGTACACACTATGGACATCGCAAGCAAGCAAATAAAAGACACCCAAAGAGAACTCGAACCGACGACCCTTACGATGTAAGGTAGGGATAACCTGACTTTTCTAAGGAGAGTAACATATTTAAGAGCAAATTAATTATTATTTAATAAAAACGTCAATGCAATTATTTTTATTATTATTTTAGACATGATTTGCCTCTCGTCGAGTTATCTTCAACGATCCAATTTTCTATAACGAACGCAGTTTATAATTTTGTACACATGCTGTTACAAGAACAACATGATGGATTATTTACAGTTATATGTCTGTCATCAGAATTGGTAGCAGCTCACTTGTGTCATCAAATGGCATGTTAGTTGAAGACACAGGTCAGCAGCTCTCAAACCTGACGACAGAGAGACATGTTACATGTAAGTAATTAACAATACCATATACAAGTGTAATTGTAACAGCGTTAAGAAAAACCTGTGTGTACAAAATTATAAAATGCATTTTTTTTTCTGTCGTCAGTCTTTCGACTGGTTTGATGCAATCCTCCATCCCTTCCTATCCTGTGCTAACCTCTTCATTTCTACATACCCCTTACAGCCCACGTCCTCAATTATCTGCTTCATATATTCTAATCTCTGTCTTCCTCTACAGTTCTTACCTTCGACTGTTCCCTCCACTAACAAATTAACCAGTCCCGCATGTCTCAAAATATTACCTACTAACCTGTCTCTACGTTCTGTAAGCTTCTTCCACAAACTTCTTTTCTCACCCATCATTTCCAAAACTCTTTTATTTCTTACTTTGTCTGTCATCGGAAGCACATTTCAAATGCTTCAATTTTCTTTATTTCCGGTATTCCTAAAGTCCATTTTCCGCTACCATAAAGTACAGTGCTCCACACAAAGAGTTTTAAAAAGTTTTTCTAATTCCTAGATCAATATTTGAAACTAAAAGGTTTTCTCTTTTTCATGAAGGCTCTTTTTGCTAGTGCTATTCTGCTTGTAACATCATTCCTGCTTCGGCCATCGGTTGTAATTTACTTCCCAACGTACAGAATTCTCTTACTTCTCCTATTGCATCCGATCCTATTTTTATATTTAATCTACTGTGATTGGTATCATTTCTGCTACATTTCATCCACTTTTGTCTTGCTTTGATTTATATTCAGTCCAAAATCTTCCTCCAAGTATTTTGTTCATGCCATTCAGTAAACTTATCAATATTCTCAGCCCTCTCTGCTAACAAGACAATGTCGTCAGCAATCGTAGCATACTGATTTTTTCTCCCTGAAAAACTTATGCCACACTGGAAATTTTTCTTTTACTTTCTTCATTGCTTCTTCTACATACAAGTTGAATATTAACGGGGATAGACTACAGCCTTATCTCACACCCTGTTTAACTGATGCATGTCTCTCGTGATTCTCTACTTTTATTATAGCCACCTGATTCTTATATAGTTTATAGAGTATTCTTCTATTTCGATACTTTAGACCTGACTTCTTTAAAATTTTGAACATCTTGTCCCACCTAACATTATCAAAAGATTTTTATAAATCAACAAATACCATAAAAGTATCTTTGTTGTTCTTGATCCGCCCTTCAAGTATTAATCTTAAAGACAGAATTGCTTCCCTTGTACCTCGATTTTTCCTAAACCCAAACTGATCTTCACCTACTATCTCCTCTACTACCCTTTCCATCCTTCTGTATATTATTCTGGTCAGTAATTTTGAAGCATGTGTTGTTAGACTAATGGTGCGATAATTCTCACATTTGTCGGCTTGTGCTTTCTTTGGAAGTGTGAAGATAATATTTTTATTAAAATCAGTTGGAATTTCTCCTGTTTCATAATTTTTGATATCAGCTTGAATAATCTTTCTATTCCTTCCTCTCCTAGGGATTTAAGAAGTTCTGCAGGGATCTCATCAATTCCACTGCCTTATTTCCTTTCAAGTCATTCAGAGCTTTATTAAATTCTGTCCTCAAAACAGGATCTCCCAAGTCATCAATGTCGACATCGCCTTCCTTTTCCATTACACTATTGTTCAAGTCATCCTCAACATAAAGCTCTGTCTTCTGAGCTTAAAGAGGTTTCCCATCGGCAGCTTTTAATGTTCATTCCTCTTTTCTTCATTTCTCCAAAATTCTGTTTGATCTTTCTGTATGCAACATCTACTTTACCTACGACCATTTCCTTTTCTATTTCTTCACACTTTTCTTGTAGCCATTTTTCTTTTGCTATTTTGCATTTCCTATTTATTTGATTTCTAAATTGCCTGTACTGCTCTCTTCCCTGAGCATTTTTGTACCTTCTCCTCTGATCCTTCAGCTCCAAAAACTTTTCTGTGATCCAATGTTTTCGGGCAGCTTGTTCCCTAAAGCCTAATGTCTCTTTACCAGCTTTCATTATTTCGGTCTTTAATGCATTCCATTCGTCCTCGGTTGAACTCCTTTCAGAGTTACTTCTTAGACCTAAGTCTACCATTTCTGCAAATTTTTCTCTTGTGCTAATTTGTTTCAGTTTTTTCACTTCTTATACTGCTTCCTTATTCGCTTAAATTTCAGCCTGCACTTCATTATTATCAAATTATGGTCAGAGTCTATGTCTGCTCCTGGGTACGCTTTACCGTCTAGAACTTGATTCCTGAATCTCTGTTGACCATGATATAATCTAACTGATATCTGCCTGTATCCCCAGGACGTTTCCAGGTGAATATTCTTCATTGCGTGGTTCTTAAACAGTGTGTTTGCAACTACTAGCTTATATCTTTCACAAAATTCTAGCAACCAGCTTCCTCGCTCATTTCTTTCTCCTAGACCAAAACTTCCTACAGTATTCCCCTCTTTTCCTTCTCCCACTATTGCATTCCAATCACCCATGACTATTAGATTTTCCTCCCCCTTCACATATTGGATTAATTCTTCAATTTCAGCGTATATTTTTTCTATTTCTTCGTCATCTTCCTGTGACGTTGGCATATACACTTGTACTAATCTGGTTGGGACGGGCTTAGTTTCTAATCCTCATCAAAATAATCCTGTCACTAAACTGTTCATAATCATTCACCCGTTTCCTTCCTTTCTTGTTCATTACAAATCCTATACCAGTGACTCCATTGACTGCTTGTGTGCTAATTATCCTGTGTTCCCCAGACCAGAAATCCTGTGCGTCCTTCCATTTAATCTCACTAATCCCAACAACATCTAACTTAAGTTGTTCCATCTCCCTTTTTAAGTTTTCTAACCTACCTGCCCTATTCAGACTTCTAACATTCCACGCTCCGACTCGTAGAATGTTTCTATCCATTCTGATGACTCCTCCCTGAGCAGTCCCCACCCGGAGATCCGATTGGGGGACTATTTTACCTCCGGAATATTTTACCCAGGAAGAAGCCATCATGATATATGTAATTTGAGAGGATTACATGTCCTCAGGATACCCGTTGGGTCTTTAATGCAGTGGTTTCCAGTTGCCTTCTGCATCCCCATGCCGTTGATCATTTCTGATTCATCCGCCTTTAGGGGCCGTTTCCAACCCCAAGGGCCAAAAGGTGCCCTGAACCACTCCCCGCTCTTCCTCCCTCCTTTCGGAGGCCGTTGGCAAGCAGTGGGTGATTCCTTATACCGGGAGTCTTTCAGTCGCCAGAGCCTCGTCCGTGCAAACAGGGTGCACCATGCGAAGGAGAGGTTGACATTTGGTTGGAAAAGGCTAGTATAGCCTCTCCCAAACCCTTACACCCCATAAAATGCACACATTACGTGAAAATGAGCGGTCTGGTAGCTCTGTGGTTAATGCGCTTGATTTTAAAGCCTGCGGCGCGGTGAAGCCAGGAATTTTTAAGAATTCTGCTTGATCATATGAGCTATACCAGGACGTTCAATGGTTCGGATTCCGCGTTAAACCATAGATCCAGCCATGGCAGAGGCGAAATGCGCGGAAAATCGAAAACTTTCTCTTGGTCGCGAGACCAAAGGAATTTACTTATAAAAAATGTGACCGTTGAGGATACATCGACAAGAGGAAAAACGAGTCAGAAATAAACAACAGTTGCATTGGCGTTTTATCGTGTAAAAATCCATTATTTTAACGAGCTTCTGCAGACGAAATGTCCTACAGTAATTACGTGATTTTTAAGAGTATTTATGTTCTTGTGGGACGAAACTCGCTACGTTACTTAATGCAATAAACGACTAATGAAGAAACTGATAATCATATTGTGTCTCTTATAGACGTCAAAATATCAGAGAAATTTTGTGTAACTGGTAGGTAAATTTTACCGAATTTCATATCTGTCCGCAGATCTTCGTATAGGAATGCTGCCACGTTGATTCCAACATTCGTATTCCATACCATGTTTCCATTCTTTGATATCGCATGCAGAGAAAGAATGCTTAAGCACATCTGTGCGCCTGCTAATTTCTCACCCTCTGTCACTCCCATCTTGAAGCTGGGGAACGTATCAAACAAAATGAGGAAAGAGCTTCTGACGTAGTTGCTGAAAGCCTTCTCAGCATCAGGATCGAAGAGAGTACACGAGTATACAATCATGTTTTCTACACGTCAGCCTGTACTGTAATCTATACTATCTATTAAAACTGTTGATGAAATTTATTTAAATAACAATAATTGAACACTATTAAGAAAGAGATACCAAAACCGTAAAATTTTGTGGTTTTGTCTGTCTGCCGAGGCATCTCCCGAAATCTAATTAACACATTTCAGCGTAACTTCGCATAGCGATAGCTTATGTCACCAGTTAACATACAGGATACTTCTTGTTTAGATTAATAACATAGTTCTCGATGACACTGAGACGAAAACCGTAAATTCTGAAATCTTTGTCTATATGTGCGTGACCCACGCAAAAACTATTTAATGGATTTCAGCGAAAGTGCAAGCAATGACGTACGTCTGTCCACGGGTCAAGCAAAAACCAACAGTTTCAACGAAACTGTACGTCGTGGTAGTTTATGTCATGTTAGTGATAAATTACGTTATGTTTCGTTGTGACATGGATACGTTAAAAAATGAAAGATGGGCCAGTAATTTTATCTAAAAACGAAGCTTTTCACAGCGTTGTAAGTGATTAAAATTCAATTCCCTCCGGCTGTCAACCGAGTAAATGTGCCACTTTCATGGAACGTTTCGAGAGAATAGAATCTATCCATTTAATGTCGTCTGCATCAAGCCTTCTCGCAGTCAAAATGTTTACCAAATCGTACGAACTATAACAGATTGAGTTCGCAAATCAATTAGGGGTTTGACATACAAATAAAGAAATCTGTTCGAACACACTCCAGGCACCATCACTTCAAACATTTCTTCCAGAGACGCTACGTGAACAATACTGACGTGTGCCTGTGGGTCACCTACAGCTATAAAATCTTTCGAATTAGTGACATTTTCAAGGGGCGGTAGAAACAAACGTGTTTAAACATTTGCATGCCACCTAAATTCAGAAGGAGAGAAGGAGATCCAAGAAAAAGGAAAAACAGGGCTGCCCCTCTGCTTTTTCAATTTGAGTGTTTAACTATGAATTATCAGCATAAATCCCAAATTCTTCGTGGCCAAAGTCGCGGTCAAAGCTAGTGACAAATAACTTAATAATACATCGTATGAAACTTGTATTTGTTTGTGGACGATCAACAGATTTATAGTTTACTGACTGACTACTAACTATGTTGAAATACCGAAGAAGCTGGGCATTTTTCCTTGAAGCTTAACGTCGGGAACGACTCCCCAGTCTAGTTCAGCCTACGGTCAAAATAGTGCCTGGAAGCGAAGCCATCAGCTTTAAAGCGGCAGAAGTTTGGCGCCAACTATGCCACCTTCATTGTTGTTTTTGTTCGGGCTTTTGGGTGCGTCAACATCGAGGTTATCAGCGCCCTGTTTTCTCTTCACTCAGGCTACCTTCACTCAACTGCTGAGTGCGCGAGAGGTAATGTGGAACTCCACCTCCTCCAGTCACCTCTGTGGTACCATGTATTACTTTCATTTATAGTCGTTTGCCCATAATGTCGCCTTCGTTGTTGAAGAGAGAGAGAATTTTTTTTTTTTTTTTTTCAGAACATTCTCATGTTGCGACAATCATATTAATCCTTCCATACCTAACTACTAATGGTTCGAATTTCATGTTATGCTACAATGGAATAAAAAATGGAGATTTTGTCCTGAAATGCCACAGCCTGTCGTGTTACTTTCCCAGTCATCCAAATTAAATGATTAGTAAGCCTTTTCTCTTTGATGTTGGCTAGCTAAAAACGTGGAAATAATTACTACTCTCTTTAATTAAATTCTGTTGTAATGATGACCAGCATAGAACTACATACATAAGGTTGATCGAGGAATACATTTCTAAAGCCTTGACTATAAATTGTATTTATTATATTATACTGGAGACTCGCTGTATTTGTGGGTGAATGTGATGGAATATGTGTTGAGATTTTTAGTCGTTGCATTTTTTTTAAACTGCTTAACGTCTCTTAATAACGAGGTCTTTAGAGACGGGAAATGATGGGGGGCAAAGAATGGGAAGGAATTCGGCCATGGCGTTTTGAAGGAAGCATCCCGGCATTTGCCTGGAGTGATTTGGGAAACCATGGAAAACCCAAATCTGGATGCCCGGACAGAGATTCGATCCGCCGTCCTCCCGAATGCGAGGCCAGAACGCTAACCGTTACACCACCATTCTAGGTTAGTCGTTGCAGAGTGACTGAGAGATGAGAGAAGAGGGTAAGTGAAAACAGCTTCCGACTCATTCACGCCTACTCTTCCGAAAGATACGAAAGTGGCCATTAGGTTTAATGTCCACTTCCAACGGACGAATGACTATCAAAAGTGTCGTATGTCCCGTATGTACTATGAAGTGGTTTAGGATTTAACATAAGCGTTTGGTACACTATCTGGTGAGTAGCAATCGTGTGCTATCACTACTCCAAACCTACTGTCCAAGTCGCTAATGACGAAAATTCCTTGCACAACCGGGGCTCAAACCAGCCAACCCCCGTTTCAACTGGCAGTCACCTTTGTGGGGTCACATTGACCTAGGACATCGAGTAATACAGACCTTGTTATTGGACTAAACTATGCGAGTAAACAAGGATTTTAAGTTTAAGTGACAAATTTTTTATTGAAATTTAGGTACTCATTGCAGTCAGTTAAGTATCAATGTTCATTCTGCGAACCCCTGTTCCCCCTTCTTTCACCATATTTTAAGCAGTTTTGTGAACGTACAGTGTTTGCTGTAATACTAGATATTATCTATATCCATGCTTTTATCTTCATTGCGACTTGTATGAGACCAAAGCAGTGGAGGTGAATGCCGGAACGTCCCCTAGTTTCCGCCAAACACGAAAAATGTTATTACAGGTGTTCACGGATTGATGGCGACAGAGCTGCCCGTAATGACCACAACGCTGACAAGGCGTAAAGCCCTAACCAAAAAACAATATTGGCTTCTCGCCTTTTTGTCCGTTGAATTTTAAAATAACTGCCGATGAAGCTGATACCTGGAATATTTCAAGTAACGGAAGCGTTTATTAAGCGCCCATCAAACGCAAATTGTTTTCGGAGACCCATGGCAGCTGGGAGAAATAGTTTCCTGGCTCTTTGTGTTGTCCTACGGAGCATATCATTTACGATATTAAATAGCGTCCTGCTAGGGGAAGGTTTGGGGAATAATAATAAATGCCCGACGTGGGGACGTGAAGGCAGATAAATGTATCATTTCTCTTCCGGAAAGGTTTTTCATTCTTTAATATTAATTACAGTTTGGAGAATCATTTTATTTTGTAGCAACATCTGTTTATTGTGAAACGTTTTCTGCCTCAAGAAACCAACGCATACTGTACCTCTTTGTTTTTTGTACACCACGATCTTTACTTACTGAATAAATTTTGACGAAATGGACGCTTATATATGGTTATTTTGTTCGGAACATATGTAAAATCGTAACAAGTTTTCGCTTTTTCTATTCCCTTAAGTTTCGAGCGACATTAATATCCGGTCCAACTGTACCATAAATCCGTTAACCATTGTTTATTGCTTGTAGCTGGGGCTTAAAGCTGTTTTGTGGAATGACCAATAAAGGCGGACATACATTAAAGAAAGGAAGTGAGTGTTGCAATCTGTGTGTAAATCTTGTAAGCTTCTATAGCGTATTTCATATTGTTCAGTTTGGAAGATTTATATTTTTGAGCGAAATAGGACGTCCTGAGAGATTATGGAGGAAGAACACACTGACGACAGAATTCAAGCAGATCTGGTTGCGCTTCTGGATATTTAAATCCTACAAAATGTATCCAGTGTAGCTTCATTCAAAGATATTAGTAATGGAAAACATTAACAAATCATTCTTATCTCCTTTTAAAGAATCATCGTTTTTATAAATTGAAAGCGTTGTAAGCGACAGAGCTAACAAATTTGTGGTAAATTCACTGGAAACAATATAAACAGTTACATTTGTAATGACAAATAGCAAAATTCTGTTTTTACCCGAGTACACAGGATAAAACGATAAGGTTAATAAAACTACAGAAGAAACATGTACTGACGCCTATTGCCATAGAGATTCCTTTTATTTTTTACGGAACGGTATAAATACTACATATACCTCACATTAAAGACAATTTCTTGTATCTACTTCTATTACAACTGCTTAGAAGTACGAGGCATGTTTTTTAAGTAAGTACCGTTTTGAAATTTAAAAAAAGACGTGCAAATATATCTCAATAATTTTATTTTTACATGAAAGCCTGTACCTTACTCTATTTTTCTACAAAGTTCCCTTCAATATTGAGGCACTTGTCATAACGTAGTAGCAGTTTCTGAAAACCCTCCTCATAGAAGTCTGCCGCCTGACTTGTTAACCACTGCATCACAACTGTTTTGACTTTGTTATTGTCTTCAAGACGCTGACCGCCCAGGTGTTTCTTCAAGTGTAGGAACAGATGGTAGTCACTGGCCGCCAGATCAGGGCTGTACGGAGGATGATCTAGAGTTTCCCATCGAAAAGATGTGATGAGATCTTTGGTCTGATTAGCCACATGTGGACGGGCATTGTCATGCAGCAAAACGATGCCCTTGCTCAACTTGCCACGTCTTTTGTTCTGGACTGAACGGCGCAGATTGTTCAATGTCTCACAATAAGCTGCTGCATTGATTGCCTCATTACGAGGCAGAAATTCCACAAGCAATACTCCTTTTCTGTCCCAAATAACTGTGCACATGATTTTCCGGGCAGAAATCGTTTGCTTGAACTTCACTTTTTTGGGTGAATCTGAATGCCGCCATTCCATGGACTATTTCTTTGATTCAGGTGTGACGTAGGCCACCCATGTCTCATCTCCCGTAACAATTTGGCTTCAGAAATCATCACCATCGTTGTAGTACCGCTCAAGGAGAGTCAATGCACTGCCTAAACGTTTGGTTTTGTGCACATCTGTTAACATTTTCGGTACCCAACGTGAGCACAATTTTCGGTAATTCAAGTGCTCGGTCACAATGCCATACAAAACACTACGAGAAACATTAGGAATGTCATCACACAGGAGGAAATCGTAAAGCGTCTGTTTTCTCTCAACTTATTGTCCACTTTCTGCACCAAACTTTCATTAACGACCGAAGGACGCCCACTCCGTTGTTAATCATGCACATTTGTGCGGCCATCTTTAAATGCTCTCACCCACTTTCTCACCATTCCATCACTCATAATGTTTTGTCCGTAAACTGCACAGATCTCGCGATGAATATCGATCGGTTTTAGGCCTTTAGCACAAAGAAATCTTATAACAGCCCGTACTTCACAGTCGGCGGGACTCACGATTATCGGAGGCATCTTAAATACTCAGTGAACAACGTAAAGAAGGAAGAATTAGACTGTACTGGCGTCAGTGCGTAGGCAAGAAATGCAGGTACCCAGTGCGTATGCGCGGAACGCCGACCGTAGCGCTGCAGCCACGGTGTGACAAAACGGTACTTACTTAAAAAATACGGCTCGTACTTTATGTGCGGGACAGATGACTTGTTGCACAGACCTTAAAACAATTGAATAGCTAATGCGAACAAGATATAGTCGCCCATGACTCTCTGTCTTTAAGAACAAGTGATCGAGGATCTTGAATAAAATAGATTACAATTGCTGAAACGGATGTTCCCCGACTGCTAGAAGTCAGCTTTGCTTTGTTTCATTTTTTAAATGTATTTTAATTTTTTTCACATTTTCCTGTCTACTAACACATAGGCCACCACAAATGCCTCTGCCTATTATCCGCTATACAAAGTGAATTTATGTATGACCCGGCCATCCAGATCTGTTTCCTCCATGGTTTTCCAAAATTACTCCAGGCGAATGCCGGTATGGTTCCACTAAAAGGCCATGGCTGAATTCCTTCCCGTTACTTGCCCCAAGTCCTTTCCCGCCTCTAATGATCTCGACGTCGATGAAACGTAAAGCCATAAATAAAACAAAACAAAAGAGCAACAAGAGAATGTCGAGATGTGAGATGAGTATCTGCAGAAAGCAGTAATTGAGGAAACGGTACGAGATAAAATTGGAAGATGAATTTGGTATTGGCAGTTGACAGAATTGAGTGGAGAAAGAGTGTTAAATAAAATGTACAGTTGAGAATGAAAAGAGGTATCGACGACGACCAAGAGACAGATGGATGAGTACGAAAATGTGCAAAAGATGGATAAGTGAAATGGAAAGCAATGAAAGACAGAAGAAGAAGCTGGAGAGGCTTTCGATCCAGACCGGGCTAGCGGCTGCGTTCAAGATGACGACGGTATAACTTCAGACGGAAAAATTTGTGATCAGTTTTCCTCGAGCCTTATAACCTCGTTCCCTACAACGTAGCTAAGCCACAGGAAAATATATTTTTAATTACGAAAATGCTGATTGGTTGGTTTAATTTTTCTCACTAGTCATTCGGGGTTTCGTCGCAGTTAGAACACACCTGCTCCCATTAATACGTATGGCGCCTGAGAAGAGTAGGAATATATGATGACGGCCCTTTAGACACAATACTTGGAGGTTGCGATACAAATTGGTAGGCTAAGTGGGGCGAGAGGTAAAGAGAAGGGAAAATAGTTGACAGACCACAGGATGAATAAATAGGTTATCAAAGAGTAACACTGATGCGAGAAATCGGATGGATTTATTTTCATATTCACGGTAGAAGAATACTCATAGAGACGTAGAGAAATGTAGCAGTTAGTTTGTATTTAATTTTCCTGTCGTTAGTCCCTTCCCGTCTTGAGCTTACCTCATACCAGCATACCCATTACAAACTACGCCCCCAATGATCAGGTTCATATATGTCAATCTTTGTATTCCTCTATAGTTTTCTCCTACTATATTTACCGTACCATAAAATTAAACAACGCTGCAGGTCTTAATATGTGATCCACCATCCTGTCTGCTTCCTGAAGAGACTTTTTTTCCGCCCATTATTTCCGAAGCATTCTTTTACAGCACGAGAATGTGTGGATTCCAGTCTCGTATAGGAGTACAAACGTGATAGTGTGTGTAGTGGGCATCACTGGCGATAATAATACACAAACAGGCCATTTATGCTTCCTTACACTTTGCTATTCCGTACATGGTGGTAAGTGTTTTGGGGTGGGTTTTAGCGCCGTCGCCGGCGATGTCGTATTTGAATTCTTTAAGCGGCGTTTATACTTTGTTGAACAGCGATAAGTCGGACAATGGTGGATGAGCAAACTTGACTGGCGCCTTCCCATCACAGGAAACAGTGGACCGATTTATATCCATTTCAATGATAGTGCATTCAGAATTTTCCTAACTACGTCATTTACGGGCGATCAACCTGATAGTGATAAAAATGTCGATGCTAACAAAATTCAGGCACGTAGCAGGTTTCCGGCGCCACTGAATGAATTACTGTACCCTATTTTTATTACTCTCCGACGGAAAAAGTAGATCCAGTTACTCGTAGAAGCGGAATATGGCTTATAATTCCAACGCTTCGCCACCGAGTAAGCTGAGATACCTGGTAGACATCGGATCTGATCCGTGTTTCTAATACATAATACGAAGCAGTAGTAGTAGAATTAGCAGCTTTCAGCAGACTCAGACTGTCCTTCGATTTTCTATGCTTTGTCATCGCAATGATAACGTAACCTATCATCAGCGGGCATTTTCTGCCACATTTCAACTTCTATACTTCTTGAGAGCATTACAGGTGACCATCGTCGTTATGATCGTGTAGTGTGCGGGAACTCGCGCTCTCCCAGCAACCTTAAAAAGTTCAGTGAAGTCAATCGTCCCACCGAAGCGCCAGGAGAGTTGAGACGCCGATACCGTGCATTTACATCACTATGCATTCATTATGCAGCCAGCTGTAGCTGTAGTAAAGGGCCCAAAAAGCAGGAAGGAGTAGCGTTACATCAATCTAGCATTTATTTCTGCTTACAGAATTGTTGCAAGCTCATCTTAATTTCCTCTTTCTCAAGAGATTTCCAATTTACTCCTATATTAATCTTCAGTTAAATATGTAGTCGTATCCGTAGTGGTGTAATTGAATGGAAAATCAATTTATGCGAATATCTAGTGGTAATTTAGTGTGATATACTGCGTCGTTTGTACAGTACGCATTACGTGGATCAGATAGAAATATCGATATGTTGCTTGTCATTGAAAGATCAATTTCTCACTTTATTACATAGTTCATTCGTGATTAGATGCTATCTTTTATGGGATTCCCCCAAGCTTAACTTTGAGATGCACACGAGAAGATGCTACAAGAAGTGCCCATAGTTTTGGATAATTGCAGATTCTTAAACGGTTTGGGCAGGGAAGTAAGAAACAACAGTAAAAAAGCTCTAATCAGTTAAAGAAGAATTTTAAGACCACTAACAATCAATTGATGCCATTATAGATGCTGAAAAACACAAGGTCACTCCTTAAATACCCGTATATCATGGCTGTGTGCTTTGAATTACTTGCATGGCCAGATTCGAACATCAGAGAAGTTTCATTTTATCACCGAGCCCAGTGGGCTAGCGGTTAACACTCGGATCTGGCATTGGGGAAGACGTGGATTTGATCCAGGGTTAGCCATCCAGAGTCCGGTTTTCAGTGGTTTCCCGAAATCACTCCAAGCGAATGCAGGAATAGTTGCTTCATACAATGATGGCCAAAGATCCTGCCAGCTCTAATGACCTCGATGTCGACGAGCCGAACAGCATTAACCAAAAAAAGGAAAAATAAAAACATTTACGTGAGGAAGTGATTTTATCGAATACTTTTTCTTAAATCGTGACTCAGAGTTAAGAATGCATAGGAAAGCGTCATTAATAAAATGAGACTCTCAGAAACATTATATAATTCGGACTGTGGTATGTTAGAAGATTCATGTAAGCAGGAAGGTTAGAAAAATGAAAGATGTCACATTTTGGGGAATAAAGGAAAATCACAGATTCTGCACTTTAGTAAATATTGATTAATTGACAGCTACTGTGAATGACAAGAGTGTAATTCATAATCTGTAAGAAAACATGGAAATATGTGAATTTGTAGTTAACCTGTAGCGAAGAAAATAAATAAAAAAATGTTGTACCAACCACATCAATGCAAGAATACTCTTTTCTCATTGCATTTAACGTCAAAATGTAATCACTGATTGCCTGCCCATGTTTTTTCAAGAAATATTTAACAGGTTTTCTGTACTTGTAAGGGAAATTTTTTGCCTTGATCATTTCGTTTTCGTTTCAATATTCATTGCCTCCACATCCAAAGCGATATCAACTGCTCCGCTTTGGAACTTACTTGATCAGAATCGAAAGACAGTGTCCTGTGAAACGGAATGGGATAGAAGGCGAAATCTTTGGGTATAAAGTATGAAGAGTACATTGGATCAATAAGCACCAACTTGCTTAAAAACAGGAAGATTTCAATCTACGGAGGCAGAGATATAAAGCAATGCGACAATTTTCTTCAACAATATTGAGAACTCATACATGCGTGAGAACGTCGAATTTTTTGCCAACTCCAGCAGCCGTCCAAATAAAAGGGGATTAACTCCCAGTGTGTAACAAATGTAATGCACTTTTCTTTGCGGGTGAACTTTATGATACTGCATACTTCGAAGTGAAACCTACGTGCTGGGTTTCTCCATGCTAGCAAGGCAGAGCACGCTGTACCATGAAATCGGTAATTTGCTGATAACATACAAAATCTTTCAAAGGCTAGAGTTAAAGAATGGGATAAGTTTCTTATTTATTAATATTGCCATAAACTCCAATTTATAATCTGAATATAAACGCGTTTTTCTGTGAAGGGTGTTAGAATGTTCACTCATATTTATTGCTGTTTTTTACGGCATACTTGGGTTGCTGGAGTTCTTGCTGACTAAATATGCGGAACACCGGAACGAAGTAAAATTAACAATTTCTGTAAAATCACAAGGAAACGTCTGTAAGGTGGACATGGAAATAATATGACACCTCATGCTTCTCATCCTAATTGCCTTCCTCACTGTAGAATTTCATGTAAATATTAGAGTTATAAATTGTAAAATCTTCTCTAAGCTAACACTAATACCGATAACCCTGATCCTTTCCTTCCCGTTTCCTCTTCTTCACTGTTGGCTTGGAATGTCTGTCAAACTTTCTAAAAAGATTTTTTTATTTTATGGAAAGACTGGGACTAAAATTATACTGTAGAGGCAAATCATCCACAACTATATGTCGCAACGCTGGCTTTTCTACTAGTAGTCTTGAAAAAAGTAAATTCTTTTGGTCTGGGTTAAAAAATAGTATACCTATTATCCTGAAAAAATTAATAGTTCTGTAGCAGGAAATTGAAATCTGTTCTTAACCATAAAAATTTTTAATATCTTATGTACTTATTTTCGGTAAGCTTGTAAGAATACACAGCTTCTTAGTTTTTAAATAATTAATAATTAATGTTTTTTTTATTTGATTTCAATGGGAAGTGTTATTTGATAGTGGTATTTTCGAATCACTATTCTTATCTGATTAATGTTAAACTGATTATATATGTATGTTGTTAAAAATATTTTATATCGTTTTGTTAACATTGTGTCAAAGAAATCCATGCCCCGTTACCGAATGAACAATGTACATGAAAATCGTTGGAATAAACAGTGCAGGAAGAGGATCTTTGACGAAAATAGAGGATGAGAAGCATAGATCGTGTGGAGTACGGCGAAGTTTGGATGAAACTGAGAATTGTATTTGTTAATGTAAAGCAACAATAAAGTAAATGAAGGATGATATATATAAATAATTTAATTTTACACGTGGTGACTGTGACCGTGACGCAGAGCTAATTATTTGGCTCGAAAATAAAAGAAGCCTGTAATCTTCGGAAAGGAAGTGACGAAAATTTTGAAATAAGAATGGCAACTGGCATCGCGGAGAAGAATCTGTGCAATGAGGAGAGTGAGTACATAAAAGAAATGTTGGCTATGATTATTCAAGAACAGATGGAGACGAGGCGCGAAATGCAGAAAATGAATCATAATCAACAGCAATTGATACAAGAGTGGAGAAAGGGAGGAAATTGTAACAAAGCGGTGGACAAAGAAGCGGAAGAAGAGGTAGAAAGCAGGTTAAAGCAAGTTAGGAAAACCTGTAAAGAAAAGCTAGAAATGGAGACTGAAGGAGACGGGACAGAAAATGACAGCGAAGATAAGCGAAGGTTTGACAAGAAATTGAACACAATGTCTGACAACAACGGACCATTGAAATGGTGGGAGTGTTTAGAACAGATACAAGAGATCAACGAGTGTAATAATGTTGAGAAGAGGAAAGCAGAGCAAAATGAGATAATTGGCCTTGCAAAAATGAAAGAATGGGAAAACAGTGACCAGAAAATAAACCAAGAAACCAGGAGGAAGAGTGAAATGCTTTCTACTTTCACGGATAAGGATGAGGGAAATTATGAGTTGGAAGCGGAAGAAATGGACGAAATCATTGAAGATGGGGAAGATTATAAATATGCGGAGGAAAATGAAAAAGAGACAAGCAACGAAGAAGAGAAGGCAGCCTACGAACCTTCGATAGATAGAATGGCGAGAAAGGAAGAATGTGGAGAAGAAGAGGAGGTGAAATGTTTTCTAATACGGAAGAAAGAGGACGGAAGATGTAAGGAAGATGAAGCTACCCAAGGGAAGGTGAAGATGAAGGGGAGAGGATGGTCATACCGTGAAGTGGAAGAGGACCTATTAGAAGAAAATGAATGAATGTAACTATATTTAAAAATATATATTTCGGTGAATGAAATTATATCACACAAAAATTTGACAAATTTTTGGTGACAAATTGGCCGAGGGGATGTGTAAGAATACACAGCTTCTTAGTTTTTAAATAATTAATAATTAATGTTTTTTATTTGATTTCAATGGGAAGTGTTATTTGATAGTGGTATTTTCGAATCACTATTCTTATCTGATTAATGTTAAACTGATTATATATGTATGTTGTTAAAAAATATTTTATATCGTTCTATTAACATTGTGTCAAAGAAATCCATGCCCCGTTACCGAATGAACAATGTACATGAAAATCGTTGGAATAAACAGTGCAGGAAGAGGATCTTTGACGAAAATAGAGGATGAGAAGCATAGATAGTGTGGAGTACGGCGAAGTTTGGATGAAACTGAGAATTGTATTTGTTAATGTAAAGCAACAATAAAAGTAATGAAAGATGATAAGAATAATAATTTTACAAGCTGCAAAGAGACATCTTTCATTTGTCAACATGAAAATTATATGATACGTCAGACATTCTATCACAATTCTGTTCGTAAGACATGGGTCATACGTTATGAAAAAAATCTAAATTAGAAAAGAAATGCTGATTTTATACCAATGGAAGTAGTGACCACTTGGTTGCGGAGGTTGAGTCATCATAATTTAATTTAATTGCAACGGAGCGCACGCTCCGGTGGCCATTTCCTTACACACTCTTCTCCCCCCCCCCTTTCCTGCATCCTACTACATTAGCCCTCTACAAATTTCAACTTTAAATTCTAACTGAGGAGTGAAGAACTAATTAGCCGATTGCGAATCTAGTGACATACAAAAGACCTGCTTTTCTGGAATTGAGCAGAAACTGCTTGCTTCTAAAGTGTGCCGCCTATTACATCTATTCTCTACTAAGCCTGCTACAAGATAACATTATTTCGTATAATAACGCCTTTGGAAAAGCAGCATAAACAAATTCCTGTTGGCTGCGTAGACCTCGTGAAAAATCCGACGTATGGTATTTTCTATACGGTAACGCCAGCAAACTTCATGAAACAGTGTAAGGCATACGTGTAACAAATTTTAACACTGAATTTCAAAAACTCTTATCTTCCATACTGTTCTCATCCGTTTCTCTGTACAACTCCCACAGACAATAACGACGAACACCCAATACCAAACTATCGGAGAGTCACAATCACAACGTCCACCACCTTAAACACTTTTCACGATTCGTGGGTTGGCACAATTCCTAACCATTAGATTTTGTACCAAAGTAATGTGTATAATATCAAACCTATGCGTATGAAATGACGGCGTACTACACAGCTGAAATCTTCGAATAGAGACGTAAAAGCACTGCGGACCACGGAAAAGTAGGCCTGAATGAACAGGCACCATGCTTTTCATCTCATATCCACAATACAAACCACTATTAACAGTCATCCAAATATATATATATATATATATATATAAAATACTTACAAACACTTTCACACCGGGAAAAGCGACGGGAATCAACCACAGCACATTTCTCCGACCATGTTGGGTAAGAGTTATCGCTTGGGCCTGGCATTCCAAAGGACGCGGGTTCGAATATCCGTTCGATCATCCAGAACCCGAAATGAGCCCCCAAAAAACAAATGTTGCCCAATTCTATCCAGTTACTTTCCCCCCAACGTCCCCTGGTTCTAACAATCTTGATGTCGACGAAAAAATTCCTCGATGCGTTACCATGGAGAGGTAACAACACCCTGCATAGTAACCGCCTATCCTCAGATATTGGGAACTGCACACTTTTACTTTCATTATAATCCACAACAGACTTCTTTACGACCTTAATCTTGATTATTGGTTATGACTTACAACAGGATGAGGCTGCAAACGCGCGCAGATTTTCACTTAGTAATCGGAGCATCTAATGTTTCTGGTTCACCGAGCGTGGTTGGGTGAACGGTTAACGTTATGGCCTCGCATTCGGGAAGTCACGGGTTCGAATCCCAGTCCTGGCATCCAGATTTGGATTTTCCATGGTTTCCCCAAATTACTCCAGGCGAATGCTGGGATGCTTCCTTCAAAAAGGCCATGGCCAAATTCCTTCCCTTTCCTTGTCCCCAGTTCCATTCCGCCTCTAATGACCTTATCCGTCGACGAGGCGTAAAGCCACAAAAAAAAAGTTTCTGGTTCGTTAGCGATGTACACTGAATTGCCAAAAGTCATGGGATACCTCATAACATCGTGTTGATTCCCCTTTTTGCCCCGCGAAGTCCAGAAACCCGACGTGTAATTGACTCTACAAGTCGTAGGAAGTCCCGTGCTTCAGCTACAACCGTCCATAATTGCTAAAGTGTTGCCGGCGCAAGAATGTTGTGCACTCTCAGTCATGTCCGAGAAATGTTGGCTTCATGTCTAACGTTCTAAGTAGCCAAACCATTCGCCAGAATTGTACAGAGTGTCCTTAAACCAAACGTGAACAATTTGACACGGTGACACGGCGCACTATCGTCATGAAAAATTCCACCGTTGTTTGGAAACATGAAGGTCATGAATGGCTGCAAATAGTCTTCAAGGTTTTTTATGACAATACGCCTCTTTAACGTCGAGGTCATTAAAGGCGGGAAAGGACTGGGAACAAGTAACAGGAAGGAATTCGGCTATGGCCTTTCCAAGGAATTATCCTGGCATTCGCCTAGAGTGATTTGGAGAAACCATGGAAAACCCAAACCAGGATGGCCGGACGGGGCTTCGAACCAGCGTCCTCCCGAATGTGAGGGTAAAGCGTTGCCGCTATCCACCACTCTCGGTGCTTTCCAAGTAGCTGAACATAACAATTTCCCGTCAATGGTCGGTTCAATTTCACCACAGAACCCAGTTCATGCAATTTAAACACAGCTTTTACAGTGTCTTCCTGACAATCTGGGTACATGGCCTCGTGGGGCCTGCTCCACTCTCGAACCCTAACATCGTCTCTTACCATTTGAAATCGTGATTCATCTAACTACGCAACCAGTCATCTAGGATCGAACCGATATGTTACCGAACCTTGGAGAGCAGCTGCAGCCGATGGCGTTTTGTTAGCAGAGGCACTCGCGTCGTTCTTCTGCTGCCTTATCCCTTCAACGCGCGAAAAAATCGCTCCATCGTTGTAACGGAACGCCCACATTGAGTGTTGCTGTTCTTGGACGCAGTGTTGTTTGTTTGTCAACACTGACTCCTCGACACAGGTGTCGCTGGTCTCGGTCATTAAGTGGACGTATTCGGTCACTGCGTTGTCCGTAGCGGGAGATAATATTTACAGCACATTCTCGACACTGTGGATCGAGGAATATTGAATTCACGAATAGCGCAAACTACTATTCCGCGTTGAAAGTCTGTTAATTCATGTCGTGCGGCCATAATTACGTCAGAAAACCTTCCACACGAGAGTAAAAATGAAAACTGCACGGCACAGCACACTTATAAGGTTTTGCGCGGTGCTACCGTTACCTGGATATTTGCATCTTCATATCCTGAGACTTTTGGCACTTCAGTGTATATCTTTGCCATCGTTTAAAGGTGAAAGACTATAATTCGAATCTCTAACGAAGGGGCATTGATCAAAGTTATTCACTGTGTTGCGTTTGGTTTATGATTCTCTAAATGATTACTCCAACATAAAAACCTTCCACCAAAAAATAAGTTACTATAAAAGAACTTTTTATGTTTTTCTTTCCATAAATAATTTATGTCACAAGCTGCTAGTCTGGCAGCACGCATTAAAGCACCTCAAAAATGGAACGGGGAAGTAAAAAGGGACCCAAGTTCAAAACTAGAGTATGACGTACCGGCCGTCCTTAATACGGTTTACAGACGGTTTTTCCGAAATCAACTAGACGAATGGTGGTGAATGGTTCCCAATTTTTACCTCATAAATTAAACTTTTCACAAGCACACAGAACGTAAGTAACACCGCTCAAAGATAGATGCACTTGCGCTCACCGTGTCTGCCAGTAATAGGTTCTTTTGGCAAGTCGGCTGGTAAACAAAATTGTCACAACTACATGATAAAAAGAGGAACAGCGGGGATAAGCTAGGAAAAAGATTGCATTCATATAAATTGGACAACCAAGCCGATAAAGTGTGAAAATATTTAAAAATAAATCTGCGTGAGAAACTGCACCGTATAAGTGTGGCTATAAGTTTCTCACTCGCAATACACATGAGTATTGCCAGAACAGTAAGCAGGCTGGATGCTCGGTTAAAATTTTTTTCGATAGATTCTATACGTCGGAGGAAGGTTTATTTCAGGTAAAGGCAGCGAAATTGAACAACATAACGTGAAACAAAATTCTCAGCGGAGGAAAAGTGAAAAAATCATCTCAATGATGATAAAGTGACCAAAGGATTAGACTAGTTTCTCAGACATTAAAATTCTAAATTCATTATATTTAAATTATCAGCTTCCGTCAGCACATCCTTGGAAAAAAATGTTTTATGCTATTGTTATTAGAATTTCGGAAAATAATACGAGCGCAACTAATAAAGGTAATTGTGGTACCGGTTGTATGATAACAACTAAAAATCGTCGCATATATGTAAATATTCATCAATTAAACAGATTACTCCTTCATATCTGCGTGATAATTTTTATTGCTTCTGTGATGCATGTAGAGTTTAAAATACGAGTAAATCGAGCTTCATTCGACAAACACCAAATCTGACGCTCATTAAATTCAATTTTACGGTACGTCCTAGATATCGTATATTCAACCTCAACATCTGACGGTCAACGTAGTAACCAAAACAGCAGAAATGGGACCTCTTGTGCCATTCTTAGTCTATGCTGTCACTTACTATCAGTAATTTGTCGCTGCTTTTATCCTCTTCTACCTAGCAGCCCCACGCTGTTCCGCAGGCTTCGATTTTCTATAATTATAAGATAAGAGTTCCTATTGTTGACAGTGCACCAATAGTTGACATTAAATTGTATCAAGTTCGAACTTAAGGAAATACCATGATGTCAGCTGTCCTCGTAAATCCGAGCGGGTCCACATGATCAGTGATGATTTCGTCTGCCGATGGTGATCAGTTGTAGAGCGAGTGTTTACCACAATAGGAAGCGGACATCTTGATGGCGAAATTGTAACGTTGGGAAGTACTTTATATATCAGTTAGTGTCAGTTTCTTATACTTTGTACTGAACATGAATGTGCAAGTGTGATCGCGATGAAATAATTAAGCGAATGCCTTCTTTAATTTAAACGAGAATAATATTTCTATTCTTGTCGAATATGGATACCTGATTTCTTGCGTTTTCCTTAAATCGACAGGTGTATAGAATTTAATTTTCTCTTTAAAAATTGTGCTTCAAACATAAACTGAACGAACCGTGTGTGCCGTTCTCAACAATGAGTATTTTATGCGGTATTGCGCGGTGCTATGGATCTAAAATCGGCACTTGGAGTCGGCCTATGGTGCATACGATGTCATATACGATGTTAGTTACGTATATTATGCCATAAGCAGGTAGTGAAATTCATCACTAGCTAAGTACTTAATTCAAAGCCGATAGATAGTTCAGAGAGATGATGTTACACTATCTCATGCGTTTTTGTGCGTGTTTATTTATGAACGGACTTAATTTAGAGTTTCTTCTGCGAGTCTACAGTATTCCTCAGGTGCTCACGTCTTGTGGGATCTCGGTTTTCACCCGTGGGTTCCATCTGTTTCTGGAATTGCTTCCATTTGTGCCAGGACCTTCCGTCAACTTTCCTCTCGATCTCCCTTGATCAATTCTGTTCTTTTCTGACCCTGATGATATTTAAGAGTAATGGAAAGGATGTATACTACAGGTACAAAATGTGTCGACTTTAGGAGCTTTTAGAATTAAGGGTGTCGACTATAGGGTCAAATGCAGTGGTTCAATTTAAAAAACAAAAATATTATATACGTTTGCATTTACATTTTACCAGCATCTGTTATACAGTATATACAGGAACAGAGATATTCAGAATGCAGAAAATGACATTTGAATGAATAGTTATTAAATAGTACGGTCAGAAGTAGGGTTGCAACGATATATCGGTCAACCGACAATATCGGTCCAAAAATATCGATATTTTTAAATGGTAGATACGATAATATTGATATGATGCAGAGAAATATCGAAAATTACAAACCCCTTCACGTTAAAAAAATAAAAATCCTGTAAATAAATATATGGGTGAAAGGGACAAAACTTGACTTTAGCTCGACAACGTCCTCTGCTACTCTGTAGTTCCACTCCGTTTCGCGCGCTTTATTCGTTCGCCATTCTTTTAAGTTCACCATTTTATTATTTAATAGTTGCGTTACGTTTGCGTTCGTTAGTTTTTGTTTCTGTCAGTGACGTATTACAATATTCTAAAGAGGGTAAAAAATATGACCACCTGACCGATACAATTGCTTATTTTATCAGTGTTGATAATAAACCTTTTAATTCAGTTGAAGGCAAAGGTTTTAAGATTTAATGAAGCCCTTAGCACCATTATACAAAGTCCCTTTTCGTGGAACTATTAAAAAAAAAAAAGATGAAAAATATGAAAAAAATTCGAAAGTTGTGAAGGAGGAGCTGAAAAGTGTGAAGCATTTTTTATTGTTACGTGTAGAATAACACCAACTAGTTGAAATCAATCATGGTTGGTATACGAGTTGGATTAAGATATGTTCAAAATTGCAACTAATCATTTACTCAGAGTAGCCTCATCGGCACCTTCTGAACGACTTTTCTCACAGGCAGGAACCACTGTCACACAAACTAGGAATGGACTTCATGGGAAAATGTTAAGCAAACTATGTTTTCTGGATCTGTTTACGCTTAATACTCGTATTTGCAGACCTAATTTTTTTTTAATAAACTACCTCGGATTTTGATTTACATTCTTATTTATAATTTCTGAAATAATATATACAAATATCGGAAAATATCGATATTATCGATATGATGTATCCGATATTACCGATTATCGATATCTGCCTGGCATCGATATAAATATCGATATATTTATCGATATTGAGTTTACCTTGAATCCCTAGTCAGAAGCTTCTTAAATAGAAAAATAAATTCTTAACGTGTGGCCAATTTGTGCGCTTTCCTCAAAACTCTTGTTTTCTACCCGGCTTGTCTAACGCCGGCTGCTACAGGGTGAATGGAAGTGTCTGTAAACGGTTTTATTTATGTGCTGTGTGATTTGTGTTAGTTTATTTGCGAACTGTGTAAGTACGAGTATTTAGCTAGAAATTAATAACAGCTTTAGTGGTCTACATGATAGAGGAAAGCAGCCTCAAACCGGGTGGTCAGTAACACCAGGAAAAACTAGGATACTTAATAATTGTGTGTTGCGCAGTGAGCACATGAACCCATTGATCACTCACTAAGACAGAATGCACTGCGCCCAGGAGATGTTTCTAATATCGCGTACTGTATGAATGTTAATAACATTCATGCTGCAAATACGCTATATTAGGATTTCGTCACTCGCACACTGAATTTTGTAGTAATAGTTTGGCTTCTAAGCAGAATTACTATAAACTCTTAATGTCAAAAAAAGATGGATACCACGGATTATTGAGTATTGCACATTAACAAAATTTTCTATACATATTCTTAGCTCCAACTGGTAAAGCAAAAACTGTCTGGGTACACGTTTTACTGAAAAATAATCGCTGAGGAAATTTAGATTTAAATGTCAGAACGTAACAAAATGTCGTCAAGGGTTGTAATTTAAAATGTGTTTGCTGGCTCATGTAT
>CM061921.1:344895884-344920885 GCA_031002005.1 Vandiemenella viatica | reverse complement strand
CTTTCATCTCCAAATATACATAAAAGACTACAAGGAAAACCATTTCCACTGCCACTACAACTTTCGAATTTCATAGTGTCAGAAACACAAAGTAATCATCTCACAAATAGTAACTGCCCTTAGAATAGGTTGCACGTTATAGATACAACTGGTGACACTTGAATTCCACCAGCAACAGGCTCTGTGACATGACAGCTGAAACACACTCGTCGCATCCATACCGTAGAAGAGGATTCTGTAGTAGAGAGCAAAATGCTAGTGAGATGATGATCTTTTATACGAATAAAAAAGGGAAATTGTGAGATGAACCTAGCGCAATTAGAGTTCCGTACTCTAATGATTTAAACACAAAAAACAATGCCTGACACATTTTAGAATTAGAAAGCGTACTCTGCTCAACGGCTCTTCAATTATTGTTTTTTTTTAATTAAATTTTTAATTGATTTATTTGCTTGTGGCTTTACGCCTTTTCAACGTTGAGGTCATTAGAGGCTGGAAAGAACTGGGAGAGGAACGGGAATGAATTCGGCCATGGCATTTCGAAGGAACCATCCCAGCATTCGCCTGATTTGATTTCGGGAATCCATAGAAAACTGAAATCTGGATGGTGGGACGGGGATTCGAACTTGCGTCCTCCCGAACGCGAGGACGGTTCTTTAACGGCTCACCACATTGCCAGTCGTGAGGCTAGTAATTATTATTGTTCTCGAGTCACTAACATCAAGTATACTGTTAGTAATTGTACAAATTATCACTTTAAAAATATTTCGCCTAGTACTTCGCAACCTCAAGTGCATTCGGTGTTGCTCGAAACAGACCATCTTTGTTGCAGGATGACGGGGAATGGAGATTATGTTTCATGGTTTTCTCCTCACCACATTTACACTTAATGTTTGTAGCATCAATATAGCCCCATTTCACCAGAGTTGCCTTGAACCTGAGCACTCCTGTCCGCAATCGATTCAAGGACCTCCAGGTGTTCCAATCCTCTGCATGAGTATGTAGCAAGCGCTCTGCAACTGTCAGTGGTCGCCAGATGTTGAAGACCTTGGTTTCCCACAATTGTACTTTTGCCTTTTCAGATTACCCAATTAGTTTCCACTATTTTCTCATGAATCATTCTCTTGACTTGAGTCTCTGGGTTGGTACTGCATGGCCGTGCAGTGATGAGCGGTTTTCCGTTCTACTTTTGTCCTCTCCTTGTTCGTAGCCCCTTCTCTTCGGATACTTGGTGGCGCAATCTCTGAAAGATGATAAAGCCTGTCAGCTGGGTTATGCCTACAAGTGTTACTGAGGGCCATATCCATCTATTTGTTTTTGACTGCTTAACGACTCTTAACAGCGAGTTCTTTAGAGACGGTAAAGGATGGGGGGCAAGGAATGGGAAGGAATTTGGCCATGGCCTTTTTGAATGAAACATCCCGGCATTTGCCTGGAGTGATTTGGGAAACCATGGAAAACCCAAATGTGGATGCCCGGCCGGGGATTCGAACCGGTGTCCTCCCGAATGCGAGGCGAGAACGATCTATTTGGTGTGAGATGATGAGTATCAAACTGGGGATGCATATTCTGCAACAGAGTAGCAAAGGGCCATTGCTGATGTACGAATAGTTTTTTCTTGACTGCCCCACTGTGATTCAACCAGTTTACGCAGTGTAGCTAATGCGACTAATGCAATCGTTCAGTTCCAATCAAATTTATTATAGGTGTATTAGGTTACAATGTGGTCAACGTTAAGAGTTTTTCCAATTAAATTAATATGAATATATTGCAAAGTAACCTCATTTTGCTCATAACTTACGAAGTATATTAGGTGTAAGTTATTTTTAGTATTTGTCGTTTAAATAAAGGATATTTTTCGAATTGCGGACAAATTTCAAGTCCATAGGTAAAAGCGTTTTCGAAATAGACCTAATACAAAAATTTACAATTTTCATTCCGCTAACGTCTTTATTTTTCAGTTGGAAAGTTAGAAAAAAAAATTATCCTAATCCTCTACCTGATGAGCTGATAACGTCCACACGCTAGCGTAGGAAAAAAAATTATTCTGCTACATTGCTTCCATAAAAAACCCAGAATATAATTTTACAATATGTTAAATACGATATTCTGTTTTCTGAAACTCATAACATGTGCTAGTTTAAAGTATGAAACTTATTGCTTTTACGAGCTAGAGGATTGTGATAATGAAACGACAGGTATAGGACTACGTTCCCTTTGGGTGCGAAACATCTTAAGCACAAGCCGCTGCAAAGTCTAATATATGAAGAAACAGTGGCGTCATAAGCGGCCATAACGACATGAGACAACATATGATATGGTGGCTAAACAGAGTAGCTAGGTGAATGGCTTTAGATTGCAGTTGGGTGGATGGGAAACAAGTCCAAGCATTAAAATTGCTTCAGTTAGAATAAGGCCGTGGTGTGCACATATAGAATTGAACTATTCGATTTATGAAAAATCATCCCCGGAAAAAATTAAGTCTTCAGTTTTGCACCTTGACTCAAAAAACAATTCAAACTGCGGACAATTGTTTTTAAAGGAAGAATTTAAGAAACATGTATGTCGAAGGAACGGCTTTACGGTGCCAGGAGTTCGGCGAATCGCAATCAAAAAAGCTATTAAAGTTATCTTATTTAGTTCCTCCGCTTTTAGTGTATGTGCTACCCTGATTTATAGTTATTCACATCACCTGCTAAGATCTTGAGCCATACGTCAACAGTCGTAATGTGCTTTCAAAGCACACATAGTTTGGCACACATTAGCAAACTTCGCCGAAGCACTTCTGGGTTCTAAATGTATTGAAAAAACACGTAGAAATGTTTATACTACTATCTTGTTCTGAGCCAAGTCCACAATTTACAGTGTATAGTTACTTCACTTTCTGAAAAACAATGGGTCTCTCGGTGTTATAGACCGCTTATTTAGAATAAAAAATTTCTGGTGACTTGGTCACTATGCATGTCTTAATGAAGGGCATAATATACGTGTATGATTTTACTCTAAGACTTGTCAAACTCGAAAGACGTACGAGGGGGATATTGGGTTTTGTGTATTTATAAGATTGATACAGCAACACATTTAAGGTATTTATGTTGGTTTACTAAAACGAGCATGCATTATGGCCAAGTCACCAGAATTTTTTTATTATTATTATTCTAAAAATCGATCTATAACACCGAGAGAAACCATTCTGTTTCAGAAGGTGAAGTGAATACACACTTTGGAACAAGATCTGATAAATTTTTGTCACTAAACAACTACGCGACCTGGCCTATTTTTACAAGATTTCTTTTTGTGGGATATATTTGACAGTAACAAGGACGTAATGTCATCATTAATTGTTGTGTAAAATGAATCGAAGCAACGCTTGAGGTATGTAATGTTCCCCCAATGGTTCCAGTCAACATGTACGACGTAACATGTGGCCAATTATTTTAATGGAACTGATATTTTAAGATGATTTTAGGGGAGAAAGAGGTTATCGTTATATTCAACGACAGATCTCTAACATGGGTCACAATAAAACAGAAACTTCAGGAGAACAACTCCATTCGGGCATCCAGATTTGGAATCACTACAGGCAAATGCTTCCTATAAAAGGCCATGGCCGAATTACTTCCCATTCCTTGTCCCCCATCCTTTCCCGTCTCTAAAGACCTCGCTGTTAAGAGACGTTAAGCAGTTAAAAAAAAAAAAAAAAAAAAAAAAAAAAAAAAGTAGAAGAAGAAGGTATGATTTGTAGCATGAACCTAAAGGGTCAATTTGCAAATAATAATGATAGTAATACAGTAATAATAATAGGTAATAATGGCTACAATTTTGCGAAAAACCTGAAACAGCAACCAAAAAAACGAAGATAAATAGTTTTCCTGCTCCGAAGGGAACTATCAAATATACAGATTGAACAAACGAAGAAAGGAGTAGGGGTGAGATGAAAGACGAACGTAGTAACTTCAATGAACATACATTCGAACCATTCACTTATAAATACTTAGGACGGACAATTAAGAAGTAAATTAATACAATTTATCTGGAAGTTGTGTATTATTTTCCTCAACTGCTGATAATATTGATAAATAAATTATTTACTTTCCGAACGAGTTTCACTTCATTAATGAAGCATCTTCGCCGGTTTCTCATTTTATGATACTTATCATAAAATGAAGCATCTTTAGCAGTTTCTCATTTTATGATACGTATCATAAAATGAGGAAATGCTGAAGATACTTTATTAAACAAGTGAAACGCGTTCGAAAAGTAAATAAACGAAAAAAAGTTCAATTGCTTTGGCAGTATTTATTTAACAATAATACGATTAATTACGTTATAATTAAACTAATTATAGTGATACAAAAGATCACATTGTTAAAGGTTGTAAATATCGTCTATCAAAAAAGAACCTGAGCAGACTTATTCTTGACGAATAGTTTTTTATGTACTCTCAAAATGGCGTAAACACTGGTGAGCGTTCCTCTTTTATTATCTGTGACATTTCGCGGGTATATATATATATATATATAAAAAAAATTATCACACAACTGCCTTCTTTTCTTAAACCCCGATCGCTTATCGTTTACTCAGGAATGACCTATGTGTAAAAGTGTACTTCTATCTACCCCGGTGGTGAAGAGGCTAGTGCGGTGACCTCACGTTGTAGATGCCGGCTTCGGCAAAGGATGTTTTTAATTACCTGTTGCCCTCCTACTGTGTAAACAGTACATTATGGAAAGTCATTCATATAAAAATTGTGACAGATATTATACACAATAGGTGGTATTGCTTAGAGACCAAATAGCTTTATATATATAGTAGCTATAGTGACTTCTGTGGAAGTTCAGGAAATTTCCTCACCCTAACGCGCAGTCAGAACATAGACGTGGTAACTCTGTAGATTTCCATGGTTTCCCCAAATCACTCCAGGCAAATGCCGGGATGCTTCCTTCAAAAGGCCATGGCCGAATTCCTTTCCATTCCTTGCCCCCATCCTAGCCCCCCATCCTTTCCCGTCTCTAAAAGACCTCGATGTTAAAAAGAGACGTAAAGCAGTTACAAAAAACTCTGTAGATATTCGGAAGGATATTGAACTTTTGGATTTTATTCCCTCACCATGAACCAGTAATTAACAGGAATGTACCAGATTTTTTGAAGGAATTCGCTGGTGGATAACGGTTTACTGATTCAAAGGGGAAAATTTTAACTGATGTAGTGTACGAGAAGAAATACCAATACAGATATTTAACAGATAGTTCAATGTTTCAGTTTATATCTTGAAGAGATTAACGGCCTCTCCTAACGTGAAGCATCATCCTATAAAGCGAAAAATAAAAAAACGCATTCTGAGCAAATATTAGTTCTTGTCTGTGGGAAGAACCCAAATTTACAGGACCAGTCCAACAATATGCGGTGTGACTGCGTCTACATTCTGATTCTGTGTCGACTGTCGTGTAAGCATCGAGTCTATTAGATTGTTGCTTAATTCGTTGGAATTGCCAGACACATTAATCTGGTTGTAGCACTCTCCATTCACTGTTGATGTGACAAGGAAATAACACACCTTACGTTGATCGAGAACTCTCTTAATAGTTCAGAAGTAATGAAGATACACTACCTCCCTCTTTCCTGAAACACAAACTAAATTATTTGTGGCTATTGGTCCTCTGATGCTGTGACAGTAAAACAATTTCAGTGAGGTGTTTTGTTTCGACAGATTCATAACGCAATAAAAGTGGTATAACTGTCCGAACTTGACATTTTTACCGGCCGACCACAGTCCAAATGTTTGGTTAATTGACTTGTGATCAATGCAAGTGGAAAATATTGTTTAATCTTTAAATTATATATTATTTTCTGTTTAACAATATAACAGACGTAACCATGGTTAGTGTGGATTTGTCGAAGTGTGTTTGCACATGGAAAAAACTAAATATATCTTACACTATCAAACAGATAGGCTATCATTTCACACACTGCCGTTACTTCCACAACTCGTGATGTTAGCGGTATGGTAGTCAGTTACCCTACTAGGACTGAAAGAAGTCGGAGACGACTTCTAGGACGGAAATGATACGGATATGTTCCATGGAAACAGCACACCGGTTATTAGTCAACTGGGAGTTGAGTTCGAGGTTCCCCCTGCGCCGCCGATCAGGTAAATTAAATAAATTTTCAAAAACATTCTCAGTAGAACCTCGTGCTTCGCAACTAAGTTAAGGAGCAAGCTTCAGCACAATTTCTTCGTAGAACATGTAATGATTATTGTTTTGAACCGTGTCGAGTGCTTTGAACGTGCGTGCATCTTCGTCGTGAAATGGGAGATTTTTATCGGCGGAATGATCCCGTAAACCTGGTCGCCTCTGATTGGTGCATGTTTCAGCGGCGGGAACACTCCACGTCACGAGGTGGGGGAGGGGAGGGATGATATGTGTGGCAGCATTCATCACGCGCCCGCGGGCGACGTCGCAACAACAAAATATTTGCTGCAATGGAGGTCACTGTCCCTAAGGCATCACTACTAATTTTCTTTAAACTGGTTACTTATAGGCGATAAACAATTTGTTTTCGTATAAATTTTTTAAATATGTGTTAATATTGTTTGTTATAGTTCCCTAGATAGAAAAAAAATATATATTACGGAAAGCAGATAAATTTATTCTAGGTGCCCCCATAAATTACCATCTGTTATTCCGTACAAGGAAAAAGTACTGTTTTCTTCTAACACCTGTCTCTTGGTTAGTATGTTGCAGTTCTCCAGCTCTTTCTATCTTGAGCTAACATCTGTTCATTACAACCAACATCCTCAATTATCTGAATTATGTATTACAATCTTTGCCCTCCTCTATAGTTCTTACCTTTTCCTTTTTCCTGTACCTACAAATTTACTAATCCTGCATTCTTAACATGTGATCAGTCAACGTGTCGCTTCTTTCCGACAGACTCTTCCATGAACTGCTTTAATAAATGATCACTTCCAAAACACATTGATGTACTATTTTATCTGTCCACTAAATTATCAACATTCCTCTGCAGCAGATTTGAAACGTTTCAATTTTGATTCTTTCTGGTAATCCAGAAATTAGTTAATACAAACAGTTTTCGAAATATGTACATACAATTTTAGAAGTTCTTTTCACGTCTTAGGTTAATGTCAATGAAAAAGATTACAATACATCACTGATTAGGTGATGGTCCAATGCAGAAATAATTATTCAGGATCTCACAATATTTTAAGACCAATTAAGCTCTAATAACCCTAGTTTTTTGCCCGCTATATTGTTTCTGTCCACTGGAAATTCTCTAAACAAAAAATAATTGATATACGATTCAATAACAAACGAACTTCGGTTAGGCAAATAGGCGTCGTCAGTAATGTCGTATGCCCTGATTCCGTACGCACTGTTGAAGAATTTAACCCAGGCCTTTATGAATCGTGCACCGCGACCCTCCTCCTACCTTGCTGACATGTCCCGAATTATGCATATGCTTTCCATTACCGGAGCTCGTACCAGATAACCCCCAGAAACCATCATGGCGCCGCAGCGACCTCCACAACAAGGCAGGCTGATAATGACGATAAAAAGAACTTATAGCTTACACTAAGATTAATATTTCTAACATTTTTTAATAAACTTTGTAAACTATCCAGGCACGGTCTTTTCGAGAAGCCACCGTGAACGCTTCACGTGTACGAGCAGCTGCTCTTTCACTGTGATGCATCACATTTCAAACTAGAAACCTAAACGAAAAGTGCATTGGTGGATAAGGAAATTGTATTAATAGAATTCAGTATGGTGTGAAACTTATGGAAGACATGAGATATCAACCTGTCGAGGACAGAACTAACAGATTTTACGAGAGTGACAAAGGCTGAGTTAGAGTTGTTAAAATCGTTAATTGAGCCAGGTGTGAATAAAGTGAGCACTCAATTTCGGGAGGCGATTTCAGTTACCGAAAGATGCTGTAAATTCAAGATTTCTAACAATTGAAGACTCGTGTACTAGGCTGCAAAACCTTTGTCGAATGTCAAAACAAGCATTTTCTTGAACAGTTCCAGATGTTTTTGACGCATTATGCGAAGCTCTGAAATAATGGGCACAGATAGGTAATAACACCCATTTTATACTATAATTTTTATTGCTATTCAATTTTTTGTTGCCATACTTAAGGAGAACTTACTGAGGTAAAATGTATTGAGTTAATCATGTCATTTGGCGAGTCTATAGATTCGATGATTGGAGTTTCAAGTGATGGTTGTGGTGGTAATGGAGGTGATACCATCCGAGTCTGATTAAGCTGCATATTTATTATTCCACAAAAAATCTTTGGCACCGTACAATTGTATTAAAATGCGCGAAACATTTAGTTATTCATGGTAGCAAACTGTCGCTGTTCCCCTGAGCCAACTCGAACAAAGACACGCCTATCTCAACTGCACGCGGGATAAGTAGTAGGAGGCCTTTGCCTCGCGACAAATTACGTAAGGTGAAATAGGTGGGATCTGACGTAATCTCGCCAAGGAGGGGGGGGGGGGGGGTTGACGGAAATCTCACGTCATCTTTTGAAATTCTTAAAGGACAGTAGAGCTAAAAAAAAAAAAGGTCCACAAATGACGCGATATCGACTTTATGTGGGGTATAACCACTCTCGGAAGCAGGAGAACTAAAAAAAGGTCTAAAAAATCTCACGTCATCTAAAGGGGAGTCCGACCACATCTCTCACACCAGATCACCCACAAGGATGAGGGGATCCGGAATTCCAAAAAAAAAAACACCCCACGTAATTAATGGACGCCCCCTAAATAACGACAGAGAATGGCTCGCAGGTCGACATGTCCGAGTAGCCTCGCGAGTCAACAGCATATCCATTATGCGCGGCTGCAGTGCGAGTCAGTGTTCGAAGGTTTGCCTTGATGAAATTTGACAAGGATATACTATGTATCATTTGGAAGCACAAAAAATAATTTTTTCCGGATATATAACAATTTGTCATGAAACTTTTAAAATTAACCGAGCGCTAACAGACGTACAAATAGTGTGTGTAAGTCTCCGTAATGTTATGCCAGTCGGTCAGGATTTGTTTCTCTCGCAGTGACATGCTGATAAATTTAATATATCTTAGCAAAAATGTTGCGCACAAAACTTTATTATGATAATTTTAACCACAAACAAAATTCTGGCGAAGAAATTGTGGTTGGTAGTCTCATACAGTTAACTCTGCCCCCCCCCCCTTTCTTAGTTTGTTGCTATATTTAAACTTGTTGCTGATTAGTTCTCTTCGTGAGAGTGGTTCAGTGGTAGAATGGAATGGTAATGGCTTCTGTGGTTTTTGGGACACCTTTTACGTAACTTACAGGTTTCTATATCCAATTCTAGCAGCTAGTACAAACATACATTACACAGACAAGTGATGACACAAAATCCCCCATTAGTATAGTGCCTCAGGTAATCATAAACTCCGTTACTAGAAGAGTCTATGGGAATCAATATGAATACGGACCATAGTTCAAATATTATTTAGATTCATCAAGTCAGTGATTTTCGAGTTGTGCCTGTATCGCATAATAGCGCGAGGGTTTATGACATATTGAAGCGAAAAATCTAATTTTGAACGTTTCACCATCGGAGCCTTGTGCTGCGGTACAGTAGTTTTAGCTAATTCCATCACTATATAAACTGAGATCAAAACAGTCTACTTTTAAATATATTTGTTCTAATTTACCAAACTACAGTACATGCTATAGATGTCGCATTTGAAAACTATGTGACAGTAGAGGCAAGACAGAATGCAACCGACATAAAGTTCCTGTAACTCAAATGTATCTCTATCACTTGTCGCAATACTGAAAAAAATAACTATTCATTATCTTGGAACAACTAGTTTTGAAGTGAAATTTCTTTTGCCGCGCTGAGGAATAATTCCATTGCTTTTTAGCAACACCTGACGCTGTCATAAAGCCATCAGTTGGTTCTTGTCTAAAACCGATAGACTTTTTTTTTTACTTTTGGCTTTACGTCTCGTGAGGTCATTAGAGACGGGATGGGACTGGGGACAAGGAACGGGGAGGAATTTTGCCATGGCCTTTTGAAGGAAGTATCCCGGTTCACCTGGAGCGATTTGAGGAAACCATATAAAACCCAATTCTGGACGCCCGGACGGGGATTCGAACCGGCGTCCTCCCGAATGCGAGCCCAGAGCGTTAACCGCTCACCTACCACGTTCGGTCCGATAGACGGCGTCAACTATCGGTCAAACAATATGTAAATTCTCTTCAGTATCCATCTAACGGTGCAGTTTCCATTTTACCATGGCCCAGTTGTGCCGCCTACTTCATCCGCTTCAAATTTGATATTTGTGCTGTTAATTCATTGACAAATTACTAAATAAATGTTGGCGAAGTAAAAAAGGAGAGGAGCATCTTTGTTTTTTCCTTCTTATATTTACTCATTTTCTTCTGAATTTAGGTTCTATGCAAATGTTTTGGACGCCTTTGTGCACGTCATTTTTTTTTACCACCCCTTTAAAGAGTCACTAACTCCCCCAACCACTGAGCTGTCAAATTGCTCATTCGAACCTATACAACAATAAGAACAACCTCTGTGTTTTTCTTTAATTGCATAAATTTTATGATGATTAATATGGGATCTGATTGGTAACACTATCAATGTGCTGCCTTTAATTAAAATACAAACAGTGTTTTGAGGTACGTGGGTTTTTTACGTTTCTTCCGCAGATACGTAACTTATTGGGATAAAAACATGAAATCCGTTCATTATTTTTTGTTCGATGCGTGCACAGCTAGGTCAGAATTCCAAAATTAGCGGGTTGGCCTCGGTATCAACTGAACCTGTGGATGAAAAAAGTATCCCAAATGTTAATTAATGACATAGGTTTTCATTAGGGTTCGCGTTATGCGCGCAGACAGATAAAGATTTCAAAGTTGCGGGTTTGGCCTCAGTATCATCAAAAGCTATGTTACCAATCTGATTAAAAAGTATCCTCTACGTTAACGCCTATTTTCGTTAAAATTTGTTCACTACTTTTTGCATGATACGCACACAGACAAAAATTTCAAATTTTGTTGTTTTTCGCCTCTCTATCTGCAATAGTCTTCATTGCAATTACTCGTTTTTAATCAAATTTTATGGACGAGCACAGCATTTCTACAATTTTATTATGTGTTGAGACCGAGAGTGGTGGTGTAGCGGATAGCGTTCTGGCCTCGCATTCGGGAGGACGGCGGTTCGAATCCCCGTCCGGGCATCCAGATTTGGTTTCCCAAATCACTCCAGGCAAATGCCGGGATGCTTCCTTAAAAAGGCCATGGCCGAATTCCTTCCCATTCCTTGCCCCCATCCTTTCCCGTCTCTAAAGACCTCGCTGTTGAGAGACGTAAAGCAGTTTTTATATATATATATATATATATATATATATGTTGAGATTAAAAGAATCAGAAAGAAAACAAGAAATTTGAATTATTCCGACCAAGCGAGAGGGTGTAAACTAAAAATATCGTAATTCGAGAGAGAGAGAGAGAGACATTACCATACCACAACCTTAATCATAAATAGGGATATCAATATGCGTTCCGTAAATCAGTCGTTGGTTACTTTATCAGCTACTGGCGAATTGGGTGCCGAATTTTATGTTTTAGAAAATGTATAGGATATTTAAATTCATGGGAATAAAACAACTACCGGTACGTCATTAGTTTTAAGCGTATACTCAAATAAATGTTCTCATCCAATTTAGCACACAAGTGCAGATATTTTCTTCTGCTTTATGTTATCGACGTTGAAGTCATTGCCAGATTAAGCATGATTTGCAACTGTGATTTGTGTTATTCTGTCTGTGCAGCGTGACGGAAGGTTCACCCACCAGATTCTTTACCTACAAGCAGGAGGTACCTGCGAATGCCCAGCTAAACGACGCTTATGTCCAAATTGCTGGTCGAAATAAAAAATCATAAATTAAATAAAAAGATTTACAGCTGCTCCCAAATAATTTCAAATTTAAAATGCTTATTATTCTGAATTAACTCAAACGTTTGAAATGTTGATAAGTATTTAAAAATTCTTCCTCCAGTTTTCTCAGTGTTGTGCGGGATTCGACGGGCCGTTGTGCCTCCTATGGTGGGGTTTTAACAAGCACGGCCAAACTGGAGGAAGGGATTTGTGAACATATTTAAATGGAAACCATTTATTTTAGAAGATATGTATAAATAATTCTAGTTACTGTCATACTACTCATTGAAGCCACTTAGTGTGTAGACCGGAAATAAAAAGAGGTAAACAGAACGTTTGTTATTTTTAATGTCACTTCTTACGAGCTACCTTTGCTGTGTTCCAGCACAGTCTACATTCGTAGTGTCCAAAGCAGTTATGCAAACACCATAATTACAAGAAATCAATCATTGTGACAAGTGTTCCTATTCTTTGTCCACGCGCAGCGTGACAGGTCAAAGTGAAATCCGTTATGCACGCACATTTCCTTCGTCACATAGCGTGCCGCATTAGTTGAGCCCCCCCCCCCTTTTCTAGCCAAAAATACACTTTTGACGGCTATAGTAAATCATACATTATATCAAGACATCGACATTATACCTTAATAATAAACCTTGGTAAACCTACCGCAGTATCATTCAGTCTTTAACTACGGTGAGGCAGCGCTTACCCATTGTCACGTCCCTTTGCTTCCTCTTTTTGCTCCGCTGAGTCTTTAGTCCTGTCGACTGTTGGGCTGGGGTCATTAACCGAAGGGACCGACCCGACAGCGTAGAGGCTAGTGCGCTCTCCTCCCACTGCATAAGTCGCCGGTTCAATTCCTTCCCAGGGCACCGGCAATTTTAATTCTATGTTGTGGTAGCCATGTGTTGTACAAACTGCAAGGTACAATAATACTGATGATAAAATCGCTTATATATGTTTTAAGAAAGAAAAAACTGAGGCTGGATTTATGGCTGATGGCTGACTGATAACTGTATATTTAAATCCTTAAGAGATTACCGCTGTTTGCAAACCATGCGAGCTTTATGCTGACATTTTTTGTATTATATGTTTCTGTGAAGTTTATCTTCCTAGAAACATTCAAGCATTCGAGAAGATGACTAATGGAAACCGCCAGAACCGGTAATCAAAAGGGTCGGTATGCTCCGATCCTTGACCCATTGTACTTTCTCGTGTCCAAACTGCCAGTTTTTCATCTCCTTAAAAACTTGTGGCAAGAAACAATGCGTACAAACAAACCGTTATCACATTCTTTTCCTTCCACTATCATTCTCTGATCGCAAGATGGGGACAGTTGTTTGTACGTGACAGTTTGTTGTTGTTTTTCTGTCTGTTGCTTAAATTTTTTCCTGTGATCAGTCTCTCAATTGATTTGATGCAATATTCCGTCTCTTCCTATCCTAAGCTAATATCTTCATAGCAGCACCCCTTCTATGATCTTTACAGATCTCCTTTCGATTGTTCCCTCCACCAACAAATTAAACAATCCCCCAAGTTTTAAAATGCGACTCAATACCCTGCATATTCTTTCTTGCGATTCTTCTACAGTATTTCTTCTTTGCTTATCAATTCCAGAACTTATCTCTTCACACAATTTCCAAATTTTCCGTCTTTTTGCAATTACTTAAGTCCAAGCTTCACTTCAATAAAGTGTTCTGCATTATATGCACAGTTTTAGATTTTTTTGGGGGCTATTCACCTATTCCACCTTTATGCGTGATGTAAGGAAACATAGTTCCTTACGTTTTTGTTTGTATTATTTCAGTTTCACTGTTTCTATGTATATAGTTAAAGGTAAAAAAAATTGTAGAACGAATGTAAGCTTTCTCGGTGAGTCAGTTGCGTAAAATCTTCTCGAGCTTTCCACCGGGATAGCGCGTCAATGGAAGATGGAGCCAGAGGCAAGCTTCGAAACGTCGCCCTACACTGACGCGCTATCCCGGTTGAAAGCTCGAGAAGATTTTACGTAAAAAATTTGTTGTTTAAAATTTTCACTGGGTTAATTAATTTTTTATTTAAGTTATTTTCTTTTTGTAAAAGAAAAAGATAATATCTAGTAAGCAAGAGCAAAGAGTAGTGTGTAAAAATAACTTCCTTGGCAGACAGATACAGAAGTCCGTAGGAATAAAGAGGACAATCTATCGGACGATTTGTGCTTCGAAATATTCTGTTAATATGTTGAACGAATGCTGAAAGTATATGTTAGTTGCATGTAAAAATGTGCAACAATAAAGAATATATTAATTTTACATTTGGCGACGACGTGACGAGAACTCAGAACTAAGAAATTAGTTCGGTAATTAAAGAGCCAGCAATCTTCGGAGGAAACGCAAGGTAGGATAAAGAAAAGTTTAAAAGCACACAAGTTAAAAGACTAAAATCCCGCTAGAAATAAAGTGTTGTAGTGGAAGTGAAATTTGTACAACTTTTCCATTGAGAAGGCCGATATAGAATTATGCTTTGCTGGAAGATTCATGTGATAAATTGCCGAACAAAGAGTCGTAGTGAGGAAGAGATTTTACTCCCGATCAGAGAAGAAAAATGACTGAAGCAACGCCTGGCAATGAAGTACGGATTATCGTGGCGGAAGAAGATATCGAGTAGTTCGAGGTATCGATCGGCGTGCTTTGTGTTTCAGTGTAAACAGAAGAGGATTTACGTAAGACTGTAAATCTTCGGAAACGAAACAACAATGTAGGATTAAGAACAATTTAATATAATGTGCACAAGCAAGAGACGCAGCGCGAAAATAAAAATAGAAAAGTTAAATAAGTTATATAAAGAAATTTAATATTATAAAGTAAAAAACAAAAGTTATTAAATTGGAAGATAAAGATAAACGGTGATAAGACAGTAAAAGTTGACTGTAGATTTAAATTAAACTGGCGCATTCAAAGCACAAGTAATAATGCCGTTTGGTTGCGTAAATTGATTCCGCGATTCATATAAACCAAAGTGTGTGTAAAAAAGAAGGAAACTAATTATAAACTTGTATATTGCGTGCTTGTCCAAAAGGATTTTTTTTTTTTTTTTAATTTTGTCTCTTGTGAAATATCTTGTACAGATAATATGTGTGTTAATCGTGATCTCTGGTTTTAGATACGGCGTTGAGACTTGCGTCGTACGGTACATCTCGCTATTTTGAATTTACATTTTAAATCTGTATTCAATTTCGTGAAGAATTTTGTTGTAAACTGAAACAATAATGGATGGGAAGGCTTTGGCATTAACAGCGGAGCGAGTAATTGACCAAACGGGAAGTGAAATGAGTGAAAGTACAAGAGTTTCTGGAAAAATAAATAGCAGTACGGATTCGGAATACGAATGTCAAGAACGATCTATGGGTGAGATTAGTATTGAGGTTGTCATGAGTCCCCAACAGTTAGCGGAACAGAAAAGAAATTTTGCAGAGAAGAAGGTAATTCCATTGAAAAGATGCAACCACCAGCACTACCCAAGAACATAATGGATAGAGCTCCTCATATAAATGGAATCGCGTTTTGTGTGTGGAACGCAAATGGTATCTACATCCAGTCAACTGAGTTGAGACAGTTTATATATGAACAAGGAGTGGACATCTGCTTGGTGTCTGAGACCCATCTGAAATCAGGCATCCAAGTAGCAATACCAAATTACCACTGCTACCGCTATGACCGACCAACAGCAGGCGGTGGCGTAGCTATATATATTAAACGGGGACTCCCACACAACCAAGTGCCTCTCCCGCCAATGAACCAACTTGAAGTGGTGCGAGTCGAAGTAGCCACCGCGAATGGAAAAATCACTGTAGTATCAGCCTATCGTCCACCACGAGCGCAGTTACAAGATGAAGACATCAACAACCTGGCCAGCATAAGGGGCAGGCTGATCATAGGTGGCGATCTGAACTGTAAACACACTGATTGGAACAGTCGAGCGTGTAACAGTTCAGGAAGACAGCTATGGAGACTGGCAGAAATGCTAAACATGAATGTAACTGCCCCCGAAGAGCCTACTCACTACCCGGCGAATGGAAGACGCCCCGACGTCTTAGACATTTGCATCAGTAGAGGCATCACAGGATACCTAGCAGCCAGCACCATCAACCGGCTGTCGTCCGATCATTGTCCTGTACTCTTCGAGATAGCGTTAGGACCATGGCAGCTTGAACAGCAAACTGTTCCGGATTACAAACACGCCAACTGGGACAGATACCGACAGATCATCGCCCACGCCTTCGAAACAAGACATCACGAAAATGTGGAGGAGGGCCTGAAGTTCTTTGAAACGACCGTGAAGGAAGCATCTGGAGCCGCCATCCCTTCGAAACAAACCAACAACCACGCAATGCAACAGCTTCCACCTCAGCTTCTGGCCATGATCCGAAACAAGAACCGGGTCATGAAAGAGTGGAAGCTAACGAGGAATCGAAACACCAAAAGCCTGCTTAATAGACTTCAAAAGGAATTAAAAGCAGCCCTCACAGAACATAGAAATAAGGAATGGGAGGCCAGAGTTTCAATGATACGGCCCAATGAGGACTCCCTGTGGATACAGACAAGGAGACTTACGAAGCGGAAGCAAAGACTTCCTCCGCTCCACGGAGAAAGGGGGTTAGTCTACCTCCCGCAGGAGAAGGCGGAAGCTCTCGCAGACAACTTTGAGAAGCATTTCTCCCCCTTAGATATGGACATAGACGAAGAGCAGGTGACAAATTAGGCGGAGACTGAGAACCTACAAGGAGGCAGCCGCCACCGACGATGCACAGCACATTCCTGAAGTTGACGTCTCAGAAATCAAAAACTGCATCAAGAGACTTCATCCCAATAAAGCACCAGGAATAGATGGAATAAATAACACCCTCATAAAGCACCTACCGTTTTAAGCTCTTTCATACCTGGCTGAAGTTTTCAACAGCATTCTCAGAACGAAGACCTTCCCAAAATGCTGGAAACAGGCAATAGTCGTTGGGATACACAAGTCCGGCAAGGACCCTGTATTTCCCCAGCACTACCGTTCTATTAGCCTGCTTCCATCGGTTAGTAAAATATTCGAAAGAATACTGCTTACAAGGATGGAGAAGATCATCGATGAAGGAAATCTCATCCCAAACCATCTGATGGGGTTTCGCCGGGAGCACTCTACCACCCACCAACTCCTACGAGTGGTCGAGGAGGCGACTAAGGCTTTCAATCACCGGAACTTCTGTGGACTAGTGCTTCTTGACATAGCTAAGGCCTTCGACTCCATATGGCACTCTGGCCTGCTATGCAAGTTGTTTAAGCTGGGATTCCCCGGGCCATACGTACAGCTGCTAGAATCTTACCTGCGGGTAAGATCGTTCAGGGGAGGGTAGGGACAGCTCTCTTCTCGAGAAGAAAAACAAACGCCGGAGTGCCTCAAGGATCGGTTCTGGGACCGGTGTTATACTCACTGTATACATCGGATATCCCGGAAACGGCAGGTGTCAAAACAGCTCAGTATGCCGATGACACGACAGTTTTCTCCAGCAGCAGAAAAAGGGAACTCGCCACACATCACCTGCAACAAGCGCTGGATAAGATTGAGGCCTGGGCAAGACGATAGCGTATAGCCATCAACCCAGAAAAGACGCAGGCCATCATGCTAGCACACCGACGAAGAAAGAGAAACGCAGCTCATCCGCAAGTGACGCTCCAGGGACAGCCCATTCCATGGAAAAATACCGCACGCTATCTCGGTGTAACGTTAGATGCCAAACTAACTTGGCGCACGCACATAGAAGAAATAAAGAGAAAAGTCAGCGCGAGACTGCAACAGCTGTATCCACTATTAAACCGAGACGGTACTTTGGCGCCAGCTACTGGAGTAAAAATTTACTGCAGCTTAATAAGACCAGTCATTGAATATGCATGCCCACTGTGGGGGAATGCTTCAAGGACAAATATCCATAAACTGCAGGTCATACAAAACAGAGCCCTCAAAAGGGCTCTACATCTGCCATCACGATTCCCAACACATGACCTCCATGAAGCAACAGGTCTCCAAACAATTCAGCAAAGGTTCCAAGAAAGCGCAGCCGCCTTCTACAGATCCGCACACAAAAACAACAACCCACTCATCAGTAATCTAGGTACATATACAACAGAAATTGATTTCCATAAACGTCCACTGTCACTGATCCAATAAAATAGCCAACTAGACGACGCACCAATAGAAAAGAAGTGAACTACCATAAACTATGAGAAGGAAATGTCGAGAGACAACAACCTTCAATACCACAGTCCAAACGAACGGGCAAATAATGGCGAAGCGGGGGGGGGGGGGGGGAGGTCTCAAACAAAAGACCAACACCTTATGTAATTATAGTGATTATTGTAACTGTAACTAAATGATTCCGAGATTAGTGTGTGTAATATCTGGCATCGGGGCGCAGGCGGTTATCATGGGAGTGTTGCCACTTTATAGCAAGTTCCTAGAGATATGTAACTGGGCTGGTTTCGTTTTGCCTTACCCAGTCAGAAACTGTTCGCAAGTGTTATTGGATATGTGGATGACTGATGGTTGTGTGTTTGCTAAGTGTAATGTGTTGTTAATGTGGATGAAAGATAAAGGTAGTTTGAGGGTGAAACCCGCCGCTGATTCATTCTGGCCTCCTCTTAGACGCTGGGATGTCCATCAGGTATAACGCCCCCATCCGATGGATGAGCAACCATCAACAGTATCTACTATATGCCCTTATTCCTTAGGCAGTGCGGAAACGTTTGCGATTTAACCCAGCACCTTGTTACCTATCGTGCATCATCGCCTCTTCTGGTTTGGCAACACCGGGACTTGAACCAGCTGACACAATGTCAAGCGCCAGAAATCGTATTTGGGTCCAAGCAATTTCGACCAACGAGGCGAGTAAAACGTTTCTGTAAGGAACAAATTCAGATACAATCACTACGAAAGATGCACGGGGGATCCCATACCCTAAGCTATTAGGCAACAAATCTTAACAATTTGCATGGATGACAGTGCTAAGCACAATTATTTTGACATGAATACGTCTTCCGAGTTCGCTACTGAGTGGCATAACAGAACTATGAGCGACATGAAAACTGACTAGTTTGATACGGCTAGTATTCAAATATTGCTGAACGTAGGATAACGGGATGAAAAGAGTTCAACAGAGAAAGTTTTTCAAGTATACCAGCCACGTGATTGGTCTCGCAATGAAATTGCGATTCAGTGTTCTACTCGCTTGCCAAGTAAATTGAGGCAAAATATAATCAATTTTGAATGAAATACACAATGGCGGTCGATTTAAGAGCATTTCAAGATCGATATAATTAAATTTCGAAGAACTGTGACTTAGAAAGTGAAATTGTCAACGCACATAGTAAAAAAGTGAAAGCATAACCAGCGGGACGCAGGTAAAAATTGAAGCAAACCCTATCTGAGGTTTGTTGGTTACGGTAACGAAACTGGCTGTAATGGACTTGGGCTGCACAGAGGAACACAGTGATACAACAATCGATCATCAAAGCCTTTTTTCTTCTAAATCTCCTCTGGAAAACGTGTTATAGCAGTTAAGTACTGAGTAGAAGTTTCGCTTATGTACCTTAATAAGTTATAAACAATATTAATTGCTTCACTGGTTATTTGACTAAAGAAAGATGTAATCACTTTAACAGTTGATGTAGTAGCTCCAACTACTACCTACCTTATTTTTTTTTTTTTCTCTGACGTGTCTTACGTCCTGTCAACTACCAGAATACCAGAAACAGTAAAGCATCTGAATGGATTCTAATGAATCTCATTTGGAAAAATTGGAAATCAAGTGGGCGTCAGGGTCCCTAGTGGCATATTGGTTAGCACGCTAAACCTTGTCTTGGAAGGGTCGCAGGTTAGTGTTCATCCCTAGAGCCTTGGTGTTTTTGATTCGACGTTATGTTAGTCTTGTATGTACTGTGTAGATGCTAAAAACTTGCACTAATAATTATTGTGTTATACGTCCAAACCAAACTGAAAATTGTGGTTTTAGCTGTGTGTGATCTCGTTGCCGAACCCAAATTAATAAGCATTAAAAAATAGCATGTTTCAGTACATTGAAATTTTGTGGAAATAATTCAGAGTGTCTGCGTAATCTCATTGTATCGTAACCGACGTTTGCGCTGCTAGCTCCGGAGGTTGGCGGTATTCGTTTAAACCTTGACTGCATGAAACATCAGCAATGTGGCCAAATAATAATTCCGCAATTTAACTGCGTGAAGTTAATACATGGGAAGTATCTTATACCAGAGCAAGAAAAATTCCTCTACCCAACCAGTTGCTATACAGTAATTCTTGCGACGCTTCCTTCCGTATCTCATACACAGTCGGACCAATCATTTGTCAAGCTCCAGTGTAGCATTAAATCATCATCGTTCTACCGGCTGCACCTATTTACAAACTCCTTATGAACGTCTTTGGATGACTTTCTGATTGAAACGTGCTTGGTTTACCAGGCAAAAACACAGACTTTAGTTTCTTTGCCCAACCGTTGGATTAACATCTCACAGAAAGACTTTAGCTCTAATTCCGACGACTCACCTACGAGGAGGGGTGCACAAATTAATCGACATGTCGAGTTCTGTTATTTAACATGGTCCCCTCTGATATCCACACACGTTTCAATGCTGTAATGCCATCCGCGTAGAAGGATTTCTCTGGGGTGTCAAAAGATCAGGGCAATGCATGTATGTTACTATCGTCTGAATTGAGATTGGTTCCAGACACAAACTTTTAAGGTTTTGAAACAGGTGAAGTATGAGGGAGCCAGAATAGGTGAACAGAGTTTGCGATACCAATGAAATCCATACCCGTAAACTGCACCCATGGAACCGAGGTACTTCTAACTGAAAGTATTGTCCTTATGAAAAAAACTTGTATTTTTTTAACAACTAGTCTCTTATCTTTTCCTCGTTGGCTATTCGTAGTTGCTTCACAATGTTAGCATAATATGTCATTGTGATAGTTTCACCAATTTTCAGGAAATCTAGTAGTGGTACACACTCATAACACCCATGTACTGTCAAAGGTTTCGGCACCCAACTGGTGAAAAACTTTCTCCTTCTCATGACCGTCATCAACTCTTGTACTCTAGTACAGTTTTTGTTTCCCTTAAACTCAAATGTCAATCGTTATGCTGTGCTAAAGGCAGAGGCATTTTTCCCTAACGTTGCCATCATATCTACATCACTGTTTTTCCGTGACATCTTTTTTTAAATAAATATTTAATCACGGCACGAATTTTTATTTTCACCATTTTAGATTAAAAGTACACCTCGTCCATTTTCAGCAGCTCTAGGACGATGTAATTTCGGACACTAAATAATCATATTCAGTTTTCGCAAGGTTGTACGGTTTCGTTTTCCGGTCAGAACTCGAACTTATGGAACGACTCCTGTATTTTGCTAGTGGATCGAAAAGTTAAAGTGTTGGAGTAAGGATCGAATTCTGGTATCGTCTGGAATTTTAGGAAAACTCCCTTAATCTATGCTTCATTAGTAGTAATGCGAATTAAGGTTGGATGCGACCACGACGGTGGCTAACTGCGCATCAACTGGATATCGCCACTTAAGCGGCGAACAAAATTTTCGTGGTCGCCAAGTCATTTATATCAAACGTCTGGATATCGCCACTTAAGCGGCGAACAAAATTTTCGTGGTCGCCAAGTCAATTATATCAAACGTATTATCTGCAATGTTTAAGTAGGAAAACAGAAACTGTGGTCAATCCCCCAAGGAAATTACTTTTTTTTTCGCCCAAAGAATTGGTTTTAATCTCGAAGAAAGTCAGTGTGCTTCCTGTCTTTTTGTCGTTTAACATAATCTTTAAGAAACAAGAGCATCCAGTGCAGCTTCTTTTAAACTGCTGTGAAGCCTGATTGTTCCAAAGACAGGAAATTCCCGAATTTCTATCTAAATCATGGACAAGTGTTACATTCCTTTGGTGATATCAGTAACCTTTCATTGGTAAGCTAAAATTACATTAGAAACACTGCACTGCATTATATATTTAACAATTAGAACTGCTAAACTACACAGACGGAAAAAAAAATCCCAACACCAAGAAAAAATTATTGTAGAGTAATGAAATTTGGACAATGCATTTGTCAAGTTAACATGTTTAATTGATTAAATTTTCAAGATCACAGGTTAATTTAAGCTCAAGAAAATGCATTTCAAATGTGAAATACTGTTAAATTAATAGCCGGTGTAACCTCCAGAATTTTTAATGCAAGCCTGCAAACGTGAATGCATTGTGTCATACAGGTTTCGAATGTCACTTTGTGGTATGGAGTTCCATGCTTGTTGTACTTGTGCTGTCAATACTGGGACGGTCAGTGCTGGCTGTGGATGATGCTGGAGTTGTCGTCCAATGATATCCCATACGTGTTCAATTGGAGACAGATCTGGTGATCTCGCAGGCCAAGGTAACATGTCGACACTCTGTAGAGCACGTTGCGAGACAACAGCGGTATGAGGGCGAGCGTTATCCTGTTGAAAAACTCCCCCTTGAATGCTGTTCATGAATGGCAGCATTACAGGTTGAATTACCAGACTGACGTACAAATTTGCAGTCAGTGTGTTTGGTATAACCACAAGAGTGCTCCTGCTGTCATAGGAAATTGCTCCCCAGACCATGACTCCAGGTGTAGGTCCAGTGTGTCTAGGCCGCAGACAGTTTGGTTGCAGGCGTTCCCCTGGCCTCCTTCTGACCAACACTCGGCCATCACTGGCACCAAGGCAGAACCTGCTTTCATCAGAAAACACAACAGATCTCCACTCCGTCCTCCAATGAGCTCTGGCTTGACACCACTGGAGTCGCAAACGGCGATGGCTTGTAGTCAGTGGAATGCACGCTACAGGGCTGGAGTCATGGTCTGGGGAGCAATTTCCTATGACAGCAGGAGCACTCTTGTGGTTATACCAAACACACTGACTGCAAATTTGTACGTCAGTCTGGTAATTCAACCTGTAGTGCTGCCATTCATGAACAGCATTCAAGGGGGAGTTTTTCAACAGGATAACGCTCGCCCTCATACCGCTGTTGTCTCGCAACGTGCTCTACAGAGTGTCGACATGTTACCTTGGCCTGCGAGATCACCAGATCTGTCTCCAATTGAACACGTATGGGATATCATTGGACGACAACTCCAGCATCATCCACAGCCAGCACTGACCGTCCCAGTATTGACAGCACAAGTACAACAAGCATGGATCTCCATACCACAAAGTGACATTCGAAACCTGTATGACACAATGCATTCACGTTTGCAGGCTTGCATTCAAAATTCTGGAGGTTACACCGGCTATTAATTTAACAGTATTTCACATTTGAAATGCATTTTCTTGAGCTTAAATTAACCTGTGATCTTGAAAATTTAATCAATTAAACATGTTAACTTGACAAATGCATTGTCCAAATTTCATTACTCTACAATAATTTTTTCTTGGTGTTGGGATTTTTTTTTCCGTCTGTGTAGTTTACTTGCTTATGGTTTGGTTTCGCTGCGGAATTTTTTGTGTTATCCGCGCTGTTTGCAAGCACGTTGGAAATGGTTTATTTGCATGTACTCTTAAGATCTAAGCTCTGTTCAAATCAACTTTTCCAGTTCGCATTGAGTCGCCGAACCGGTAACTTCCTCGTAGGCTCAGAGCAGTGAACGAATTTCCTCATTTCTGCAAGCGTGTGTGTTAGTTTAACTTTGCTTGTGGTTTTAGTTTAACTTTGCTTGTGGCAGACAAAACAACTTTGTCTTCGCCGTCGTTAAAGTCTGTAGCAATGGAAGGGCCTCAGTTTTACGATACAGGCCAATCAATAGCAACAGCTCTACAAACCTGCTACGACAGTGAGTCATCTTCAACCCCGATCAACAACTTCAGTCAGCAATGTGAGACGTTCAACATATCAGCCCAACCACCCCTACTTCAGTATCAGGACCATTTTCCACCACTACCATCGGCTACATTAAGGGAAGATCTACAAACCAATCAGCGCCAGCAAGCTGCAAAGAATCGCCCTCACTCTCCACCAACAACAGAAACATCTGCAAACTTCGACTCCTCCCTGAACAAGAAGATGAGACAAGAGGGACGCAGTGAGCAAGAAGAAACAGAAACCATCAGAATGGAGTTGGCAGCAGACAACGAGCAGCCAAAACCAACAACAGTACTAGCAGGTGAGCAGCTTGCGCTTCCCAGTGTGCAGTCAACTGTGAACGATCATGTAAACTCCACGCGAGCCAGGAACAATAACAGTGTTAACAACAGATTTAGTGCGTCGGACAATGGTCCATTCATTGTGATAATAGAAAGCATAGACGGGAACGTGGGTAAATGGCATCCCTTGGCGCTGGGGAAATTTTTGTTTAAGAATCATAGCCACCTAAAAGATAAAATAGTTAACATTGTACAAGCGTGGCGTAACAGAGTCAGAATTGAATGTTAAACGGGGAAGTCAGCAAACCAACTGGTTGCGCTAGAATCCTTTAAAGCAATCGGCTTGGAGGCATATATCCCAACCTCTATGACAACAAGACAGGGCGTAATTAGAAACGTGGACACTAGTTTAAGCATTAAGGAAATTTCTGAATCCATTGAAACTCAGTATAAAGTGATTAACATCAAACGCTTCTCTAAAAAAATACCTAAACAACGGGAAGACAACCCTCAGAGATTTGCCAGTTTGCTTACTTTCCTTCAAATCCCAGGTTCTTCCTGAATATGTTTACCTCTACGGAATGCGATGCAAAGTCGAGCCTTACATCCCACCACTAATTCAGTGTTTCCAATGTTTACGCTATAATCACGTTAAAGCGCAATGCCGTAGCCAACAAAGATGTAGCAAGTGCGCAGGGCCTCATGACTACAGACTTTGGCCCTCTCACAGCAACCCATGCTGCATATTTTGCAACGGAAAATCACCTTTCCACAGACAAAAATTGCCCAGAATATCAGAGACGACGAGCGGAAAAAATCAATAGAATATATGCCTACCACCCCAACCAAT
>CM061921.1:344825763-344894884 GCA_031002005.1 Vandiemenella viatica | reverse complement strand
AGAGTAATGAAATTTGGACAATGCATTTGTCAAGTTAACATGTTTAATTGATTAAATTTTCAAGATCACAGGTTAATTTAAGCTCAAGAAAATGCATTTCAAATGTGAAATACTGTTAAATTAATAGCCGGTGTAACCTCCAGAATTTTGAATGCAAGCCTGCAAACGTGAATGCATTGTGTCATACAGGTTTCGAATGTCACTTTGTGGTATGGAGTTCCATGCTTGTTGTACTTGTGCTGTCAATACTGGGACGGTCAGTGCTGGCTGTGGATGATGCTGGAGTTGTCGTCCAATGATATCCCATACGTGTTCAATTGGAGACAGATCTGGTGATCTCGCAGGCCAAGGTAACATGTCGACACTCTGTAGAGCACGTTGCGAGACAACAGCGGTATGAGGGCGAGCGTTATCCTGTTGAAAAACTCCCCCTTGAATGCTGTTCATGAATGGCAGCACTACAGGTTGAATTACCAGACTGACGTACAAATTTGCAGTCAGTGTGTTTGGTATAACCACAAGAGTGCTCCTGCTGTCATAGGAAATTGCTCCCCAGACCATGACTCCAGGTGTAGGTCCAGTGTGTCTAGGCCGCAGACAGTTTGGTTGCAGGCGTTCCCCTGGCCTCCTTCTGACCAACACTCGGCCATCACTGGCACCAAGGCAGAACCTGCTTTCATCAGAAAACACAACAGATCTCCAGTGTTGGTCAGAAGGAGGCCAGGGGAACGCCTGCAACCAAACTGTCTGCGGCCTAGACACACTGGACCTACACCTGGAGTCATGGTCTGGGGAGCAATTTCCTATGACAGCAGGAGCACTCTTGTGGTTATACCAAACACACTGACTGCAAATTTGTACGTCAGTCTGGTAATTCAACCTGTAGTGCTGCCATTCATGAACAGCATTCAAGGGGGAGTTTTTCAACAGGATAACGCTCGCCCTCATACCGCTGTTGTCTCGCAACGTGCTCTACAGAGTGTCGACATGTTACCTTGGCCTGCGAGATCACCAGATCTGTCTCCAATTGAACACGTATGGGATATCATTGGACGACAACTCCAGCATCATCCACAGCCAGCACTGACCGTCCCAGTATTGACAGCACAAGTACAACAAGCATGGAACTCCATACCACAAAGTGACATTCGAAACCTGTATGACACAATGCATTCACGTTTGCAGGCTTGCATTCAAAATTCTGGAGGTTACACCGGCTATTAATTTAACAGTATTTCACATTTGAAATGCATTTTCTTGAGCTTAAATTAACCTGTGATCTTGAAAATTTAATCAATTAAACATGTTAACTTGACAAATGCATTGTCCAAATTTCATTACTCTACAATAATTTTTTCTTGGTGTTGGGATTTTTTTTTCCGTCTGTGTACAATATCAGAATGATGATAACTGCTGATACCCAATTTGCATAAGTCCACAGGCGCTTTGATGGTTGCAAACGAGTAGTCTGCCGCAGAGTGAGAAGTCTTCCGTTAGGAAGCGTGCACAAACTACGTGGCTCGGTCCAGGGGGGAGGGGTTGGCTGGAAGGCTACGTTGGGCTACATGGGGTGAGGAAAGGGGTTCCGAGCCAGGCCACGTAGCTTTCCTTTAATAACATTTTTCACAGTTAAAATGTGGAACAGAACTCGCAACAGCATGCGAATATTTATTTCCGTCATTTAATTATCTCGGTATGTAATTTACGGTAGTCTGACAAGAGAAAACAGTACAAAATGTCTTCTGGAATCAAAAGGGAAAAAAACTACGTGCTGCCTGGGGGGGGGGGGGGTAAGATCCAAAAAAGCCACGTAGGGCTACGTGGGGAAAGGGGGGTTATCAGAAGGCTAAAATGGAGCTACGTGGTTTATGCACGATCCCTTATCGCCTCGGGAAAAATGGCCACCGGAAGTAAAAGATTGCCCTTTGCTCTCGCCGTGACCATTGCGACTTCTCCATACTGCTCATTATTGACACTGCGTGCAGTCTTCTGTACTTTGAGAGAGCATGCCCTTATATCTTACTCCCCATGGAGGAAAACTGAACCACGTTGCCCCTCCTGTTAGAGACGCCACTGTCGGAGACTAGTTGGGTTTCTGCATGCCTCCGCTGTTATCACACAATCGTAACGGATTGCGTACACCATCTACTCTTTTTGCTGGGTAACCCTGGTTGGAATCTATTTAGGTTTTGTTCGATCCATTCCAACACGAAATCTGAGATGTTCAAAAATTTTCCTCCATGCCTTCTTACTGCAACCATTACATTGCAACCTACATTGAACTGTAGTTGCGCAATATCTTTAAGATATGGCATACATAGGGTTGCTTACAACAATCCATCCGTTGGAACTATCCCTTGCTCGGCACGTGATCTGGAATTTGAATAACTAACAATTTTTGAGATGGCCCTTATTCCTTCTGCCTGTAGTAGCTATAGTAGCTGTCTTTATTTTCTCGAAATGCTCTGTCTTGGTTTTCCCTAAAACCAAAATATCTTCGAAGTAATTTACACACATCGGAACTCGGACAGTAATTGACTTGAGAATCATGTCCTGTATAATGAAACTAAATTGATTAGTAGTATCCATTCCCAGGATGTTTACCGCTTCGTAGCTTTTGACCAGTACGAAGTCCTCTTGCCTCGTTTTATTTTTTAAGTCGCTGATACTTTCCTTAAATCTTGTTTCTATTCTTCCCCATAACAAATATTCTTGCTATTAAACGCTGGCAGCGTGGTGAATCCAGTTTCCTGTGTGCCTCAAATTTAAAAGTGTTTACGGCTGCTCCTGTATCCATGTATCTTCTGTTTGCTTTTATGCATGTCTGCTCAAATTTTATTTTCTGCTCCTTGGTGAAGGATCGAAATTGCATTTTCTCCTCGTTATCTTCTCGAGTGTCTTTGATTCGACAGTGATACCTTCCATACGTGTGACTAACATGTCTGTGACGAGTGAGTCGGTGCAACTGTATTCACAGCAATAAATTACATGTTCTTGCCAGCCCTCTCTTATCTGTTAGCCGTTCTAGATGAGACTGGCCGGACTTCATTCGATTTTTGAAGAAGCGATGCCTGGATGTCAGAACATGTGGAGCCTCTTGATTAATATGCCGATATTAGTTCCTTCATATTTGAGAAGTTCATGTCCTTAACGTCCGTTTCCGGGCTTAACATCAGCAACAAATAACCAGTTACTGAACCAACATTACTCAGAAACAATACTTTTTAATAATCTCATCAGCCACTCCATAATATAGAATATGATGTTATACGTGAGCTAAATAGTCATGCCATTCATCTTTATCGCGTGCGAACTCACCGAACGAAGGAGTTGGGACTTATCTTCGAACCTGTTGAACCACTTTGAGTGCCTCCATAACTGTCTGCGACTGCTTTAGCAACAACTCTGTTGATGCAGCTGTTCCTGGTGTTGAGAGTAGCGTTGTAGCCGAATAACCTGTTGCTGCTACGTTTCCACTGACTGCTTCAAACTTTTGAAGTTTTCCTTGGTCTCCATTACTATGGCGTGTTGCGAACTTGTTTACTTTCCTTGACGTGCTCCACGCTACAGTTTACTTGGTGTGCTTCACTTCTGTAGTTTGATTTTTCCTCGGTTGGTAACGGGTAGCATCACAGAATTGACAGCGACAAGAAAACTGTCCATTTTGAAACGACTTGTACTCAAAAACTACGCAACGGAGGACAACGATGTGGACAGTGTTAATCAAAGAAAGCTTGTAAGTAACATGTAAATATATCAGCCAAAATTTCTGCCACCCCCCGCATAACGAAATGGCAAATAAATGAACGTCGGTGACCTTAGAGCGTAGACCCCACTCGTTTGTAATATGCCATGAGCCAAAATAATGTTATTTGATATTTAAAACACTACTGCGAAAAATTTAAGACCCATTCAATATAGTTAAAGATAAATTTTGATAAACTTTTATAAACTGAAAGTATAAATGTCAAATATCATTGTAAGAAATTGGAAGGAGAACCAGCTGAACGCAGGTAGAATTGAAGGAAACCCCGTTGGAAATGGGGAGATGCGTGGCTTTACGAATAGAGCAAGAAAGCAGAGCGAGAGAAAGCCATGCGGGGCCCACGATCTTGGCGGGACAACCGGTGCGGGGAGAGAGATACGGCAACAGAACGTCCTTTGCCCGGAGGAACACAATCAAGGGTGTAGCCAGGTATGGGCAAGGGGGGGGGGGGCAGCTGCAGGCGCGGTTATGCGCTCGATCGGAGTTCTGCCGAACCGAAGAGTAAACAATGTTAAGCAGCTTTCAAAAATTAATTCTGTTAGCGCGATTTAAACCTGCTTGCTACTGCTATCTGCAGGAAACAGAACAAAGCGAGGGCGAGGCGGCTCAACGCGCCACGCACGGTGCATTAAGCTGCGTATCGACTATGTGCGGTTGCTGCGCGAGCCATGTTCGAGCGCGCGAAACCGGTTTTTGCCGCGCGAATCATTTCTGTTGACGAGCGCGGCTGCCGCGCGCGGTAACGCAACGCAACCAGGCGCTGTATTTTCGTGAAGCCACCGTGAACATTTCACGTGCACGACAAGCTGCAACTTTCATTGTGATACATCACACTGTATACTAGAAACCTAAACGAAAAATGATTTGGTGGATATGGAAATTGTATTTTGATAGAATACAGTATAGTGAGAAACTCATAGAAGACATGAAATATGAAGCCATCGAGGATACAATAAACAAATTTTACGAGAATGACTACGGTAGAGTTCCTAAAATCATTAATTGAGCCAGTAAACACTCAATTTTGGGATGCGATTTCAGTTACTGAAAGACACTGTGACTTCATGATTTCTAGTAATTGGAGGGTCGTGTACTAGAATGCAATACTTTTATCGAGTGTCAAAACAATAATTTTCTTGAACAGTTCCAGATGTTTTTGACGCATTATGCGAAGCTCTGAAAGAATGGGCAAAGATAAGGCAATAGCACCCATTTTATACTAAATTTTTTATTGCTATTCAATTTTCTGATGCCATTCTTAAGGAAAACTTACTGAGGTAAAATGTGTTCAGTTAATCATGTCATTTGTCGATTCTATACCGTCGGAGTGTGATTAGGCTGCACATTTGCTATTACACACACAAAATTTTGGCACCATATAATTGTATTAAAAGGCGACAGTTTTCGTAATCCAAGATAACAAACTGTCGCTGTACCGCATGAGCCAACTTGAACAAAAATACCTTCGTCTTAACTGCGCGCGAGCCAAGTATTGGGGATCCTTTGCCGCGTGCCTAAATAACGATAGATTGCAGGCTGACTCGACCCGCGCACAACACATCGGTTCGTTTATACTGTGACATCGCCGGAGCTAATAACAATGGATGTAAGGAAGGTTTTTTTTTGTAAAAGTAATAAATCTGGATTTACCTTAAGACTAACGACGACTTTCAATAGTATTACAGTACCTACAAAAAGTACGACTTTTATTTAATAACTATAGTTAGCTGCATTCGTTTGCATTTTATTTATTTTTTTACCACCGAGCGATTGTGAAAAAGTTTATAGTGTAAGAGCTAATTTGTGATAAAATATTTATTACTCTTGACTTTACAATATATCTGTCCTAGGTGCCCGGATTTACCTGGGTAATAGTAGGGTCGGTCCAACAGTCAAGTTGTTTCACTCATTCTGTGGTCGTATCGATACTGCTACACACGGTGTTACGGCCCACGGGCTCAGCTTCGTATTAATTTTAGTCTTATGAATTAAGTACAATGGTGTTGGAGTGAAATGCTTAAACGCTGATGTGTACCTTCCTGAAAATTGAAACTTTTCTGTAGTTGCTAAAGCCACTAATTTGAAATAAAAATTTAATCATGGTTGCTTGCAGACTTAAGTGCCTCTGCTAGTATATTCTAATTAATTTGTTACTCGAACTTTCTGTCACTTTAAAAATATTCATGAATACTGCAAAAACATGTTTCATCATATTATCATCAATCAGCAGCTAACGACGCTAAGAACTTCTCGGAAAAAATACCGGTCGGTGTAATGATGAATACTGCTCACCAGAAATAATTAGAAGACAATCGACAAATCGTGCCTTCTATAATATCTTCGATTATTTTCTGTAGTACACCATACAAATGACTTGCCTTTAAGAAGTAAAGAGCAACATCAAGGTGTTCTTGAAGACGTGCTGAAACTAAGAATTGATTCAAGTGTTCTAGTTTTGAAACAGCATACTTGAAAAGTTAAAAAAATGTCGTGTATATCTCCCCACAGATTCAAAACGAAATCATTGCCCTGTGCGGCTTGTTCATTAAAAGTGAAATCAATTAGCACCATAAAGTCAACATAAACATTTTACGAGAAACCATTTTATGAGACCCGCTAGTCTCAGAAATATACGTGTTTTGCTATTTTTAAAGAGAATTTTGAAGACATTGCCAATGGACTTTAGAATGTTTCTAGAGAAGGGAATGATGCGGCGAGGAAAGCTGCTTACTAGTTACAGTGCGCACGTTGGATTGAATACTCAGGATTATTGGAACCTGTTGACACTGCATTACAATCAAAGGTGATCGACATGTAAACATCCATGGATCATATCATGGCAGTCATAAAAGTTCATCGCAGCAACGCGACACGGACACGGAGATCTAAAAAATTTTAAACACATCTACCACAACTGTAGCTGCCATTGAAACCGATTTGAAAGTCCGGCGCATTGTATCTGTCCAACAACGTCGTTTCAAGGGCTCGTCGTTGACAGAGATCTATTTTCATACCTTATTTAAATTCCTTGATAGCTTCTTTGGAGCAATGTTTTCGGATTATATGTTGCGGTTTTACACGTTTTGTTTTAAATCTAACCCTAGTTATTTAGTAAATAATCAATTATGTCAAGTATTTAGTTTAAGATCACATTACATGCCTTACAGTAAAACAAGTCAGTTTGAAAAATAATCTATTTATCTAATAAGCACTGAAACTATCACCGAGCGGGGCGGTGTAACAGTTAGCGTTCTCGCCTCGCATTCGGGAGGACGGCGGTTCGAATCCCCGTCCGGGCATCCAGATTTGGGTTTTCCATGGTTTCCCCAAATCACTCCAGGCAAATGCCGGGATGCTTCCTTCAAAAGGCCATGGCCGAATTCCTTCCCATTCCTTGCCCCTATCCTTGCCCCCCATCCTTTCCCATCTCGATGTTAAAAGAGGCGTAAAGCAGATAAAAAACTGAAACTATCACTTTATTTGCAAAGAATTACATATATAGATAGCTAGCAGCCGAGAAAGCCCTTTCTGCCTCCTCATTCGTTGGTTTGATTGAAATGATAATAAATAAAAAACTTTTTGAAAAACTTAACAACTTACTGTACTTTTTTGAGATCATTATATCTGGGAATTACCTCAGTATATGGATGAACCAGTGCTACAGTCACCCTTTGTGCTTCAATTGTGGCGTACAGGTCTACATCCGAGTCAAAGTTGTTTCTGTGCGTTCAATTTCTTTCAGTAGTTTTCATCTTTTTTTTTTGGGAGGGGTATAAAATGTCGACAACCGCCAATTGTGTGCTGTGTGAAAAGTACACTTGCAGGTACCATGGCAGAACCTTTTCTATGATCTTTTGCCGATAACATCAGTTTCAACAGCAACACCAAAGCTTGTCAGTCGTTCTTTGACCAAACTGATGCAATGCTCCGTGGTGCATGAACCGCGTATTCTAAGCAAGCTGATATTAAAATGTGTTTCTTTGCGGTGAACATAAACGTTCAAATATGGGTGATTTTTTGGGACGTCCACTCATCAAACACTCAGCGAAAATCTTTGCTTTTGTTTCTTGAAATATTCAAACTGATCAATTATGCCAGCCTTTACGGAATTTCAAAATTTTTTTGTCATATATCTTACAGAATTAGGAAATTGAAATCCACTTTTTGAAAAGAAATATCTCAAATACCATGAATTACAGTTTATGACAAAAACCTTTTAACACATTATTTATTCAATAGATTTTGAAATAGCTGTCAATAGTTGTAACATTCTTTTCGTATTGTTTCTACTATCTCCTCAGAAATAACTCTAATTGTATCTTTTTTGTGTGTACGATCTGGGAGCTAGTTTTGCAATAGGACGACATAACTCAAATTACAGTAATGCACACAACAAAACCAAACTGGAGTTCTTATAAAATCTAAAAGTTAATCTATTTACTTATGATCACGAATGACGAAATAAACACATATTTGTTACCGCGAGTCAAATGTAAACTTGACGAGTACAGGTAAACGGGGCGATACAACCGGTAGAGAACGAGTCGGACCGGAAATTGACGACAGGAAGGCAAGGTGACGAAGACTGAAATATGTTTTCACCCCATTTTACGGATTGGAGATCCGTTTAATTGTGTGCTAGATCCGCCAGACTGCCAAATGATGTGGGTTCCCGCACTGCTGGATTGCAATCCCTAGCTACATCCCAGTTAAAGTTTAAGTATGTCATTGGTTGATTAAAATAAACACAAAGTTTCTTCCAATACTATAACTTAAAATTTTTTGATTATGAAATCGAACTATGGATAAACTATGGAAGGAAAAGGATATGAGAACAGAAAATCTTTGAGAACTAGACCTTACGAAAGAGCTAAATGAGGCGGAAATATTTTCTGCGGCAAAAAACGCAATTATAATTTCCTTGGCTCAGCCTTGTATAACAAGCAACATATAGAGTACTCTACACTGAGGTCAACGATGCTAGAGAACCATCTAAACTGTCTGTGTATGCTTAGTTTACACAGAAAATTTTTACAAGAAAATTGTGAAAAAATTGGAGATGAAGTAGTTCGAAAATTACTATTAGTGTGTATATATATAAATACCTTTACTAAATTTTTTGGACAAAATCCTGGCTACGCCCTTGAACACAGTATCATCACAGTCGATCAGCCTGGGTTTATTTACGTCCGTAAACCTATCTCAAACACGTGTTGAAGCACTTAATCACTGATTAGTAGTTTCTGTTATGTATCTAAATAAAATATTTAGCACTAAAGTAACTAGCACTATTTTCTCTTGTGTACCTTAACAAAATGTTATGTTATGAACAATATTTTTTATTTTACTGGCTATTTGGCGAGAGAAAGACGTATTAACGTTATTATTTGCTACTACCTACACAAATTTTACCCTCGCCGTATCCCAAACGGGTTTACTATCCTTTTTCCCTCGTCGCCAATTATGCCGCCAGTTATCATGTCTTTATCTCGTCTCCAATTGTTACGTCCTTAACTAGTCGCCATTCGTTGTGTCTTTGGGGGGAATATAGAGGAACTAATATCACTGAAATCCGTGAAACAATTAGAACTAGTAATTGTACACCCATCCAAAATGTTTGCTCCGCAGTTGTCACCCAGTTAGACTCTCGTAGGGGCACCTCTTACGGCTGTAACAGCAATCAACGTGTCTGGTATGTCTCTACGAGTGATTCCAGGACTTTAAATGGTATCTGTCGCCATTCCTCTTGCAAGCATTCCATGAGCTGAGCAACGGATTTTAGCTGCTCCTGATTAGGCCTCCTGATGACCCAGTTCGTACCACAGATGTTCTATAATGTTGAGGTTGGGGTTTTGAGTGGGCTATTGCAATCGGCAAACACTGTGTTGCCCTTGTCATCTGGAAGTAACACGACTCCATTTCGTAAAAATGGAACAATGTCGGGAACATTTCATTATCCAGAATGTTACAATAGACCTCTGCGATTATGTTACCATGGACAAACACCATCGGTCCCACGGCGAAGGCCATGAAGCAGCGCCACACCTTCACTCCATCACCCCCAATTAGGCGCCATACATTCCGACAGAGGCTGTTCACCGGGTGGACCCCACACCCATACATATCCATTGGTCCGTAATAATGTAAACTTCAACTCATCACTCCGCAGAACCGATTTCTACTGCTCCAGTGTTCAGTTACGACGGTCCAAACACCTCCCAAGTCGCCTAACTTTATTGCTCTACGTGATGTGGTGCTTACCATATTTGCAGCTGTTCTGAAATAATGTCGGTCGATCATTGCATGTAATGTTCGAATGGAAATCGATACTCCTGTTGCTGCATAAAACTTTTGTTCCACGGTACCGCGATGTCTGACGATCGAAATCGAAGGTTACTCAGAACGTGCAAGACTTACACAATTCACAAGGCGTAAAGACATAAGGAAAAAATATCTAAAATTATATCATACAGTTGCTTGCCTAAATAGATGCAATGAATGACTAATTTTGTTGCCCATTTAAGCCGTATCTTGTGGTCTTATGGCATCTCTGTTTTCTATCAGGATACTAAAAACAGTTAGTTTGATCCTCATGCAAAAATAACAAAGCCCTCATCCACGTGAGCCCATAATACTCTCATTCTCGTTTTTCAGAACCTACCTGCGCAATATAGTAGTGAGAATTGTTGTTTCTTAAACCCTGATCGAGAGGTCTGGTAGCTCAGTGGTTTTAAGGCGCTTGCTTTCAAAAGTTCAGATTTAGTCAAAGGTTCAAAACCTGATGGGCCAGCAATTTTTTAAAGTTTTGTTTGATCATATGATCTCTGCCAAGATGTTCCGTGGTTCGGATTCCACGTAAACTGTAAGTCCCAGAGCAAAAGAACTGGCCGTCCTACCTCTAACACGATGGCTTAGCATGCTTCCTTAGTGATGATCCATCCAACGTTCGGGATATGAACTAAGTTGTTTTCCCTCTGATCTGTATGTCTTCAAAATAATGCTCCTCTCTCTCAGCGCAACCTATGTGTAACGCGTGACACCACGAGACACTGATGTACGAGGTGTGATCATTGAATTCCGGAAATTTATCTGGTCTGGACGAACGGATAACACGATTGACTTATTCTTGAATAGTCCCGCCACAAAATCTCAACGCGTCATGTTTATTAAGTCGGGTGTTAAACACGTTTATCATGGCACATGCACCCACGCAGTTGAGAAGTCACAAAAATGGAGCTGAGAACCAGCATCAAATTCTATACGAAACTCAAGAAATCGGCAATCGAAACCGATGAAATGTTGATGCAAGCTAACAGGGATGAAGTAATGAGTTGAGCGAGGTATTTTGAGTAGCAGAACAATAAACTAAGGAAGACGAAAGGCCATGGTGACATCACACATGCATAACCATCAGGGCAACATGTCATTTATGTCGTCTCAGGGAAGACATTCGTCGTTTTGCCCAGATTTTCTCTTCTCATTGCTTTCACATAATCCAAGGACCCTTTTACTTCTTGTTTCTAGTAGGACATCGGTCAGAGTCATAATAGTCATAGTTTCTAATCCGATCATTTTCGTAGTTCTAGAATTTTTTTATTTATTTTTGCTCGCATTGATCTGTTATCATTACCATGGAGTCACTGTATTGTTGTTTAACGTTTCGAGGATTCTTTTGTTTTATCGCAGCTCTAACAGAGTCCCGTTAGCAGAGATTGTGTAGAGGTCCCAGAGGCACACACAGCCCCCACTGTACTTTTTCTCTCGGGCAGTCTACTACATTATACCACTGCCTGCCTTTCACGACTTGGAAGTAAGGTTCAATTTCTAAGTAGTCATACTTTCATACTATTATACTATTACCCGAATTGCTAAAGTTTTAACAAGCGCCATGAGAGCATCTTACGAAAATGGTTTCTTGCAATCGATAAAGATTATATTCTTCTCTAATCTTTTTGCGTAAATTTGCACATAGAATGTTAAAGTGAAATTTATTTTCTCAAATAATTCTCCCTAAAGATGACACATCATTTGTATAACAACACATATATTCCAGCAATAATGCAGTTTCTAATTAAAGAGACATAATTGTTTACAACATCTGTTTCGTTTATGAAGGTTGTTAATTGGCTTAATAAATATCTGATAAACTTTAATTATTCATGAAGTAGAGGATACAGGTAAGCAGTGTCAGAAAACTAGTGTCTGTAAGATCTGCCTCAGACTAACAATTAAATCACAGAGTTGTAATCGAGTAAAGAGGTTATCAAGAGGAGTCATGATGTAAACTGTAGGAAATGAGTTTTACTTATTTCATATAGATAAGACTAGTTGTGGTGAGATTGCTTCTCAGTCTGGCGCCGTGTTAATACAATATAATAAAAGGCAATATCAGAAACTTCCTGTTTATTCACACAGCTGTGGGCTCTCACCAAGGATGGATTAGATAGTTTTCCTTTCTGCTGATAGAGCCTTAATTTTTTAATTTCATTCCAAATATTTCATTCAGTATTCTGTTGTAATGTTAAAAAATGTTCACGAAATTTTAGAGTAAAGATGCCTACTATATGTTAACAAAAATAAACTTGGTAGAATACTTTCATTTGGTACTTTAACTTTTCTTTACTAGCAGGCATTCAACTTTTAATTAATTTCTGTACTAACTATGTTTGGAATTTTAACAAATGGAAATTGAATATCATGTCCGTGTATAAGAGTTTACTTCATATTCTCGTAACTTTCAAAAGAGTCGGAGAGCGAAAAGAGCATTATGTAGCTAGCAATACCACAGCTAGGAAGAAAATCTTGAGGTGTTTAAGTTATGCAAAAGCGAATGAAAACATTTGGCACCTAGATTTCGACTATTATTCAAAGGCCGTTTTTTTTTTTACAGCGTTTGTCGTGTTATCTATAAATTTTGCTATTAAATCATGTCACGAACATAATAGTTATGTGCGTATAGTTAGTGTATGCAAGCACCAAGACTACGCTGCAGCTCAGTGGTAATAATCGTGACTTAAAACTCAAGGACCTCAGCTAGAAACACGTTTCGGGCCGAAACTTTGGCAGGCCTTTACCTGTGTCAAATTACGCTTTGAACGCACTGCAGTTCGGATTCTTCGTTAAGCTTTAGATCCTTTAACAAAGGAACTGATTGTGCTATCTGTAACAACCCAACTAATCTTCGGGTAGTGGACTGACGAAAGATAGGCCTCTAAGTCATAACATTCAGTGAGATGATGTTCGCGTAATGAAAAAAGAACGGACTTAGATCTAAATCATATTATGTTGCGAATGCTAGCATTATCTTAGATGACAGATCTCTTACGACATACACTTCATGGAAAACAGTGATAAGAACTAAGTCATTTTACGGCGACACGGCTTCCTTTTTGCTTCAGAAGTAAGGTGACAGTTATACATGTTGTGACGAAAAGATAAAGTAGACCGTATTGTACTGGTGTTAAAGCGATAAGCGATTCGTATCGGAACCTTTTCCCACCGCTGCGCTTGCGGCGTAGGCGTTTATCATGTACTTAGACATGTTTTATTTATTTGTTACATGATTAAAGGCATCCATTATACATAGATATTTCGTAATTCTGTCAGATTTCTGCTTCAGATTCAGTAACCAAATATGCTATTCACTACTGTTACTCGTCCTTTTTCGCGAGTCTTAAATAGTTGACATTTTTTCGATGCACGGTATATCCTTCAAATTGCAATCACTGTAAAATCATGATGAAAGAGAAATGACATACTGGGTAACATGGTGGTGTGGTGTAGTTGTGAACTAGGAGTATTAGACGTCTCTGTATAACAGGAATAATAATTATCTTAACCTGTGGTTTTGCGGTGCGCCTTAAAGCGCTGCCATCCTGGAGCCGACAGATACAATGGCCCCAGGTTCAAACCTCGGGTCTGACCTACCGGCAGTCCTGATTACGGTTTATAGACAGTTTCCTGTAATCACCAAGGCGAACGCTGAGAGGGTACCCAATTTCTGCCTCAATAACTACAAATAAAATACTGTAAACACACGTAACACCGTTCAAAGACGAATGACACCCACCGTGGCGAGTGACAGGCTCTCTAGAGTCTAGACAAACCGGCTGGTAAGCAGAATTGTCACAATTTCGAAAGACCGGGAAAACGCTAGGAAGATTATAAGGATCAGTTACTATAAATAATAAGAAACCATCCGGAAAAAAACTACTCGAATAATATTTTGTATTTTTCTATTACTCCACGGACCAAACAGTACTTCTTGAATTTAGTATAGTGAATCCTTGTTTCCGACGTTCTCTATGAGTTGTAGAAATTGCATGACAAACGACTGGAAACAAAGCTAGAAAATCAGCAGTAGCAAACGATAAGCGGACATTGTGAATTATAGTTGAAGGAAGGAAGCATCCATATCTTGAATCTTTTATTAGCATAGGGTACCCAGCAGATAGAATTTCTTTAAAAAAAAAAACAAAAAAAAGAACACTAAACAGTCAACAATAAGAAATTATTTTGCATTAAGCAGTTAATTCTTTCTCGGTTCCCGTACAAGGTTCCAGCATTCATTACCCGGCTGGAATATTGCTTGTCATTAATGAGTCTAGAAGTCAAGTAATATCTCCATACACGTGAAAGCACACTAGATGATAACACAGAAAGGTAGACCAACGTCTGCATGTAATAAGTGAATTTTGAAGAAAATCATCTTTGCGCGCACTAGTGACTTAAGAAATTGGAGATGCTTTGCATGCAACGGATGTGGCGACGTCATAGAGAGATCAAAGATGTTATATAACGAAAGGAGTAAACGGACCAGCAGACGCCACGTAACAGTGACGAACCTCAAAATGTTATGTATTTTATTTTATATACATAATAAAAATTCTTTCAATCTGTGTTATCGTGAAATACTTTTTACTTATTACTATTACTTTTTGTAAATTATGGATTCATGATGAATGATGCAACGGAAAAAATAATGATCCAGGTCCGATAAGTAATTCATATTAATTCAGTATTTAATTGTTATTTAACTTCACCATCTTGGCTCATTTGGTTGCGGCACCGTGATGGTGCTCTACGTCTGACACTGATTTAGCTGGTTCTTGTTTTGGTCGTAGAAGAAATTTTTATTATCAGGACTTGGCCGGCAGGGTAGGAGAGGTAGTGGTGTACAATTCCTAACCACCAGATTGAATACCAAAGTCCTGTATTAAATCCCAAACCCCTCCGCAGTGTGTATAGAGTGAAGCATACTATTGACGGTGATACATCCGTCGAATGGGGACGTTAAGCCTGGCTGTTTCGTGGTGTCCTGAATAGGCTTGATTGGACCGGCACCGGGTTCCACTCTCTCCCGTCATCTACCTTTTTTCAATCATTCACTACACACTAAACTGAACATATTACAGTCACCCATACAAAACAATAAACACGTAAAAACACTTCCAGCACTGGGTATGGCAACGGGAAACCACCTCAGTTAACATTTCCAAAGAAAAAGTAGCCATCAACCAAACAGTAGAGGATAAAAAGAAGAAGAATTGTTATGTATCTAAATTTGCACCATAGAAAGATCACTGATCCGATTTGATACCAAATTTCTTAGGTAGCAGATCGAGTGATAAATAAAATCAGAACAGACAAAACTAAAAGAACACAAGAATTAATTGAAACCTGGCGACGCTACGGTGGCAGGTCGGCACACTTACGTAGTTGAGCCACAAAACTAACCAAGAAACAACTTACTGAATAAACTTGTGATTTGTGTGGTCTTTTCAATTAGTATCTTCCAGGATTTGATTCCATCGATTAAGTCAGTAGGTCGGTTTAACGAGTCAGATAAATCCACTATTCGGCATACGATGCCACTAACTGTATAATTTGCTGTAAAACATTCAGCAAAGGAGAGGATCTAATCTCCCTTGAAACAATATCATGTGTGCTTCGCAACTTGGTTGTTGGTTGGGTCTTCCACAAGAGGCACTGGATACAGAGACAAGACGGCCCGTTCCTTTCCTCCGATTGTTTCGTAAGAGGTGTGTTTCGAAAGATGAAAAGTGTAACACCAAGTTTAGCGTCCCAATCAGACGGATTACTTGCAAACTCCATACACAACTTAGTGATTACGAACTACCCACCGTTACCCCTTCTACCGTGCAGGCCAAGTTCGAATGCTGAAAATTTCCTACATCAACCACCCTCGAATCAAGTAACTCCAAGGGTGAGTACATCTACATCTACATATATACTCTGCAATTCACAAAATTGTGGGTGGCAGAGGGTGCTCAGCACCAAAGCTAATCTCTTTGTTGTGCATTCCAATCCCTAATGGTACGAGGGAAAAAAGAATTCATATAAGAATCATTGCGGCACCTTATTTCTCTAATCTTATCTATCCTGTCATTCAGGCTCAAATAGGTTGGTGGACGAAGTATTTCACTACACTCGTGAGTGAAAGTGGGAGTACGCATGTTTACCAATAAGTTTAAACGAAACGTGAGTCGTCTATCTACCAGAGACTCCCAGCCTATTCTACTAATCAGTTCTGTGACGCTTTCATAAGGACTGTAGCAAGCGGTCAAGAATCGAGCGGCTCTTCTCTGTACTTTCTCTATACTTTCGATCAACCCCTTACGAAACGGATCCCAAATGGCACAACAATAGTCCAAATGTGGACGCACAAGAGATTTGTATGCTATCTCCTTTGTTTGTTCATTACAATTTTTCAATATTCGACCTATGAATCGCAGCCTAGAACTAGCTCTACCTACCAACGAATTAATGTGTAAGTCCCATTTCATGTTCCTTTGTACTGTTACTCCCAAATATTTCATAGAATCGACCATATCAATAACTGAATTGTTTAACTCGTATTTCTGAAGAATTGGATTCTTTTTGTTAGTTATGCTCATTGTCTTGCACTTTTTACAATTTAGCGTAAGTTGCCACTCAGCGCACCATGTCAAAATAACATCCAGATCACGCTGAATTTCTAAGCAATCGGCAAAATTCCTTACTTCCCTATAAATAATCGCATCATCAGCGAACAATCTAAAAAGACTTTTCACTTTGTCACCGAGATCGTTTATAAAAATTAAAAAAAGAAGTGGTCCTATTACACTTCCTTGAGGTACCCCCGATGTAACATCTAGCCTAGAAGAACTTTCTCCTTCAACGACGACATACTGCGACCGACCAGTTAGAAAATCCTTTATCCATTCACAAAGGTGATCCGATATACAGTACGCTCGTAGCTTCGCTAAAAGGCGGTTGTGTGGCACAGAGTCAAAGGCTTTCTGAAAATCTAAAAAAATTGCATCTACTTGTGAAACTGCATCGATAACTTTCATGATCTTTTCTTCCGAAATCCGTGTTGATTTGTTGTAAGCAAATTATTATCATCTAGAAATTTCATAATGTTCGAGCATATAATATGCTACAAACAGATGTTATAGATATTGGACGATAATTTCCAGGATCACTTCGATGACCTTTCTTGAAAATCGGAGTTACTTGCGCGATTTTCCAGTCTGAAGGTACTTTTCGCTCTTCTAATGATTTACTGAATATATCAGACAGAAATGGGCCGATTTGCGCCGCATATTCTGAAAATATTCTAACTGGAATTCCATCTGGGCCCGGTGCTTTCCCCCACTTCAGGAGCTCTAATTGCTTTATGATACCTGCAGTATCTATCCGTAATGATTCCATCACCAACTCGACACGGAGTGGGAAAACGGGAACACTATCCTTATTTTCATCAGTAAATGAATTTTTGAATACAGTATTTAGTACGTTAGCTTTATCGCGGCTTTCATTAACCTCTGAACTTTCACGAATTAGTGCTGGTATATTGCTATTGGTACAATTGACTTTTCGTACATACGACCAGAATTTCTTTGGGTTTTCTGTGAGACTCTTAGAGAGAGAGTTGGAATGAAAATCGTTGAAGGCCTCACGCATTACATTCTTAATACGTCCTCTTAACTCAGCTAAGGTTTCTAAATCACTGCGACACCCCTTCCTTCTTGAGCGTGCGTGTATCCTCCTTCGTTTTTTGAGTAATCTTTTGACTTCGCATGTGTACCACGGTGGATCATTGTCCCCATTTATTATCCGCTTCGGTATATGTATATCCATACCTTCCCTGACTATACGTATAAATCGATGCCACATCTCTTCAACGGTGTCATTTTTTGACTCTAAGTTATGGTAATTATTCCTCAGGTAGGTTCTAAAACACTCCTTAGAGGCCTTACTGAATTTGTATACAATCCGCCGTTTTCTCCTTTTTCGCTTGGTCATTAGTCTGATAGTTTCAATTACCACTTTGTGATCGCTTATACCTGTGGTCGTTGAAATTTCGGTGAATAATTCTGGCCTGTTGGTAACCAGCAGATCTAAAATATTTTCGCTACCGTTATGACACCACGTAGGTTCATTAACTAGCTGCTCGAGATGATTATTTGAGAACAATTCGAGAATTACTTCAGAAGCTGCCTTATCCCTGCTACCTGTAATGTGAACGTAATTACGGCAATCAATATAAGGCAGATTGAAGTCGCCTCCTAGAATCATACCATGATCCTGAAAACGGCTAGCTATACTGTTTACATTATTTCTTAAGTCCTCGGCGATAGCTATGTCGGAATCGGGTGGACGGTAGAAGGCGCCTATGATGAGTTTTTGACCCAGCAATTTTGAGTTTAATCCATATGATTTCACAGATCGTATCGACTTCTATTTCATTACATGGGAGAGATTTACTCACAGCTATAAATACCCCACCTCCATGAGAATGTAATCTGTCTTTACGAAAAACATTCATGCTATCTTTAAAAATTTCGGCGGAACTTATTTCTGGTTTTAGCCAACTTTCTGTACCGATAACGATATCCGACTCTGTGCTACAAATAATGCTATCAAGTTCCGGTTGTTTGTTACAAACGCTTCTACAGTTAATTACGAGAACTTTTAACTGTAGAGATTCTTTTACGCTCCTCCTACATTCCGGTGTTACATCTGATTGGGTTGCCCGTAACTGTATTTCGTGTTTCGGGTCTTCCTCCCTCAGCCTAAAAAACCACCCAGTGCATTCCACACGGCCCCTGCCACCCGTGTAGCCGATTCACGTGTGTAGTGCACACCTGACCTATTAAGGGGAACCCTACATGACTCGACCCTATGGCGAAGATCGAGGAATCTGCAGCCAATATCATCACAGAAACGTCGTAGTCTCTGGTTCAGCCCCTCAATACGGCTCTGAACCAGAGGTCCACAATCAGCTCTGTCTACAATTCTACAGATGGTTAGCTCTGCCGATATCTTGCAGCCACTGGCCACAGAGTTCACCCTTTCAGCCAGCCGCCGGAAGGAAGAGAGGATAACCTCCGACCCAAGGCGACAAGCATCATTGGTGCGGGACATGAGCCACAATCTGTAGTTGGCTACACCCCGTCCCTTCTATGGCATCCGGGATGGCCTGTTCCACATCTCGGATCAGGCCACCCGGAATACACACTGAATGGACATTGGATTTCTTCCCCGAGGAATCCGCCATTTCCCTAAGGGGCTCTAATAACCGCCTAACATTAGAGCTCCCAACTACCAAAATCCCCTTCTGTGATTGCTCAGACCTGGCGCGCTGGGAGGCCATCAACTCGCAGGATGACAATTGTGGGACTGTGTCAGCCTCCGACAATACATCATACCGGTTGGACAGTCTAACAAGTTCAGCGTCTTGGCCTTTAAGCCTGCTCGACTGCCCCCGTGTGCGACTTCTAAGTCTAGAGGCCATACGCCAGTCACCAACAGGCGACTGAGGCACAGCCTCCAACTCTTCAGCCTGGGTTGCAGGTACGATGGTCGATATGGGAGAATCTTTTATAGGCATTGCTACATCAGTTTCCCCAATATTACATCTGCTGCAACCTTTAACGGCAGCTTCCAGCTGTGTAACTTTCGCTAACACAGCTGCAAGCTGTGCGCGGAGATCAGCCACCTCAGCTCGCGTCTGCACACAGCAATCACAGTCCCTAGCCATTCTGGTTTTGAAAAACGCGAAAAAGAAAAAAAAAACATCAGAAAATCGAAATAACCTGTACTTTCTACAAAATATAAACACTCAGAGATTGCACTAACTAAATCGACACACCACTAAAGATCAAATATAAAACAAAAATACGCTACTGTCCTCAACGACTGCTTAAGTCTGACTAACCTCTACTTTCCACAAAAGTAAACACTCACAGATTAAACTAACTAAATCTACACACCACTAAAGTTCAAATACAAAACGAAAATACGCTACTGTCCTCACCGAATGCTAAACACTGTTTACAAAATGTAAACACTCAGAGATTACACTAATCAAATCCCCACACCACTACAGATAAACTATAACAACAAAATAAGCTACTTCACTCGGCGACTGTTCAAACGCTACTAACTAGTACTGTTTACAAAATGTAAACACTCTGAGATTACACTAATCAAATCCCCACACCACTACAGATAAAATATAACAACAAAATAAGCTACTTAACTCGGCGACTGTTCAAACGCTACTAACTAGTACTGTCTACAAAATGTAAACACTCAGAGATTACACTAATCAAATTCCCACACCACTACAGATAAAATATAACAACAAAATAAGCTACTTCACTCGGCGACTGTTCAAACGCTACTAACTAGTACTGTTTACAAAATGTAAACACTCAGAGATTACACTAATCAAATCCCCACACCACTACAGATAAAATATAACAACAAAATAAGCTACTTCACTCGGTGACTGTTCAAACGCTACTAACTAGTACTGTTTACAAAATGTAAACACTCAGAGATTACACTAATCAAATCCCCACACCACTACAGATAAAATATAACAACAAAATAAGCTACTTCACTCGGCGACTGTTCAAACGCTACTAACTAGTACTGTCTACAAAATGTAAACACTCAGAGATTACACTAATCAAATTCCCACACCACTACAGATAAAATATAACAACAAAATAAGCTACTTCACTCGGCGACTGTTCAAACGCTACTAACTAGTACTGTTTACAAAATGTAAACACTCAGAGATTACACTAATCAAATCCCCACACCACTACAGATAAAATATAACAACAAAATAAGCTACTTAACTCGGCGACTGTTCAAACGCTACTAACTAGTACTGTCTACAAAATGTAAGCACTCAGAGATTACACTAATCAAATCCCCACACCACTACAGATAAAATATAACAACAAAATAAGCTACTTCACTCGGCGACTGTTCAAACGCTACTAACTAGTACTGTTTACAAAATGTAAACACTCAGAGATTACACTAATCAAATCCCCACACCACTACAGATAAAATATAACAACAAAATAAGCTACTTCACTCGGCGACTGTTCAAACGCTACTAACTAGTACTGTTTACAAAATGTAAACACTCAGAGATTACACTAATCAAATCCCCACACCACTACAGATAAAGTATAACAACAAAATAAGCTACTTCACTCGGCGACTGTTCAAACGCTACTAACTAGTACTGTCTACAAAATGTAAACACTCAGAGATTACACTAATCAAATCTCCACACCACTACAGATAAAATATAACAACAAAATAAGCTACTTCACTCGGCGACTGTTCAAACGCTACTAACTAGTACTGTTTACAAAATGTACCAGACACCATTATGATGTTTCGGCTAATGATACGGGTGTCTTAGAACCATATAATTCGAAAATAAAATAGTATATTACGCTAAAACACTTCCAGAATATGTATTTCGTTCCTCTTCAGTGAAAGCTCGCCACACAACACTGAATTTCCTAGCATACGTCGAGGTCATCAGAAGCTAAAAAGGATTGGGGTCAAAGAATATAAAAGAATTCTGTCATGGCTTTTTGAAGAAACCATTCTGGCATTCACCGGGAGTGGGGGAAAAACTGAAATCTGGATGGCCGGTCAGGCTGAACCAGCGTTTTCCTAACTGCTATTTATGTCGTCTGATCAGCGATGGATCTAAGGGCGGGGGGCGGCAAACCGGGCAGGGGTCAGCAAAATCGTGTTCGAAGGGCGGCAAATGGCAAATTTAAAGGCGATCTTTGAATTCTTTTTCACTCTACAAATACAAAACGTAGACCCACTGTAGAAAACAAAAGAGAATATCATGCAAAATGAAATAAATAAAAGCCCACCTTCTTCCTGCTCCTCTTGTTTCTTTCATACCTGGCAAGCCCTAATAATATATATATATATTTTTAAATACATCTATATTTAATATACTCGATTCAATGTCACACTGAAATCGAAATATTGAGGATAATCTGGTTAACACATAGTTTCATGGATATTGTTTTATAACGTTTAAAGTGAAAACTGCCCCAATAAATAATTATGGTCGCCTGCTATTAACCAGCAATACGAAACCATAGCTTTAATTTTGTACGTGATTATAAACTTTAACATCTGTCGGCGCTGTTTGAAGTTATTCACTATAATGAAGTTTTACGTAAATTCATGTCAAGCCAGAGACGTAATGAAAGAATATGTCTACAAAAAAATCCCTATGTAAAAAGTTTGGAAATAGAAACATTAGCTAAGATATGCTGACAAGGACGGTACTATGGAGGGTAACAACTTCCTGGTGAGGTATACCTGGGATGATTTCACGATTCCTTTTCAATGTGAAAATGTTATCATTGTTATTGCACGCGTTTTCGACTGTGATGGTGTGTGCGTGTGTGTTTTGTGTTGAGGATGAGAAATAAAAGAAGGGAGAGGATGAAGCCCAGGGCTGTCATTTCAGACCTGCTCTTCGGAAAGAGACTAAGTAGGTCATCAAGTTTAACGTTCGTATCCGACGTAAGAATCACCATCAATACTGTTGTATTTTCGCACTGGGTAAGAATTGCAGAGAGGTTTTGGATTTAAACCAAGATTCTTGTTCGCCATCTGGTTATTAAGAACCATGCCCCACCACCTTTCCTGCCCTGCTGGCCAAGTTCCGAATGATGAAAATTCCTTGCATCCCAGGGGCTGATCTAGCTAAAACTGCGTTGAACGCAAGATATCCATGGAATCACCGAGAAATAGGGCAATGACGCGCCAGAAACACACATTTTGAAATTTGACCATCTCAAGATTCCTTCACTGAGCTAATAAATACGATACATGGACGACAGTAAATAACGACTACAGCCACTGGAGATTCTACAACGTGAAAATCCGTTCAATTATCAAACCCCAAAATCTTTAGCAGAATGATAATTTCTCTTTACTGTCACATAGGCTCTGAATAAGTAGTAAAATTTTAAAAAAATTTGCACAACGGGCTCTAGCAGTAAGTATAGCGAACTCCGTTTCAAGCGTATATAGTATATCTGCTTTTTTTGTTCAGTCTCCGTTGTTTTTGTTCGTTCAGCGATTTTCTCCTGGTATAAGAAAGATTATTTTGGATTGAACGTGACGCCACCTAATCACCAACCTCTGAATTCGCTTGACATAGCTGCAGCGTACTTCATTCAATTTCCCCAAAGTAAGGCACGCACTCAAAATTTGATTCCATTACCACTGGAAAGAAAAACTCGCTAGCGTTACTAGGGCAGCGTCTCAAAAGAGGGATTCTAGGAAAGGCGGAACCGCTGTATCCGGTGCTGATACTCTGGGGTGACCCGAGTCTTTAGAGAGAAATTTCTGTTATAAAATATCGGTGCCACACATAAGCAAACAGTAATCATCAGCTTTAGAAATTGCTATTTCTTATTCAAAGAATTCCTATTAATATCAATACTGAACCTTAAAACTCCAATCATTTTGTTAAATACAATTTTATTTTATTTTTCGAACCATCAGTTGTGATTACTCCGACTCTACTTACTTTAATAATTTCAATAGCACTTAGATCCTAAAATACACAACACTATATTTCGGGAGCTGCAGAGTATGTTTATGTATGTTGGGCCAACTAGGACCATATTAAGCATTCGTTTGGTTTGAGTTTGCTTTGGAAGTGCAGATATTCGTGTTACAAATAGTCCTTAGCCCTCGAAGGGACCTACAGTTTAACGTGGAATCCGAACCGCGGAAGCGGTCTGGCCTAATTCACATTACACAGCATGCTGTAACAGAGGTGAAATTCGATTTAAGGGATTATAAAATTCCACGTCAAGACAGTGATTTTCATCGGTGGCCTTTCGATCTCCAGTCAGACTCCTTAACCAACGAAGCCACCAGGCCACTAGCCGCAGATTTTATTAATTTATTTTTTTACTTGTGGTTTTTACGCCTCGTCGAAGTCGAGGTCATAAGAGGCGGGATGGGACAAGGGATAAGAAACGGGAAGGAATTCGGCCATGGCCTTTTGAAGGAAGCATTCGCCTGGAGTGATTTGGTGAAACCATGGACAACCCAAATCTGGATGCCAGGAAGGGGAATCGAACCGACGTCCTCCCGAATGCGAAAGCATAACGTTAACCGCTAACGCACTACGCTCGATGCTAGCTGCAAAGTATATTAGTCTCTAAAATAGTTTTTCGTTTTTGTGAATATGTCGCTAACATTTTCCATAAATTGATGCGATCGCGTGACTGGGACACCGTGCTAGTCGTAAATGGAATCATTCTAGGATTAGTTCCTTTCTTCCACGTTTCTTAAGTGTTGTTAAGTATTGTGTCGTTTTATGATGTTAATATAGAGATTTACGATTTAAAGAAGTAACAGAGCCAAAACTGATGCTGGCTAATTCAGGCCTAATATTTCGAAGAGTACCCACTTGGTCCACCAAATTTTACGACCTCATCCGACGGGCGAATCACCATCAACAATGTCGTGCGCCCTCACTCATACGCATTGCGGAAAGGTTTGAATTTTTAATCCGTAACGTGGTGATCAGGAATTGTGTACCCTCCCCCACCCGCCAGCCAACTTCCGACTGACGAAAATTCCTTCCACCAGCGGGGCTCGAACCAGCTAACCTCGTATCAAACACCAGGCACCGTCACATTATTTTGGAGACCTCAACTATGAGCCATACAACGATTTTCCAAATGACTTTAATTTATGCTATTTGGTTATACGTTTGCTGGATCTTTTGTTTTTCGGTTGCATTAAATTTCTTCTGATCTCAAATTTTCTTGATGTATAGGTTATGAATGTTATATACACAGTCTTAGAACATGACCAGTTAAACTGTGGAAACTTTGTTGACTGACATCTTATGCCTCCTGAATTCGACACCGGGTAGGCCACAAACACATTAAATACATGTTGAACACCTTTTCATATCTGTTTAATACCGATTTCGATGTATCTTTCGTCTCTGACACTGTACCTTATGATATCCAGAACATCATCATTTCTAACTTAAAAAAAAAGAAAAAAAAACACACACATATTTCAAAATCCGCATGTAATTATAACATATGTGAATATTTATCATCAGTTTTAATATGTTTTACATCGAGCTTAGTAGCTGTGACTCGATAGGTTATCATGAAACCGAATTTATTTCGTTTGTTCTCAGAGCCATGCATTATTTACCAGTTGTATGTACAGACCGTTTGAAGTGTCAACCGGCTAACAATACAGACACGCGTTGTAGTGGCGCTAACAGTATTATAACATAAATTTAAACACTATTAAAAAAATATAATTAAGGCATTTTTGAAAAATATTAGTTTGTCCAAGTAATTGGACAAATTTCACTAATATTCTACTTGACGGCCTTGTGTTACGTCTTTTAATAGATTTTTGATACTACGTTAAATCCATCAGATTAATACAATAAGGTGTATTACCTGCGAACGTGGATTCCGGACGTAATTAGACGTTGTATGAGTTGGTTTGTTTAGAGTCTCATATCCATACATTTTCATATAGTGACTATTCTAAAATATTGTAGATTTGCTTAAAATGTAACTCAGAATTTTCTTTGCTGTTGATAACTAATTACAGCTACGATATTTTTTTTTTAATTTTTTTTTTGCAGTTACGATACCATTTTTGAGCATAAATATGTCGCCCAATAGTGATAAATTTGTTTATGAAATTTCAGCTTTAATATTTCCATCTCAAATTTTCGACCCAGTAAGAATTTTTTGATTATAGATATTTATTTAGTTTGAGGTTTTATTGATTTTTGTCAACAACTACAAGGCTTATTGATTAGTGTTCTCGCAAATTTACAACAAGAAAAGAGTTCAGTATGCTAGAATGTATCGTATATTCTTAATTTGAGTTCATATATGCCATTAAATTTTTAGTATAGTAAAACTATTGAAAAATGAACAAAACTGGTATATTCTGAAGTCTTCATATCTTGCTGTATACCTTGACATCAAATTGAAGTTGCCTAAAAATTTGTATATAAAAGTATTTATTCTCGATAGAATATGGTTTGCACTGATTGCTGAACGAATTTTATGGATCGTAACCTCCATGTGGCATTCAAGGTTTGATAATCCTGACAAAAAATAATTGCGAATTGTCATGCTGGATTATAGCGGCAAGAGTGTTCTGGAAAGGGGGAAAAAAAAAAAACTTTAGCGTATCTCGTTTAATAGCAGTCTTTGTTGAGATTGCCCCCAGTTCAAAGTTGCCAAAATAAGAGATCAGTCCGTAACATATGGCTTTACAGTGTATTCTGTATCAGGCGCTCACTATGATACCTTCTAAAAATTGTGCTACGATCATCGCAGTCCAATTTAAAGCGGGACTCTAAATACATTGCCAATCGCCACACCACTTTCTCCAGCTTGAGGCGCCGATTAATTAAGATCAAGGGAATCTGACAGAAAGTCATGCGTGCAATCAGTGAAACATAGGGGGTCGATCTGTGGAAGCAGTACTGTAGTACTCAATATTATTGTCCACAACTGCTTTGCGAAAGAGGTGACTATAGTAATGTATCGCCTTTTTGTCCACTGCTGTCACAGGAACTTTATGTCCCGTTCAAGTTACTGTGTAACGGTACGAAATTCACGTACAAACAAACTATTTGTCCTCGTCCATACTACCTCTCTTGATGATACTGAGGTTTTCGTCGTAGATGAAGCATAGCTAATGTTGGAGACACTTCAACATCTTGCTGTTTATTTTTCACTATTTTTATAGTTCCTAAAGAGCCCTTTGTTAATACCCCAAACATTACAATTCAGGTAGCGAGGATGGGCTCAGACATTCCCACTCACTCTGCAGTTCTAATTACATGTCATGTTCTGCTCTGCAGATTGACAAACTTTTCAATGATTACTAACAATCCTTGTTGGCATTGCAAATTCGCAAACATTTATGCATAAATGAAGTGTGTATCAAATTTAAAGTTAATTTTTGGTAAGTTCGCTTGGTTGGCCGAGTGCGCCGAGACACAGAAATGGAGTCTGGCGCTTGAAACTGGGTTAACTGCTTCGAGCCTCTGGCGATAGAAGAAATTCTGACATGGGACATGGGCAGCAGGGTAGGACATGCAGTTCTAAACACAACAGTGCATACGGAACGCCTGGTTAAATTCCAAACCTCTCCTCAGTGCATGTAAAGTCAGGGCAAACTACACTATTGAGGGTCTTTTTGATTATGGTTTTACGCCTAATCAACGTCGAGGTCATTAGAGGCGGGAAAGGACTGGGAACAACGAACGGGAAGGAATTCGACCATGGCCTTTCGAAGAAAGCATCCCGGCATTAGCCTGTAGTGATTTCGGGAAACAATGGAAACCCAAATCTGGATGCCCTGACGGGGATTCGAATTAGCGTCCTCCCGAGAACGAGGCCAGAGCATTAGGGTGCGTCAATTAATTACGTGAGGGATTTTTGTTTTGCTTTTTTAGGTCTCATGCTTCCAAGGGCGGTTATAGCTCCTCCCTCCCCCTTGGTGAGGTTTCGTGAGATTTCGCTGGAACACCCTCCCCCCCCCCCCATTTCACATTACGTTATTAATGGACGCTCCCTTACGGCGTTTTCACACACACCGGCAAAGCCAGGAGCAGGTGCCGGAGCAGATTCCGGTGTCGACGGGACGAGATTTTCACACATGCCGGCAGAAACGGCGCCGACCTTTTCGCACCGAGTGCAGTAGGTATTTAGCTTTGCCAGAAGAAAGATGCGTACAACATTCAACAAAATTTACTTTAATAGATTACCATAAATTAGAAGGAAATTCAAGAAACATTTAATTAACACACACTGATCCTCTGTTGACTCAAATATAAAAAGAGAATTAGGAAAATGGTGAAATAAATTAAGTACGCAAATATTATACTATATTTTTATTCTTAAGTATCTAGCAACAGGAGCAACCTTTACTGACTTACATGACACCTTAACTTAACTTAGTCCACAACCCGAAGGCTGATTGGATCCTCCCGAAGGAGGCATACTAAGCCATTGTGTTAGAGGTAGGACGGCCAGTTCCTTTCCTCTGGAGCCTACAGTTTAACGTGGAATCCGAACCACGGAGCGGCCTGGCACCTACAGATTGGGAATAAGCACAAGTAAACTGAAGGCGTGGAAAGGGATGTATACATTTTTGAAAGAGGCTTTGGAGGTGAAAGAAAACAAAAAGAACAACTGAAAGTTGATAAGTTAGTTATACATTTATTATTAGTGATAATAATGCAGAATAGTTTACACAATTTATTTTGTTAATTTGCCACGGCAAAGCGCCCTCGGCACTGACAAAGTATTTTTGAGTTTATACCACAGATAATATTACAACCAGATTTAAAATTTCAAGCAAAGTAATGCATAAGTAAAACTGTAAATCTGGTTATGCTATTTTTTTTTTTTTATCTGCTTAACGTCTCTCTAACAGCGAGGTCTTTAGAGACGGGAAAGGATGGGGGGCAAGGAATGGGAAGGAATTCGCAAATGGCCTTTTGAAGGAAGCATCCCAGCATTTGCCTCGAGTGATTTGGGAAACCATGGAAAACCCAAATCTGGATGCCCGGACGGGGATTCGAACCGCCGTCCTCCCGAATGCGAGGCCAGACCGCTAGCCGTTACACCACCACGCTCGGTGGGTTATGCTATTTTTGTGGTATCAACTCAAAGATACTTCGTCAGTACCCAAGGCGCGTTCGCATGACAAATTTAAAAAAAAATTGTGTAAACTATTCGGAATTGTTATTAATTATTACCAATAACAAATGTATAACTTATAAACTCTCAGTTGTTTTTTTACAATGAACTCTTCTTTCAATATTTTTTTCACGCCTTCAGTTTTTCTACTCTGTCTTTGAAACAGTCGGCTGTTTTATCACATAAACACGGTTTACTCTCCACCAATTTATTTTATCTTGTGCTAACCTCTTCATCTCAACATGCCCCTTACACCTTACGTCCTCAATTATTTGCTTCATTTTGCTGTCTTTCTCTACAGTTCTCTGCAGTTCTTACCTTCGACTGTTCCTTCTACTAACAAATTAACCAATCGTGCATGTCTCAAAATGTGACACACCATCTTGTCTCTTCTTTCTGTAAGACTCTTCCACAAACTTCTTTTCTCATCTATCATTTCCAAAACTCGTACTTCATCTGTTAACCTAATTTTCAGCATCCTTCTGTAGCTATTACAGTCTCTCCCAAACTTCCAATTCAATTAATGTTACTGTATCGTGGGAGTAGTTACTCACTATTACAAAACTACGAGGAAAATTGTTGTAACGGAGAGTAGATCATATAAACATCTCTCCGTCACCGGCACATTGTGGACAAGTGTGCATAAGAAACAATGAAATCAGAGGGCCGTCATCCGATTGTCGAGTTTTCCGTCGGCTGCATTCGCCGGTATCGGACTGGGCTACCTGTGAAAGCTCTTATTTGATTACGTTGTATCAGACGCCGGCGCCGGAGCCGTCTCCGGTATTGCCAGTGTGTGTGAAAGCGCCCTTACAATTGCGCGTGGTGAATCGATTGGTGTCACCCTTTCCCTTCTCTCAACTTCATAACCACAACACTCATCAGTTTCATCTAACCGAGCGTGATGGTTGAGTGGTAACGCTCTGGCCTCGCACTGAATCCCCGTCCGGTCATCTAATTTCGGTTTTCATGGTTTCCCGAAATGACTCTAGGCGAATCTCTGGATGTTTCCTTCAAAAATGCCATGACCGAATTACTCCACGTCGACGAGGTGTAAAGCCACGCGCAAAAAAAAAGTACCCAACCAACATTCGGGTTGTGTACCACACATGATATGTTTATAAGATTGTTATAGCTATATGTTTTACGGAATCTGACAACGGATATGCGTAGTTTACATGTTAATATCATGCCTAAAATGTCCTCGGAACATGATTTTTCTATCAAACGTTCTCAGTCATCTTTCTTGAAACAAAACTATCAGTTCTAGATACATATTACTTACTACTGTTTTTGAATCAGGAAACTGAGTGTTATATATACAATTCCGTTAATTTAATTTTTTCAGCAAAGTATGTCTATGTCGGTTACGTAGTTTGACCTTGACCTATAAAACCCACAAAAACAATTCTTGTAAAATTCTTGCTAATCTAGTGATTGTTTAGTAACACAAAATTATGATATCTTGTCCTGAGCCAAGTCTGCTCTTTACGGTTTGTATTCACTTCTCTTTCTAAAACAGAATTATTTCTCTGGGTGTTATAGATCGTGGGTAAAAAAAAAATAATCTGGCGACATGCCATGTTTTAGCAAATCTATATAAATACTATAAACGTGTTGCATTATCAATCTTAAATATACACAAAGGTCAAGATTTCCCTCACACGTATTTCGGGTTTGACAAGTCCTAGAATAAATAATATACATTATGCCTTTCATTTCAGTAAAAATTACACATGCTTAAAGGCCAAGTCAACAGGTAGGATGTTGTTGTTGTTGGCTTTTTTTAAAATTAAGTCCACGACCTATAACAGCCAGGGAAATAATTCTGTTTTATAAAGTGAATAAAAACCATAAAGATTAGGCCTAGCTCACGGCAAGTTATCAGAACTTTTTGTCACTAAACAATAACAAGACTTGGCCCATTTTCAATAGAATTGTTTTTGTGGGATCTCATTTCTTTTTATAAGGTTGCTCCATTTTGGCCTCATTTGAATTGCTCCCTTCCACCACGTACCCTGATCTGAGCAATTAACCAGCAGATATACGCCGGAACGTTTCACGTTTTGAGATGTCATTCAGTAAATACAGGGAAAAATCAGCAATATTGGACTTTCTTATGATTTGGGGGTGTACCGGAATCCCTGTTTCTAGTACCACGAGAAGTACACCACAATTATGGTGACGTAGTCCATAAAACAATTTGAACTTCATAAACTTCTAAGGTAAGGAGAGGAAAGAAGCAAAATTTAACACATTAGTAAAACTTTTCCCAATGCGGATTTCGTGTCGGCCGTTCCACGAGTGACATGATCTTTACTGTCCGACAATTTCAAGAAAAATGCCGTGAACATCGTGTGCCTTTATACATGGCTTTTGTCGATCCAAATAAAGCCTTTGATACTGTCAGCCGTACCGGCCTTTACGACATCCTGCACAGAATCGGCTGCCCACCTACGCTGCTGTCTTTAATCAAGGCCATTCACGACAACATGCAGGGGTCTGTGATATTTGAGGTGAAGCTTCTGCATCCTCCAAGGTAAACCGCGGTGTACGACAGGGTTGTGTCTTAGCGCCCACATTCATTGGAATTTTGTTCTCTGCTCTTTATAGCTTTTAAAAACTGTGACGTTGGAGTACACCTGCATACAAGGAATGACGGTAGACTTTTTAATATAAGTCTATTGAGGTCTACCAAAAAGTGTATTGAACTAATTGTTCGTGAACGTCTCCATGCTGACGATGCGGCTTTTGTCGTTAATACGGAAGATGAGCTTCAGGAGGTGCTCACCAGATTTTGTCGTGCATGTCATCTGTTCTCGATGAGTGTCAATACCAAGAAGACGTCTGTCATGGTTCAGGGCACAGAACGTCTTCCAAAAATAACATTGGAAGGAATCCCTCTTCAACTGTTAGAACACTTCCGCTATCTCGGCTCCATCACTACCACCAACCAATCAATTCAGAAGGAGATTGACGCACGAATTGGCAGAGCCTTTGGCAAGCTGTCCACACGTGTCTGGAGAAACTGCAGGCTAACTCCACCAAAATTCTTGTATACCAGACGTGTGTCCTGAGCATCTTATTGTACGCATCTGAGACAGGGTCCACTTATGCCTGGCAAGAGAGACAGCTGACGCTTTCCATATGCGCTGCCTGCGGAAAATACCTGGAGCCACGTGGCAGGAGAAATTGAGCAACGAGATTGTTCTGTCAATCACAAAGTGCCACAGTGTTACTGCCATCCTAAAACAAAGACGACTCCGCTGGCTTGGCCACGTCCATAGAATGGACTCTGAAAGACTACCACGGAAAGTAAGGTTTAAGGACTACTACAAACGTGATATGGAGAGCTTCGGCATACGCACTTCTGACTAGGAGCCTTGCGCCAGCACGAGACACTTATGGCGCCATCATATCACCGCCGGTATGTCCAAACATGACAGAGTATGGTTGGATAAAACAAAGCTGAGAAAGCTTCGTAACATGGATGTACATGTCCTATAGATAGATGTGGCAAGATTTGTAGCGCCGCTATCGGACTATTCAGCCTCAAAAGAAGATGTGATGCACTCAACCCTGGTGATAACTGAGTTGCTACAACTATCATCTGTGAAGCTTTTGTGGCAAATATATATAGTAAAACGTAGTAAGCTCAGTCTGCAATGTAAATATGAGGCGTATGAAATTATTAGTATAGAAAGCGATTTAGCATTTGGGAGAGATATACGGAAATATACGAGTTTTAGTCTTTTGTAATCAGGGTGCAAAACTTAACATGCGTACTAAATTTCAGCTTTCTACAACAACGAGACGTGCCTTAGAGTTTTAATGATCATCGGTAATTCAGTCAATGAGTGAGTGACAAAATCTGTGAAAATTGCATATGGCAAGCATCCAAACTAAGAACGAATCAAAATTTAGTGTGTTTGCTACAATTGATTACATCTATGTATAACATAAATCTGATGCTTGTAGCGTCACTGGGACTGAAGAAATTGATGTACGTAAATGGCACAAATCTGTTCGAGAAAAGGGTAGGCAGTGCCGCCGTTGACTCGACGGGTGCATAGCCTTTCTGTCACTAAACAGCGACGTGACTTTGTCTGTTTTTATAAGAATTGTTTTTGCGGAATCTCATTCTTCTTGCGGATTGTGCATAAACTACGTGGCTAGGTCTAGGGGTGGGGGGGAGGAGTTGACTGGGAAGCTACGTTGCGCTACGTGGGGGAGGACGGAGAGGGGGGGGGGGTTTCCGACCCAGGCCACGTAGCTTCTCCTTCATATTATTTTTCACAGTTAAAATGAGATATAGAACACACAGAAGCATGTAAATATTTATTTCCGTCATTTAATTATCCCCGGATGTAATTTACGATAGTCTGACAAGAGAAAACAGTACAAAATGTCTTCTGGAATCAATATGTAAAAAATCTACGTGCTACTTGAGGGGAGGGGGAGGGGTTTCACAGGAAGCCAAAATGGAGCTACGTGGTTTATGCACGCTCCCTTGTAAATCAATCGCTTGTTTTGAGTCGTCGCTCAAATTTAACAGTTCCATTTGAAAGTGAACGTATAAGGACAGTTTAGAATTCAAGATATCAGTATACGTGTGTCCATTACCAACAATGTCCCACTCTCTGCAAACAATGGGCGTGCGCCGTAGCAGATTAATGCAGATTGCCGCTAGTTTAACTACCACCATATGTAAATAACGAGTTACTTCCGAACTAAGCATAAGAACAGAGTAAAAGTTATGATGTTAGTTAAACTTGCTGATCTCTATGTATTAAATAAACCTCAGGCATACAGTTTCATCCAAAGCAAAGCAATTAAACTGAAAATATGTGCTAGAATTTTTAATGTTTGGGATTGTAATGAAATAAATAGGGTAAAAACACCAATATTAGACTTTTCTTAGGATTTAGGGATAAAACCATATATGTGTACCAAATTACTTGTTTCTAGGACTATTGGAAATTGATTAGAATTTTGATGACGGGGTGTCGTGGTCGGGAAAAAAAAAATCCAAAGTAAGGAGAGGAAGGAAGAAAAATTTAACCCATTAGTTAAAGTAAGTAAGCAAGCTCCGTCTACAATGAAAACCTGAAGTATTTAAAGTTATTATGGTAGAAAGTGAGTGAGCGAGTGACAAAATTGGTGACATTTGCGTTAACATTCAAATTAAGAACAGGAACGAAACAAAATTTAGTGTGTTTGCTAGTGTTGCTGATATCTATGTGTAATAGAAACTTGAGGCATGTAGCATTACTAAGACCAAAGTAATTGAGGTACAAAAATTGAAAGAACCGCTTCGAGAAAAGGGTAGCCAGTGTCACCGTTGACTTGAAATGGCGGGTGCATGGCAGTACACCCAGATGAAAAAATGTGTTTCATGATAAAGAAAAAGTCGTGTGTTCGGTACATTATAGTTTGTCTGTACAGCTAGCGTCTGAATGCGATCCTATTTTTATTCAGCTGTTTCGCAGCCTGTATTTATTTCAGTTGAACGTACCTCATTGTAAGTACTTGAGAACACTTTTCTAAGGAAAACAGAGTATGCGGAAATACGAGTAGCTCCCAGTGGTTACTATCCAGATATTCCTTCTCGTAAGGACCAAAGCGATTGTCTTCATTAATTTTTACCAGTTCCACAAGATATTGTTCTTGTTGTTGTTAAGCTTGTAGAATAACGATATTTGACTTCCGTAGCTCGATAAAGCTAATTGATAGGCTACAGTTTCGTAAAAAATTATAGCAGTGATCCTCACACTTCTTTAGTTCAGAGACAACTGTACTATCGACTGTGGGCTTGCGAATCAAAGCAGTTACAAGCGTTTCTTCGGATGGACTGGCAAATTTTATAACGAATCGAATAATGCCGTTGAAAATGTCACATCATTTATTAGAGAATCTTTTCTGATAGAAGCACACCTCTCGTAACTGCAAAATTACTATCAGCTCGATGTGTAAACAAAGCTTACTGTGCTGCATTATTTACAAACATGCTTTTAGGAATAACAGAGTAAATAACAAAAAACAAAAAATCGTCAGTTCAACGTTTTAATAAGTCTTATTTTTATAATTATACCTTGTTCACGCTCAACTGGCGGCTCAAGGTCATGTTCCCCTTGTCCCGCTCCTCTCCTCCCCCCATTGTCTACCCCTCCTAGCAGACCGGTGTGTCCACGCATGTGATTGGCAAACTTAGCTGCAGGACACACGTTTCCCTTCGCAGGTAGGGGAAAGTGCAGCGGAGTGGGGATTGAGCAGAGTGACCTTGAGCCGCCTCTGTTAACTAAACGCGCTATAGCGGATATAGCGCTAGTTTTAGCTATCGAGTGCTGTGGCTATATAAAAATCTGCTGGAAGTTGGCATGCCGTGCGGCATTTCATATTGCCTGCGCAACTCCACCGCACTGGAGCGCACATCAGACAGTATAAAGAGTGCGCCACTTGTTAGCAGACTGGCGGCACCATGCCCGCTACCAGGAAGGGAAAACCTACCCTCCTTTCTCGGCCTCCGAGTCCCGAAAATAAGGGTGATCCTATGGGGGCGCTCGTTGAAGAGGCACGGAGAGATGAAGTTCTAGTACGCGTATCGCTTAGGCGTCTGGTAAGCTATTTTGAATCTTGTGTTGAGGAACTGGGCAGTTGTTCTGTTGGACTGTAATTACGTGTAATAAAGTGAATGTAAGCTTGCTTTAACCCTGCTGTCGTCAACTCGTTTTATCCCGGCTATTGCCGGTCCTAGTGTAGAACACAACACAATTCTTACTAAAAATTAACATCTATCAGCTCGTGAGCTTACGACTGTCATTGAATGATTGTTGCTAGGCGATATTATGACGCTTATAATGGATGTAGTATTATGGTTTAAAAATAGTAAATATATCCCATAGTAAAAACTATTTATAATGCGAATTATAAACTTTCTTTATAGTAGTTTAAACTGTATTTGAACCTTAATAAATAACTATACCCATGTATTTTGTGGGTGAGTTTTAGAAAGTATTTCAGTGAGAAACATTCATAATAGGGGCAGTCTAGTGCCGTGAAAAATTGACGTCATCGCTTTATGGGAGATGCACCATATCACAGGCTCGAAGTATCGTCTGCCCAATATCAGTAAGATGCTTTTAGCTGACCGTAAACAGAACAATAGAAAATTACGAGCTCTGCACTGTAAATGTGCATGGAAGAGTCGAACTTCCACATTTCACTTAAAAATAATAACTATAATTGTTTTGATAATAATCTGTTTCATGTCTTTGACATTGTACTGTCTACCTTTGAAAATAAACGCTCTGCGGGGAATGAAGTTGCTGGAACTGTTAGGTATTTATAGGCTATTTTATACAATTGAGGAAATACTACTTTCACATTTTCCCATTGCTCCAAATGAACCAGTCGACAATAGTGACACTTGTGTTGCTAAATAAAGGCTCATTTCATCCTTTTCATTAACCAAAGCAGACAGTAAAGAGCAGCCTGATGTTTGACTTATGCTTTTTTGTTTTTTATGTGCTAAGGTCTGTTGATTACTCCAAAAATCATGCTGATATTGTGTCTGTAGAAGAATCACTATCTGGATCACTGGAGGAGATGACATTAGTGTTTACTGCTGCTTAACACCCCATCGTAAATATTGCCTTGGTTCAAGTTGTAGCATCATAGAAGTAATTGTTTTTAACTGCGATGTAATGATTATCTTCAATGTGTTCAAATCCGTTCTTTACGCGCACTCCATACAAACCAAGCAAATGATGACATTGATCACGTAACCACTAAGTTTTCGAGTCGAGAGTTCGAAACTCTTTCCTTCCTTTCTAAAATAAAACTACTGAAATGTCAAATCTAAGTTCTTATAGCATTCTCAACATCTCAAAATGACAATACTACCATCATAAAAGACATCTCTATTCTCGTCTTGAGATGTACACTCTTTGGCAAAAATATTGACTGTGGGTGCCTGAGACTAAGTCCCTTATTTCGCACAATGTGGCATAATTGCAGGTATTCAACTCAGCGCCATCTGTTATTCATTTCCTTAAGTCAATGCCTGGAACAAATTCTCCAGTGATGCCACATAGTGCAAAATAATGGACTTAGTCTCAGGTGCCCACAGTCAATTTTTTTTGCCAAAGAGTGTACCTATCTTCGTCTTGGAGGCCATACATCATACAGTCATGTCTGTTGAATTAGACTTCCAATTTTTCTTCAAGTGGGTTTGCAGTACTGCTACTATTTTTTCTACCGTAATTTCGGTATAGATAGATACCTGCCATAAAGTACTAATATGAGTAAAAGTATCGTATGAAATGTATTGGGTACAAAAGCATTGCTATCGAAAGAAAAGTAATCTACACCAACAAGTGTATATACTTTTTCCGTGTCCCCAGGACAGCACAAATCTGACAAAAGAAATAATTAACCATCCTCCCATGCTGGCAACAGAAATCGAATTGGCGACCCACCGAGAGTGACTGTTAGAGGGTACCAGTGTACTTTGCCAGTCGTATTCCCCTGTCCGAAACGTTGTCCGTACGGACGGCGATGCTAGCGGCGAACTAAGAAATGTGGAATTTCCTGAACAGACAAAAGTTTTCCAAGACATTTGTGTGAATTTATTTATCTTTAAAATTAATAAGTGACATCCACTGCGATAGTTGAAAAAGGGTAGTATAGCATCAATAGAGAGAGTTATCGTCGGGAAATAATTATTTGAAAACCGCGGTGTTGGGATTTGATGCTTCACAGATCGCTCGTAGTCGCCGCAGTTTTTAAGAATGACGCTTAACGTCTTGGGATTTTGAGAAGTCATAAATATTCTAAATATGGGTGGCCACACTGTTATTTGAATTCAAATTGTCTCAAATGCGAATCACCCGAATGAATCATGTTACTTTATGGATCTACTGTGCAAAAGTATAGACACATTGTTTCTATTATCAGTATTAAGGGCTCTTATGTTTTTTTCACCAAATCTTATACATTTCGTTATGTATAATGTCATAATGGAAATTATTTAGGTACACCGTACAATTACTTCTGTTTTATACTATTAAAAAAATCAAAAAATGTATCAACTGACGATGAGTAATTTACATTAAAACATCGGTAATGTATTTTTCGTCTACTGAAAAACACTGACCTCCATTTTATCTAGTGAAAAGTATAGCATTTCTTTAATAATTCTGACTCATTGACAATAAATTCGGTTCCAAAGTGTTTGCCATGAACACTGTCGCTTCATTTCACATAATAACCGCCATTAACGCAATAACTCGCATCATAACAGTGTGGTTGTAATAAAATTTATTACATAAAACTTTTATCTATTGTCTGAGGAGTTAAATTAACAGTTTACTGGTTGGACTAAGTTCCTAGTTTGGTACTATCAGTTTTAATATTCTCGTGTAGAAAAGTTGTGTGGTACGATATGTTGACCGAATTCCGTAATTGTGCACAACGAAGCAAGGTGCGTGAGCGATTAACCTCGGGTCTAAAATTCGGGAGACATGTGCGATCGTGGATTCCCACCTTGATTTCGGTTTACCGAAATAATTACCGGCCAATACAGAGATGATTCACTCAAAAGGATGTGGCCGAATTTCTTTCTATTCCTTGTCCCAAATCCTCATCCAGCTTTGGTGACACAGAGGTCGACAAGCCGTAAAGTCACAAGCAAAAAATAAATATATATAAGTACGGAAACCGAAAATATCTTATATTCTTTGCAAATAAAGAATAGTAAAATCGTCCGTGTGAGTTCATTTGCGACAATTGGGTTCTATTGGAAGAGGTAGAGCTTCACACTACCGTCCTTGAAATTGGAGTTAGAGTGAAGAGTTGGGTTGCAATTTGGAAACGAACAAAACCACAAAAAAATACAATTATTACAGTTCTTTTATCAATACTGTCAGAGGGCTAGCTATATACAGATCACATGTCCGTCTCTTGCATTCCAAATGCCACATTTGTGTATTTTCGCATTGATTCTCTTCTAATCCCTTCCTGTGAATATCTGTACTGATAATGTTTTGTTCATTATTCTCTTAGCTCCTAATCTAAGTATTTTTTCAGTTGATATACACGCTCTGAATGTTATCAGAGAAAAATATTTTAAGCCGGAAGATTTAGGTCAAGTATTGTGTTTGGTATATACTTTCTTCCCTCTGCAGGGACTACTTCTGTTGCTTCAGTATAAGCGCATTTAATCGCCTGCATTGCTTCTCCAGTAATATAGAAGGATCCCCTTTTTTCTTCCGTATTCTGTCCATTCCTTTATTGTCTGATTGCTATTAGTGTTTTCCCTTTGCAGACGATACTACCTACCCCATTTTTCTTTGTCTCCAGCACTATCAGAACAAATTCACTATCATAAAATTTTGTGATGATCTTGACAAGCTACGAAAATAATTGCTGCGTAAATTTTACTTACATTATATTACGAGGCGCGTCCAGAAAGTAAGTTCCGTTTGGTAATAAAATGAAATTGTACACAGATACAGAAGAAATTTTTACTGCACAAATTCTACAACTCTTAAACTACTTTTCCACATAACTGCCGAAATTTTGCAGGCATTTGTCATAGCGTGGCACCAGGTTTTGTATACCTTCTTCATAGAAATCTGCCGCCTGTGTCTTCAACCAGTTGGAAACAGTTTCTTTCAGCTCGTCGTCATTGGTTAAGTGATGACCGCCAAGGAAAGACTTGAGATGTAAGAACAGATGAAAGTCTTGCCAGTTCTTCTGTAACCAAAGGTGGACGCCCACTTCGTTCTTCATCGTGCACATCACTACGCCCGCCATTGAACTGTCGGACCCATCTTCTCACCATCGAATCACTCATCGCATTTGGTCCGTAAACATTGCAAATTTGCCGATAAATTTCACTTGGTTTCACTTTCCTCGCATTCAGAAACCGAATCACAGACCTGATTTCACAGGCGGCGGGATTTTCAATCAACGCCGACATTTCAAACAAGCACAACAAAGCGTACGTAACTGACAGCGATCTCCAAATGACACACGTTCTTCCCCTTGATACACATCGTCTACAGTGCATTTGCGGAACTGCAATCGCAGCTCTGCAGCGGAGATAAATTGAAACGGAACTTACTTTCTGGACGCGCCTAGTATAAGGAACTTGAGTCCCCAATAATGAAGTATATGCGTGTGCGGAAGGAATTGATCTCATTTTAGAGTCCTCCTGAAAAACTCATAGTGAAATCAACGCTTAGAGATACGTGGATCTATAAAACGAATTTATTGACTACACCGTTTGAAGTAGCAAAATGGCTAAAGATAATGGTCCATACAGCAAAGAAAAGCAGTCCGATGATTTGCGTCACAGAAGTAAATATAACTTAAATATAAGCAGTATTTTAATCAACATTTCCTTCGTTTTATTACATTAAATTGCTTGTAGAGAGAATTAATCATATTTTGAGACTTTCCTTTACACTCCTCATCTACAAATTGACTCAAAATATATAATATCAAACAAAATTTCATTCCTTTTTAATATATATATATTTAAATTTGTTCATATACCTATTATGTAATATGTAAAAGTTTCTTCTTTTTAAAAAAAATTCGTTTACACTGAAATTTTATCTTAGTTTGGTAGGTATAAAATCAAAACTCATCGACACAACAGTTCCACAAACGAGGAATAATTTAAAAAGTATGCTTATAAATGGATTCGCATTCCACAGAGTGGTTATTAAAACCATAATTAACTGAAAACGTCAGTGATTCTCTTGCATTTAACGCGTCAGCGCACTACGCGCTGTTGCCACATTAACTAGCATTAAAATATTCGGAGCTGTTTGAAAATTGTCGTCAATATTTTGATCCGCTCTTATATATAGCGCCACGTACAGTGAAAATTGATTTACAAAGTTTAGAAACGATTCTTTAGCCCCTGATACGAACAGTGACAGGATAAATATTAGAGCCTCATTAATTCTAAAACCAATCGTTATGATTTCTTTCCACATAAATGAACAGAAAAAAATAGGCACCCTTCACCATTGCATTTGGGCAGTAAATTTTAATGCTAATTCTGTATACTGTACAGATCTGATGAATCTGGGATCAGTGGGAAGAATTAGAATCCCACAAAAACAATTCTTGTAAAAATAGGCCAAGTCTAGTGTTCATGTAGTGACAAAAAGTTATGAGATCTTCTTCTGAGCCAAGTCTACACTTTACAGTGTGTATTCACTTCACTTTTTGAAACAGAATGGTTTCTCTCGGTGTCATAGATCGTTTATTTAGGATAAAAAAACGTGATGACTTGGCCATTATGCACGCCATGTTTCAGTTAACCTATATAAATACCATAAATGTGTTGCTTTATCAAACTTATAAATACGTAAAATCCAAGATTTCTCTCGATCTTTTTCGAATTTGACAAATAAATATTATGTCTTCAATTTCAGTAAAAATTATGAAGTGCATAATGGCCAAGTCATCAAATTTTTTATCCTTAATAAACGATCTATGACACCGAGAAAAACCATTCTGTTTCACAAAGTGAATAGCTACACACTGTAAAGTGTAGACTTGGCTCAGAAGAAGATCTCATAACTTTTTGTCACTACATGAACACGAGACTTTGCCTATTTTTACAAGGATTTTTTTTTTGTGGGATCTCATTTCTTATTGTAAGTTTATCGCTTATTCTTTCTGAATCGCCGCTCAAATGTAATAGGCCCTAATTCTATTTGAAAATCGGTGAATAAGAACATTTCAGAATTGAAGACATCAATATACTTTACCAACAATGCCCACACTCTGAAAACATGGGTGTGCGCCCTAGCCGATCAATTGCCATTAGTTTCAATATAAACAAAATTATTAGTAACTTCCAAACTATGCATAGGAACAAAGTAAAATTTAAGATATTAGTTAAACTTGCTGATCTCAATGCTTTGAAAATTCTCAGGCATATAGCTTCAACCGGAGCCCCAAATATCTGCCAGAATTTTTCATGTTTGGGATTGTAACTAAATAAATACGGTGAAAAACTCCAATATTAGACTTTTATTATGATTTAAGGATGAAACCATATAAGTGTACCAAATTATTTGTTTCTAGGATTACAGGAAGTACAGTGAAATTTTGATGTTAGGGTGTCGTGGTCGAAATAAAAATTTGAATTTCAATATCGTCCAGAGTAAGAAAAGGAAGGAAGTAAAATTAAACAAACGTAGTAAGCTCACTCTACAGTGAAAATCTGAGGTATATTGAGTTATTAGGGTAGAAAGCGATTTCACATTAGGTGAGGTGTACATATATGGAAATCTAAGAGTTTCAGCCTTTTCTTATAATATGTAGCTAAAATGCTATGAGTGTACCAAATTTCAGCTTTCTACGGCTACGAGAAGTACCTTAGAGTTTTGACGATCACCAGTCAGTCAGTCAGTGAGTGGGTGAGTGAGTGACAAAATCACTGAAGTTTGAATCGGAATAACATCCGTACTAAGAACAGGAACGAAATAAAACTTAGTGCGTTTGCTAAGACTGCTGATATCTATGTATAACAGAAATTTGAGGCATATAGTATGAATACGACCGAAACAATTGAGGTTCAAATATGGCCCGGATCGCTTCGAGAAAAAGGTAGGCAGTGCCGCCGTTGAGTCGACTTGCACTGTCGTGCATCCAAATACGTGTTGTCATATAATTTTGAAAAATTACTGAACAACGATAGACAGAAGCGTAGGGATGTGTACGTCTCTGTAGTACCTTTCCTGCATAGCTGTCTGGTAGCTCAGTGGTTAATGCGCTTGCTTACAGATGTTTCTAACGTGGTCTCCGGTTCAAATCGCGGTGGAAGCAAAGATTTTCAAGAGTTGTTTTGATCGTATTATCCACGCCTAGACGGTCGGTTCGGATTCCATGTCAAACTGTAGATATCACAAATTTAGGGGTGCAATGCTTGCAAATCGTAGGCGGTATAGCAGTGCTGTAGGTATACACTTTTTTACGCTATAATGATACCTCAGGGGTTGTTACTATCGCATTCAATGTGTGTGTGATCCGCAATAATAGTATTATAAATGTGGAAGGTAAGTCTCTGTCTTTTTGTTAAGTTTTGACGACTAAATGGTTATACCGATAACGATAGGAATTTGCAATTATCTGTAGGAGGGACAGGACATTTAACAGTTGTAGTCACGAAATTTTGAGAACTTATCGAATGGTGACAGACAGACGGATGTGTATGTTATTCTGTAATGTAACGTCAGTTGGTCAAGCTGTGCTTTTCGCGCGGTCTGTTGGTGCATGAATTGTGAGTAAATTTCGTTTAGATCAAAACCTATTATCTAGTAAAGATGTGGATTTGCTCTGCATTGTACTATTATTTTGTGTCTGCCTAAATGTTTCTGGCACCCGTTTATTTTGTACTCTTTTTTTACATAACATGTCGGCGTAAACCTGGTCTAAGGCTAGCAGAGCACGAGCAACTTACGTTGCTAGAACCCAAGAATCGGATACTCATGCTGAAGAAAGAAGAAAAGACCGAGCTGAATTATATAAAGGTGCCCTTAATTAACTCTTCCCCCCCCCCCCCCCACACACACACACATTCCCGCATCTTCGTTTGTTTTTCTGTTTTTAAATATGTTGTAAATTGATTCTCTTCATGAGACAGGATCGACGGTAGAATGAAATAGTGATGGCTTTCCTGTCATATTATGCCGACTCGGTGTTGTTTGGGACGAATCCTACGTTACTAACAGCTTTCTATGTACAATTCTGGCAATGAAATTCTAAGTCCTCGAGTACCAAGTAGCGGGTAGCAGCTAGTAATAGATAATATGACTTTCATTTCAGTAAAAATTACACATCCATAATGGCCAAAGTCACCAGATTTTTTACTTTTTTTAATTTTAAACCACGATCAATATCAACCAGAGAAATCATTCTGCTTTAAAAAGTGAACTGAATACAAACCGTAAAAAGTAGACATGGTTCAGGACAAGATATAATAAATAACTACTTGTCACTAAACAAACACGAGACCTGGACTATTTTTGTGGTACCTCATTTCTCTTTTTAAGGTTGCATCCATAAACTACGTGATTCCAGTTTGGCCTCATTTGAAAACCTTACTTCCCCCAGGTATCCTGACGCCCCAACCTTGAGTGGAACATAATTATTTCCTTATTATATTTTGTGCTGTTTTTCATACCATACTAACATTAAAATTATTGCGTATATAGTAAAAAGGACGATATTTGCTTTATTTACTTTTTGTAATTATAAATATTCTCATTCAAATGGTGACACTACCAATAATACAAACGATTAATTATTGGAATAATCATTTTATTCGGCACAGCAAGGGATCCTTTTTTTCTTGAGGCTGCTAAAAAATATTCTTCTCATCGCTATCATTATTGATAAAGTAGTACCAACTATACATGCCACGTAATAATAATAAGAAGAACTAAATTTTTGGTTGCTGTTTCTATCACTTTCCTTTCTATATAACAGGGAATAATTTCTTTTTGCTGCTTAATATGCTTCCATAGCTTACTGACGCCGACTTCCACATTAAAAATTCGCTGGAAAAACATTTCTGACAAGCTTTGTAAAGTTGTACAGCGTTATTTCACAAGAAAGTTTGAACTTGAAATATCACTTCAATGCCACGCTCTCTGCAAACAATGAGTGTGTATTTTGGGTGACCAGTAAGGATTGACATAGAATTAACCCACCTATAAGTAAATTGCAGGTAACTTCCATAGTAAACATAGGAACAAAGTAAAATTTAAGGCATTGGTTAAACTTTTTCACCTCTATGTAGTATAGAAATCTCACGTTTATAGCTTCATCCACAACAATGCAATTAAGCCGCAAATAAGTGCCAGAATTTAACATGATTGGGATTGTGTAATTAAATGAATACGGGGAAAGCTCATATTTTAGACTTTTCTTATGATTTAGGGATGAAACCATATATGAGTGTCAAATTACTTGTTTCTAGGATTACTGGAAGTACAGTGGAATTTTGATGTCGGGGTGTCGTGCCGAAATAAAATTTTGAATTTCAATAACTTCCAAAGTAAGAAAAGGAAAGAAGTAAAATTTAACACATTGGTTAAACATAGTAAGCTCACTCCACAATGAAAATCTGAGGTGTATAAAGTTATTAGGGTAGAAAGCGATTTTACGTTAGAGAGAGGTAAGGGGGTAGTTATATGTAAATTTGCAAGTTTTAGACTTTTCTTATAATATGAGGGTAAAATGTTATCTATGTAACAAATTTCAGCTTTCTACGGCTGCTGGACGTGGCTTAGAATATTGATGATCATCAGTCAGTATGGCCTCAGCAGCTAAATGCCAACAAAAATTTCATCACTGTCAAATTGAAGTTTATGTTCGAACTAGCGAAATAACGTAATCCTCTCAAATTACATATATCATGATGGCTTCTTCCTGGGTAAAACATTCCGGAGGTAAAATAGTCCCCCAATTGGATCTCCGGGTGAGGACTGCTCAGGCAGGAGTCATCAGAATGGATAGAAACATTCTACGAGTCGGAGCGTGGAATGTTAGAAGTCTGAATAGGGCAGGTAGGTTAGAAAACTTAAAAAGGGAGATGGAACAACTTAAGTTAGATGTTGTTGGGATTAGCGAGATTAAATAGAAGGACGCACAAGATTTCTGGACTGGGATAATTAGCACACAAGCTGTCAATGGAGTCACTGGTGTAGGATTTGTAATGAATAAGAGTGTAGGGAAACGGGTGAGTTATTATGAACAGTTTAGTGACAGGATTATTTTCATGAGGTTAGAAACTAAGTACGACCCAACCACATTAGTACAAGTGAATATACCAACGTCACAGGAAGATGACAAAGAAATAGAGAAAATATACACCGAAATTGAAGAAGTAATCCAATATGTGAAGGGGGAAGAAAATCTAATAATCATGGGTGATTGGAATGCAATACTGGAAAAAGGAAAAGAGGGGAATACTGTAGAAAGTTTTGGTCTAGAACAGGGGTCTCCAAACTTTTCAGCCTTAGGGCCATACTGATTACTCCAGTAAGTTCCGAGGGCCAAAAAACCAACATAAAATTAGAAAACTTCAGTAAACTAAACTTAATTTGCTAGAGCTAAAAAAAAAAAAAAAAAAAAAAAAAAAAAAAAAAAAAAGGTCTACAATTCGCGCTAGGGTGGGACCTTTAAAAAAAAAAAAAAAAAAAAAAAAAAAAAAAGGGTCTCCAAAAGTCTAGCTCTCCGCGGGCCGGACAAAATCTGTCCGCGGGCCGGATGTGGCCCGCGGGCCGTAGTTTGGAGACCCCTGGTCTAGAAGAAAGAAATGAGCGCGGAAGCAGGTTGCTAGAATTTTGTGAAAGACAAGCTAGTAGTTGCAAACACACTGTTTAAGAACCACGCAAGAAGAATATTCACCTGGAAACGTCCTGGGGATACAGGCAGATATCAGCTAGATTATATCATGGTCGAACAGAGATTCACGAATCAAGTTCTAGATTGCAAAGCGTACCCAGGACCATAATATGATAATAATGAAGGGTAGGCTGAAATTTAAACGAATAAGGAAGCAGTATAAGCAGAACAGACTGGAAGCAAATAAACTGAAACAATCTAGCACGAGAGAAACATTTGCTGAAATGGTAGACGAATGGAATGAATTAAAGACCGAAATAATGAAAGCTGGTAAAGAAACATTAGGCTTTAGAGAACAAACTACCCGAAACCTTGAATCACAGAAGAAATTTTGGAGCTGATGGGTCAGAGGAGAAGGTACAAAAATGCTCAGGATGAAGCAGGAAGGGAGCAGTACAGTCAATTTATAAATCAAATAAATAGGAAATGCAAAATAGCAAAAGAAATATGGCTACAAGAAAAGCGTGAAGAATTAGAAACGGAAATGGTAATAGGTAAAGTAGATATTTCATATAGAAAGATCAAACAGAATTTTGGAGAAATGAAGAAAAGAGGTATGAACATTAATGCTGCCGATGGGAAACCTCTTTTAAGCTCAGAAGTTAGAGCTAACCGATGGAAGGAATACATTGAGAAACTATATGTTGGAGACGACTAGAACAATAGCGTAATAGAAAAGGAAGGCGATGTCGACATTGATGACTTATGAGTTCCTGTTTTGAGGACAGAATTTAATAGAGCTCTGAATAACTTGAATGCAAATAAGGCAGTTGGAATTGATGAGATCCCTGCAGAACTTCTTAAATCCCTCGGAGTGGAAGGAATCGAAAGATTGTTCAAGCTGATATCAAAAAGTTATAAAACAGGAGAAATTCCAACTGATTTTAATAAAAATATCATCTTCACACTTCCAATGAAAGCATAAGCCGACAAATGTGATAATTATCGCACCATTAGTCTAACATGGCATGCTTCAAAATTACTGACCAGAATAATATACAGAAGGGTGGAAAGGGTGGTAGAAGACATAGTAGGTGAAGACCAGTTTGGGTTTAGGAAAAATCGAGGTGCAAGGGAAGAAATTCTGTTGAAGGGCGGATCAAGGAAAACAAAGATACTTTTATGGTATTTGTTGATTTAGAAAAAGCTTTTGATAATGTTAGGTGGGACAAGATGTTCAAAATTTAAAAAAAAGTCAGGTCTAAAGTATCCAGATAGAAGAATACTCTATAAACTATATAAGAATCAAGTGGCTATAATAAAAGTAGAGAATCACGAGAGACATGCATCAGTTAAAAAGGGTGTGAGACAAGGTTGTAGTCTATCCCCGTTAATATTCAACTTGTATGTAGAAGAAGCAATGAAGAAAGTAAAATTTCCATGTGGCATAAGTATTCAGGGAGAAAAAATCAGTATATTACGATTTGCTGATGACATTGTCTTGTTAGCAGAGAGGGCTGAGGATATTGAGAAGTTACAGAAAGACATGAACAAAGTACTGAAGGATGATTTTGAATTGAATTTAAATCAAAGCAAGACAAAAGTGATGAAATGTAGCAGAAATGATACCAATACTAGAAGATTAAATATTAAAATAAGATCGGATGCAATAGGAGAAGTAAGTGAATTCTGTTACTTGGGAAGCGAAATTACAGCCGATGGCCGAAGCAGGAATGATGTTAAAAGCAGAATAGCACTAGCAAAAATAGCCTTCATGAAAAAGAGAAACCTTTTAGTTTCAAATATTGATCTAGGAATTAGAAAGAACTTTTTTAAACTCTTTGTGTGGAGTACAGCACTTTATGGTAGCGAAACATGGACTTTAGGAATACCGGAAATAAAGAAAATTGAAGCATTTGAAATGTGGTGCTATAGAAGAATACTGAAAATTAAGTGGACAGACAAAGTAAGAAATGAACGAGTTTTGGAACTCATGGGTGAGAAAAGAAGTTTGTGGAAGAAGCTTACAGAAAGAAGAGACAGGCTGGTAGGTCATATTTTGAGACATGCTGGATTGGTTAACTTGCTGGCGGAGGGAACAGTGGAAGGTAAGAACTCTATTGGAAGACAGAGATTAGAATATATGAAGCAGATAATTTAGGACGTGGGTTTGGATGGGATATGTGGATATGAAGAGGTTAGCACAAGATAGGAAGGGATGGAGAATTGCATCAAGCCAGTCGAAAGACTGATGACATTAAAAAAAAACGTATCATAGACAGATGATACCCTGTATTAAATGTTGTGGTACTAACGAAAGAAATTGTTTGTATCAGTCGGCTGACGCTAAGGTGAATGATAAGAAAGGCAGCGTCGTTTGATTAACAAAACCTCCGTTATAATGTCGCTATTTGCAGAATAGAACGTGTGAAACATTCCTCAGTCCATCTCCACAGTAGTGACACGTTCACAAACACAGTCAGGACATTCATGCAATAACTCCAGACTCACTGTGTTCACTGCAAAGTGAAGCGCGACGCACTGGAGTGGTCTTAGAGTAAACAAACTTAGATAACCTCTCATAAGGAATCGCTGCAGCGTGGAAAAAAAAAAAACAAAAAAAAAAAACAGATAAGGCATGCGCCTACTGTCAAAAACACAGTGCGTGTCATTTAATTCTCGTTACAATCATCAGGGAACACACATGGTTTTAATGATATGATTTTGTTGTTATATAAACAAAACACATACTAGTAGTTGATATAAGTTACAGGCTGCCTTCTCGGGCTACGTCACGTACAGGGACAGACAAATTCCATCTGAGAAAGAGTATTTTCTTAAATCGGTATATGAAAAAAAAAAAAAAAAAAACATTGATTACACTTTCGAAGCTGGATGAGGAAGAGTTGGGAATATTTGGGACACAGTAGTTCAAAGGTATTAGATTTAGCCGCACATAGAGGTAATGTTCATGAAGAATAGCACATCTGGTATTATGAAAGTGTTTCAGGCAGCGTAGGGGCTTCGTATACTAAGGGTTGCTGTTTCGCATCCGGCATAAAGCATGAGTGGTTTTAATTTGTTGCGTGTGTTTTGTGCTCTTTCATTGTAATTTAATTGCGATAGAGAGCAGGCATAGGTGGCAATTACGCAACACACCTATTTTTCCACTTTCCTGCACCTACCTACTTTTGCCCTCTACAAATTTCAACTTTCCAATATTTTTGGTAGGTTATTCGTAAATAATTTGAAATGAATAATACGCGCATCATGATGATTATTTAGGGAAAAAAAAAGTATCTGGCTTTATGGTTTAACCGACCATACACCAGAAAAGTTGTTGAAGGAAATATTAGGTACGAAAGCGGCAACGGTCGTCACTCTCAAACTGAGCACTGACAACGGTCCTGCAAACCGTGTAAGATTTGTGCTAATGTGTATTGTGGTATGCCATGTGTGAAACTGGAGATCCTAAACATTCCCACAGACGACTGCAGGCAGTGGCCTAACAACTCCGATCTGCGTGATCAGTTAGCCGGTAGCTGGTTTTGCACCTTTCGCCTTCTGATGGCCGCACTTTAAAGTCCTCAGCAAAACTGCCAGTTCTGATACTAAAGTTGAGATACAACACTCGATCGGATGAAAATTACGAAGTTCTGCCGTTTTTCCGGTAGATAGTACGGACCAATGTATAATAAGTGTGTTTCATACCGATTATCCCCTTACACGTATAACCAGGGAAGGTATCAACATACATGTATTGAAACGGACTATTACAGAGGGGACTGATCCATTGTGGGATACAAGCGAAGGAGGATACACAACACGAACGCTCAAGGACAACTTAGTGTTAAACGTATTGAAAATTTGACGCACGAGACTCTTAAAGTGTTCGTTGCAATACCCTTTTTAAGAGCCTCACGGAAAACGGAACGAATTTTTTGTCATACTTTAGAAAAGTCAGTTGTAGCGACAACAATATGCCTCCACTATTACACGACGGATGTGAGGTTAACGAAAGCCTCTATAAGGTTATCGTTTTTAAAATCGATTTAAAAAAAAATATTCACTAATGAAATCATATATAACATACCCAATTTCTCACGCAGTGTTCAATAAGAGATGGATACGTTACGGATATATACTGCAGGTATTGTAAAAATATTAGAATTCCTGAAGTGTTGGAAAGCCCTTTCGGACAGTTGCATTGCACCCTCTGCCACACACTTTTAGCGAATCGCAGAGTAATAGTAATAGTAAAGTACCGGGTCCCGATGGTATCCCAGTAACCATTTTTTCTGATATATGCTATAAATTCTTAAAAAGGTACAAAGTACCTTACGACTTGAAAACCATATGATAATTTCCATTTTTAAGAAATGAGACTGTACCCTGTTTTAACTGTGACAAATAAAAAGAACGAAAAACATCTTGGCTTAGCTCGGCAATCCTCCCCCCTCCACACACAGCCCAGCGAAGCTTTCTAGCCCTCCCTGCCCCCTTTTTTTGACCGATCACGTAGTTTATGGACGCTCCTATATATGCTCGAACATTATGAAGTTTCTAGACGAAAGCAAACTGCTTATACCGAACCAACACAGATTTTGGAAGTACAGATCGCGTAATTTTTTTTTTAATGGTTTGAGGGGGGGGGGGTGATTTATTTTCGAAAAGCTTTCGACTTTATACCACACAACCACCCTTTGGTGAACATTCGAGCGTATGGTTTGTCAGCTGAGATTTTTTTTTTTTTTAATGGCATTCGGCTGTGTAGCCATTCAGCCAGCAACTAATTTTTCTTTTATTCGTCAAGTGTGTATATAGATTATTCTTGTGTTATTGTTGATGATAACCAGTGACAGGACAACACAGGACGGACACAACATTTAATTAAAACCACCCATGCCCTTGGCCGGACTCGAACCGGCGACCTCTGCGACGCGATGCCAGCTCGCTAGCCCCGCGCTACCAAGGCCGGCTTAGCTGAGATTTGCTAACTGGTCAGTCGCAGTATTTAACTGTTTACGGTTAAGACTCTTCTTTTCTAGGCGTTACATCAGACTTCCCGCAAGGTAATGTAACAGGATCACTTCTTTTCTTAATTTTTAAAAACTATCTGGGAGCTAACGTTATCAGCAGTTCGCTGATGATGCAGTCACCTACAGGGAAGTAAGAAATTCTGACGATTGCTTAGAAACTCCACGCGATTGGATGTTTTTGCGGCATGGTGCGATAAATGGCAACTTACACTAAACTGCAAAAAGTACAAGGCAATGTGCAGGACTAACAAGTGTAAACAGTTCAGTTATTGACAAGGTTGATTCTTTGAAGTATTTTGGCTTAACAGTATAAAGCAATATGAAATGGGACTAGCACGTAACTTCAGTCGTATATCTAACTAGTTCTAAGACTGCGATTCGTACGTAGAATTTTAGAAAAATCTTAACTCATATGCAAAGGAGATAGCCTACAAAACTCTCGTGCGTCAACATTTGTTGGGATCTGTATCGTAAGTGATGGATAGTACAGACAGATTCGCTCGTTTTGTGACTGCTTCCGTCAGAGAATAGGGAATATGCATGAAATTCAAATTTACGTCTAGTATTTTTATTTTGAAACTTTATTAGTGTATTATTACCGCTATAACGTTTTTTTTCCTATTTATTCGATTTTTATTTACTGATTTTAATTAATCAAAAGTGCTAAAAATACAAGGGAAATGGAACTTCGCAAAACGCAACGCTATTGGTCGAATCGAATCGTGACGACCAAGTACACGATATTATTGTGAACAAAAGCGTAGTTGCTGGGAGTTCTAATAGCTTTGCGATTGTGTTGAAGTTTATATTAACATATCAGCATAACTGGTGAGATATTGTATTCTTGCTATAATACACACACCAAGTAATGACTGAAAGCGGTTTTCTGAAAGCACAGTCGGATAATTTTCCAAAAATTGATGCTTTCATGATGACAAGAAATTTTGCAACAAATCCGAATTTTACGACCGCTCAGCTCAGAGCAGTGAAAGCTGCAAGGTAATTAAGTGATAGATATTTCAATATTCGCATGCAAATAAACAAAAAATTCTAGATGTCGGGTATATAGTAAATTATTAGCCGTTTTTACCAAATGCCAGCGTGGTCTATGCGGTAGGGTGTTAACTTCATAATTTTCTGACCTGCGTTCAAATTCCCGCAGAATTAAGTATTTTTCACTTCAGAAATTGTCAAGCTTGACCATTTTACTTTGTTAAAACTTCATTTACGTTCTTTTATTGAGTGAAATAACATTTAAAACAAATCATATTATCTACAATTTTTCCTGAAATTCTTTTTTTTAATGAATTCAGCGGTCTACCGACGGATTGTCTTTTCACAACACAAATCGGCCGCACACCCTTAAAAACTTCATTGCAATCATTCGTCAAGAAAGTCTCCATTCTTACATTTTTTTTTTAACTTTTTGTTAATAAGTTGTTTCGGTGCATTTTCAATTGAAATAGTTCCTATCATGTTATTTATTTCATCTTCATCGTTTCTTTACTTTTATATCATCAAGAGATATTTTTAAACGAAATACGTAGCATTGGGATGATAGTTTTTTTCTTTCTTTCTTCTACACTCAATTTGTTCCAGGAACGGTTGCGTGTAAATGGTTGAAAATAAAATAGTAGGCCAATCCGTGACGAAAAATGACGCTCGACAAGGAAATGGAAGAACAAGTGACAAATGCTTATAAACATTGCAAAATTCTTGTATCAGATTCCAGTTTACTAGCAGATTCACCTCATCACTTAATTTCATTGGGTATGAAGCGAGTCATATTAGAAAGCCATTGTTGATAAATGGGCCGATATTATGTTTGGTGTATTTGTTATAAGCAATGTGACTTGTTTTAATTTTAATTCGCGCTATAATAGTATGTAAATGATGTTTTAACAAAATAAAGAAGTGAAGCTTGGCAATTTTTGAAGTAAAAAATATTTGATTCTGCGAGGATTTGAACTCGGATCACAAAATTATGAAGCCAGCAACCTATCCATAGACCAAGCCGCCATTTAATAAAGTAGGGGCAATAATTTAGTATATACCCGTCATCTAGCATTTTGTTTATCTTTATATATATAAAAATCTCGTGTCACGATGTTCGTCCGGGATGAACTCCGAAACTACATAACTGATTTAGATGAAATTTGGCTTAATGTGTGTAATTTAGTCCAACTTAAAAGATAGGATAGTTTTTATCTGGATTATAGACCTCAATATTTATCATTTGCGAAATAAATGTTCATTAAATGTATGTCATAGGACAATGGTTTGTAATTATTTGTAAGGCAAGAAGGCTAAGCGGTCTGCTGGCTAAGTGGTTACGGCGTCAGACTGGAGATGGAAGGGTCCCAGGTTCGAGTCCCTGTCTCGGCGAGGATTTTTATAGACACTTAATTAGCATTAACACCCGGCGCAGCATGCTGTATGAGGTGAAATACGCCAGGACGGTATTGTGGTTCGGATTCGACGTTAAAATGTAGGTCCCCTGTACCAGACAAGGATGGGCGGGCTAGGTAAAGGCGGCACGACAGGGGCAGAATGCCCAGCCAGTAGAAACCATGTCACCAGGTCATTACGACCACACGTAATTATTATTATAGTTCCATAGGTTTCTAACAGATGGCGATGTGTTAACTTATCTATACAACACTTGGTTAACTAGGTTGGGTAATCATCCAGTAGATCACGTTCTGTTTCCATTTATTTATGCTACAGTTTTATTCCTAACAGATGGCGGTGTGTTAATTTATCGAACCATCCAGTAGATGGCGTTGTATTTCGATTTATTTATGCTACGGTCTATCCACGCCATATGTGTGAGTTTCTTCAATTTTAATTGTGCTGTGTATTGTGTTATAATTATACTGTATTGTTGTTCATCGTTTGTGTGTCTTTATACCTAATGACAAAAGTAATTACACACATGAATATAACATTTGAAGAAAACGTTACAATAAATTCGAATCGTGTAAGCATTTCTCGCTAAGTTATCATTTTATTCTTCTTTTTTGTTATGGTCAGCTAGACTCCACGTGTCAATTTCAATTCCTCTCCTGTTGTTTTTTCTTTCTTCCTCCCCAGTACTCTTTCATTATTGCACTCCTCTCTACCTTTTAATCCTGCCATATTCAAAGTGTGCTATCGAAAAAATTTTCTTTCCATAGGGTTCACTGGTATTATTTCGTTTCAAATCTTTCTAAACCTCTTGAAAGCCTGGTGTCATCAATGCTATAAATGCTTCAATTTTACTGTAATTTTCAATGGACCCAAAAATTCCGGTTTCACCACTGTATTATAGTGTCTTATTTTAAGGCTTTCAGAAAGGCACTTTTTTTGTAATTCAAATATTTTTCAGTGAAATGTCGCCAAAGAATCTAACCTCGACAATGCGTGTAGCAGAGAGGCAAGATGCACGACGAGAGAGCTTATCAATCAGCAACACAAATCGCGGCAAGTAAGAAAGTTCAAAGAATCAGGACAGCTGAGCGTCGTATGCAAGAATCTCAAGAACAGCGTGATGAACGTCTGTGACAGAATATATCGACAACAAGAGCGGCACGAGAACAGCACATAGCTACATTTAGAGAAAAGAGAACGAGAGAGACAGTAAATCAGCCGTGCTTTAACACGTGTATCATTTTTTCGTCTTGCGTTCCAATATGCACCAGCCATTGATTACTCTGCACATTCTAAAACTGCAATCGGTGCAGTGAGCAAAATATGCCAGTATTATCAGGCGTTGAAATTCCGCAATGAAGCAGCCGGCATGTGTTGTGCATCAGGAAAAGATGTATTATTACCACTACCCAATCCGCCAGAACATTTACAATCCTTCTTGCTGGCGAATCAAACGATTAGAAATGGTTTCTGCGCAAGACACGCAAATTCAATTCTTGCTTCCAGATGACGTATTTTGGGGCAACAAAATTTGTGATCTTACATCTGATGGACGTCATTTTGAAACTAAATTCAAAATACAAGGCCAGGTGTACCATAAGATTGGGTCGTTGATACCGATTGCCAAAACGATGACCCGAAGTTTCTCTAAATCTATTGGAAATTGTGAGGAACGCTTGAAAACTAGGTGCCAGTATAATTTCATCGAACAAGCAGAAGAGAGAGCAATTGTGGTATTGTTGGAAAATTGTTTGGAAAATAATAATCAACTTATTCAATTGTGTCGCCACAATTAAAAAATGACAACTATCAAATTGTCATCAAAGCTGACAAATTACCATCAGGAGAACACGCTGGCAGATTCAACGCGCCAACCGTAGATGAAGTTGCAGTTTTTATGGTTGGTGACTCAGTTGATTAAAGTCACACGTCAAGATAGAACTGTTAGTATAATTTCGGATCTACACCGTTCGTATGACGCACTCCAGTATCCACTGATATTCTGGCAAGGGCAGAATGAATATCACATCAACATCAAACAGCGTGATCCAGTTGCTGGTAAATTTAATATTCAACTATTTAATTCGTTATTTTATTAGTACAGTAGACCCGCAGTATTCCGACCAGGGGCCGGATTATAGCGGGCCCACTATATTGATTTCTTATTCTTTTTTTACTATTTAATTTATTATTTTTTCAGGTAATAAAACAAATAAAAAAGTTACTTCAATGAAGTACTACACCCCCCGATTGATGATTAGACGTAATTAGGATAACTATATCCTTCGATATCGTCAACTGTGCCTTCAATACGTCGTGGATATGTACGCCAAGGTTGAAAACAAGCATTTGCGATTTATTCGATACAACCAGGCTAAATTACGATCGGAGGAATACATCCTCTTACGAGATACTGTTATCGGCAATATTTATGAAAATTTAAACGCCAATGATATCGGTAATGCATTTATTTTACCTTCAAGCTACATCGGCAGTTCACGGAACATGCAGGAATATATACAAGATGCGATGACTTACGTACGTCATTATGGTCGTCCAGATTTGTTTATTACATTTACATGTAATCCGAATTGGGAGGAAATACAAACTTTGCTATTACCAGGCCATCAATCAATGCATCGTCACGGCACGTGTGTTCAAACAAAAATTAAAATCATTGATTGATTTAATCGTAAAACATTCAGTTTTCGGTAACACACGTTGCTATCTGTATTTGATTGAGTGGCAAAAGCGAGGTTTGCCTCATTCTCACATTTTGATTTGGCTTGAAGTTAAAATCCGTCCAGAAGAAATTGATCAAATGCAATGTTGTTGAAGGCCATTTTCCGCAGTTGCTGAGTAAATTAATTCATAAAATAAACGCCAATACAACTGTATAATGTAGGTTTATTGCCGTACGCGTTTCGCCTCTCCTCGAGGCATCATCAGCGACGAATCTATTTTAACATTTACATTTTATTTACAAACTATTTTGACATAACGCCAAATAAGTTTGTAAATAAAATGTAAATGTTTAAAATAGATCGTCGCTGATGATGCCTCGAGGAGAGGCGAAACGCGTACGGCAATAAACCTACATTATACAGTTGTATTGGCGTTATTTTATGAATTAATTTACTCAGCAACTGCGGAAAAATGGCCTTCAACAACATGCATTTGATCAATTTCTCTGGACGGATTTTAACTTCAAGCCAAATCAAAATGTGAGAATGAGGCAAACCTCGCTTTTGCCACTCAATCAAATACAGATAGCAACGTGTGTTACCGAAAACTGAATGTTTTACGATTAAATCAATCAATGATTTTAATTTTTGTTTGAACACACGTGCCGTGACGATGCATTGATTGATGGCCTGGTAATAGCAAAGTTTGTATTTCCTCCCAATTCGGATTACATGTAAATGTAATAAACAAATCTGGACGACCATAATGACGTACGTAAGTCATCGCATCTTGTATATATTCCTGCATGTTCCGTGAACTGCCGATGTAGCTTGAAGGTAAAATAAATGCATTACCGATATCATTGGCGTTTAAATTTTCATAAATATTGCCGATAACAGTATCTCGTAAGAGGATGTATTCCTCCGATCGTAATTTAACCTGGTTGTATCGAATAAATCGCAAATGCTTGTTTTCAACCTTGGCGTACATATCCACGACGTATTGAAGGCACAGTTGACGATATCGAAGGATATAGTTATCCTAATTACGTCTAATCATCAATCGGGGGGCGTAGTACATCATTGAAGTAACTTTTTTTTTTTTTTATTACCTGAAAAAATAATAAATTAAATAGTAAAAAAAAGAATAAGAAATCAATATAGTGGGCCCGCTATAATCCGGCCCCTGGTCGGAATACTGCGGGTCTACTGTACTAATAAAATAACGAATTAAATAGTTGAATATTAAATTTACCAGCAACTGGATCACGCTGTTTGATGTTGATGTGATATTCATTCTGCCCTTGCCAGAATATCAGTGGATACTGGAGTGCGTCATACGAACGGTGTAGATCCGAAATTATACTAACAGTTCTATCTTGACGTGTGACTTTAATCAACTGAGTCACCAACCATAAAAACTGCAACTTCATCTACGGTTGGCGCGTTGAATCTGCCAGCGTGTTCTCCTGATGGTAATTTGTCAGCTTGATGACATAGTTGTCATTTTTTAATTGTGGCGACACAATTGAATAAGTTGATTATTATTTTCCAAACAATTTTCCAACAATACCACAATTGCTCTCTCTTCTGCTTGTTCGATGAAATTATACTGGCACCTAGTTTTCAAGCGTTCCTCACAATTTCCAATAGATTTGGAGAAACTTCGGGTCATCGTTTGGCATCGGTATCAACGACCCAATCTTATGGTACACCTGGCCTTGTATTTTGAATTTAGTTTCAAAATGACGTCCATCAGATGTAAGATCGCAAATTTTTGTTGCCCCAAAAGACGTCATCTGGAAGCAAGAATTGAATTTGCGTGTCTTGCGCAGAAACAATTTCGAATCGTTTGATTCGCCAGCAAGAAGGATTGTAAATGTTCTGGCGGATTGGGTAGTGGTAATAATACATCTTTTCCTGATGCACAACACATGCCGGCTGCTTCATTGCGGAATTTCAACGCCTGATAATACTGGCATATTTTGCTCACTGCACCGATTGCAGTTTTAGAATGTGCAGAGTAATCAATGGCTGGTGCATATTGGAACGCAAGACGAACAAATGATACACGTGTTAAAGCACGGCTGATTTACTGTCTCTCTCGTTCTCTTTCTCTAAATGTAGCTATGTGCTGTTCTCGTGCCGCTCTTGTTCTCGATATATTCTGTCACAGACGTTCATCACGCTGTTCTTGAGATTCTTGCATACGACGCTCAGCTGTCCTGATTCTTTGAACTTCCTTACTTGCCGCGATTTGTGTTGCTGATTGATGAGCTCTCTCGTCGTGCGTCTTGCCTCTCTGCTACACGCATTGTCGAGGTTAGATTCTTTGGCGACATTTCACTGAAAAATATTTGAATTACAAAAAAAGTGCCTTTCTGAAAGCCTTAAAATAAGACACTATAATACAGTGGTGAAACCGGAATTTTTGGGTCCATTGAAAATACAGTAAAATGAAGCATTTATAGCATTGATGACACCAGGCTTTCAAGAGGTTTAGAAAGATTTGAAACGAAATAATACCAGTGAACCTATGGAAAGAAATTTTTTCGATAGCAGACTTTGAATATGGCAGGATTAAAAGGTAGAGAGGAGTGCAATAATGAAAGAGTACTGGGGAGGAAGAAAGAAAAAACAACAGGAGAGGAATTGAAATTGACACGTGGAGTCTAGCTGACCATAACAAAAAGAAGAAGAAAAAATGATAACTTAGCGAGAAATGCTTACACGATTCGAATTTATTGTAACGTTTTCTTCAATGTTATATTCATGTGTGTAATTACTTTGTCGTTAGGTAAAGACACACAAACGATGAACAACAATACAGTATAATTATAACACAATACACAGCACAATTAAAATTGAAGAAACTCACACATATGGCGTGGAATAGACCGTAGCATAAATAAATCGAAATACAACGCCATCTACTGGATGGTTCGATAAATTAACACACCGCCATCTGTTAGGAATAAACTGTAGCATAAATAAATTGAAACAGAACGTGATCTACTGGATGATTACCCAACCTAGTTAACCAAGTGTTGTATAGATAAGTTAACACATCGCCATCTGTTAGAAACCTATGGAACTATAATAATAATTACGTGTGGTCGTAATGACCTGGTGACATGGTTTCTACTGGCTGGGCATTCTGCCCCTGTCGTGCCGCCTTTACCTAGCCCGCCCATCCTGCCTGGTACAGGGGACCTACATTTTAACGTCGAATCCGAACCACATACCGTCCTGGCGTATTTCACCTCATACAGCATGCTGCGCCGGGTGTTAATGCTGGTTAAGTGTCTATAAAAATCCTCGCCGAGACAGGGACTCGAACCTGGGACCCTTCCATCTCCAGTCTGACGCCGTAACCACTTAGCCAGCAGACCGCTTAGCCTTCGTGCCTTACAAATAATTACAAACCATTGTCCTATGACATACATTTAATGAACATTTATTTCGCAAATGATAAATATTGAGGTCTAAATCCAGATAAAAACTATCCTATCTTTTAAGTTGGACTAAATTACACACATTAAGCCAAATTTCATCTAAATCAGTTATGTAGTTTCGGAGTTCATCCCGGACGAACATCGTGACACGAGATTTTTATATATATAAGATAAACAAAAATGCTAGATGACGGTATATACTAAATTATTGCCCCTATTTATCAAATGGCGGCTTGGTCTATGGAATAGATTGCTGGCTTCATAATTTTGTGATCCGAGTTCAAATCCTCGCAGAATCAAATATTTTTACTTCAAAATTGTCAGCTTCACTTCTTTATTTGTTTTAAAACATCATTTACATACTATTATAGCGCGAATTAAAATTAAATCAAGTCACATTGCTTATAACAAATACACCAAACATAATATCGGCCCATTTATCAACAATGGCTTTCTAATAGACTCGCTTCATACCCAATGAAATTAAGTGATGAGGTGAATCTGCTAGTAAACTGGAATCTGATACAAGAATTTTGCAATGTTTATAAGCATTTGTCACTTGTTCTTCCATTTCCTTGTCGAGCTTCATTTTTCGTCACGGATTGGCCTACTATTTTATTTTCAACCATTTACACGCAACCGTTCCTGGAACAAATTGAGTGTAGAAGAAAGAAAGAAAAAACTATCATCCCAATGCTACGTATTCGTTAAAATATCTCTTGATGATATAAAAGTAAAGAAACGATGAAGATGAAATAAATAACATGATAGGAACTATTTCAATTGAAAATGCACCGAAACAACTTATTAACAAAAAGTTAAAAAAAAAATGTAAGAATGGAGACTTTCTTGACGAATGATTGCAATGAAGTTTTTAAGGGTGTGCGGCCGATTTGTGTTGTGAAAAGACAATCCGTCGGTAGACCGCTGAATCTGAACAAAAAAAAGAATTTCAGGAAAATGTAGATAATATGATTTGTTTTAAATGTTATTTCACTCAATAAAAGAACGTAAATGAAGTTTTAACAAAGTAAATGGTCAAGCTTGACAATTTCTGAAGTGAAAAAATACTTAATTCTGCGGGAATTTGAACGCAGGTCAGAAAATTATGAAGTTAACACCCTACCGCATAGACCACGCTGGCATTTGGTAAAAACGGCTAATAATTACTATATACCCGACATCTAGAATTTTTTGTTTATTTGCATGCGAATATTGAAATATCTATCACTTAACTTACCTTGCAGCTTTCACTGCTCTGAGCTGAGCGGTCGTAAAATTCGGATTTGTTGCAAAATTTCTTGTCATCATGAAAGCATCAATTTTTGGAAGAATTATCCGACTGTGCTTTCAGAAAACCGCTTTCAGTCATTACTTGGTGTGTGTATTATAGCAAGAATACAATATCTCACCAGTTATGCTGATATGTTAATATAAACTTCAACACAATCGCAAAGCTATTAGAACTCCCAGCAACTACGCTTTTGTTCACAATAATATCGTGTACTTGGTCGTCACGATTCGATTCGACCAATAGCGTTGCGTTTTGCGAAGTTCCATTTCCCTTGTATTTTTAGCACTTTTGATTAATTAAAATCAGTAAATAAAAATCGAATAAATAGGAAAAAAACGTTATAGCGGTAATAATACACTAATAAAGTTTCAAAATAAAAATACTAGACGTAAATTTGAATTTCATGCATATTCCCTATTCTCTGACGGAAGCAGTCACAAAACGAGCGAATCTGTCTGTACTATCCATCACTTACGATACAGATCCCAACAAATGTTGACGCACGAGAGTTTTGTAGGCTATCTCCTTTGCATATGAGTTAAGATTTTTCTAAAATTCTACGTACGAATCGCAGTCTTAGAACTAGTTAGATATAGACTGAAGTTACGTGCTAGTCCCATTTCATATTGCTTTATACTGTTAAGCCAAAATACTTCAAAGAATCAACCTTGTCAATAACTGAACTGTTTACACTTGTTAGTCCTGCACATTGCCTTGTACTTTTTGCAGTTTAGTGTAAGTTGCCATTTATCGCACCATGCCGCAAAAACATCCAATCGCGTGGAGTTTCTAAGCAATCGTCAGAATTTCTTACTTCCCTGTAGGTGACTGCATCATCAGCGAACTGCTGATAACGTTAGCTCCCAGATAGTTTTTAAAAATTAAGAAAAGAAGTGATCCTGTTACATTACCTTGCGGGAAGTCTGATGTAACGCCTAGAAAAGAAGAGTCTTAACCGTAAACAGTTAAATACTGCGACTGACCAGTTAGCAAATCTCAGCTAAGCCGGCCTTGGTAGCGCGGGGCTAGCGAGCTGGCATCGCGTCGCAGAGGTCGCCGGTTCGAGTCCGGCCAAGGGCATGGGTGGTTTTAATTAAATGTTGTGTCCGTCCTGTGTTGTCCTGTCACTGGTTATCATCAACAATAACACAAGAATAATCTATATACACACTTGACGAATAAAAGAAAATTAGTTGCTGGCTGAATGGCTACACAGCCGAATGCCATTAAAAAAAAAAAAAATCTCAGCTGACAAACCATACGCTCGAATGTTCACCAAAGGGTGGTTGTGTGGTATAAAGTCGAAAGCTTTTCGAAAATAAATCACCCCCCCCCTCAAACCATTAAAAAAAAAATTACGCGATCTGTACTTCCAAAATCTGTGTTGGTTCGGTATAAGCAGTTTGCTTTCGTCTAGAAACTTCATAATGTTCGAGCATATATAGGAGCGTCCATAAACTACGTGATCGGTCAAAAAAAGGGGCAGGGAGGGCTAGAAAGCTTCGCTGGGCTGTGTGTGGAGGGGGGAGGATTGCCGAGCTAAGCCAAGATGTTTTTCGTTCTTTTTATTTGTCACAGTTAAAACAGGGTACAGTCTCATTTCTTAAAAATGGAAATTATCATATGGTTTTCAAGTCGTAAGGTACTTTGTACCTTTTAAGAATTTATAGCATATATCAGAAAAAATGGTTACTGGGATACCATCGGGACCCGGTACTTTACTATTACTATTACTCTGCGATTCGCTAAAAGTGTGTGGCAGAGGGTGCAATGCAACTGTCCGAAAGGGCTTTCCAACACTTCAGGAATTCTAATATTTTTACAATACCTGCAGTATATATCCGTAACGTATCCATCTCTTATTGAACACTGCGTGAGAAATTGGGTATGTTATATATGATTTCATTAGTGAATATTTTTTTTAAATCGATTTTAAAAACGATAACCTTATAGAGGCTTTCGTTAACCTCACATCCGTCGTGTAATAGTGGAGGCATATTGTTGTCGCTACAACTGACTTTTCTAAAGTATGACAAAAAATTCGTTCCGTTTTCCGTGAGGCTCTTAAAAAGGGTATTGCAACGAACACTTTAAGAGTCTCGTGCGTCAAATTTTCAATACGTTTAACACTAAGTTGTCCTTGAGCGTTCGTGTTGTGTATCCTCCTTCGCTTGTATCCCACAATGGATCAGTCCCCTCTGTAATAGTCCGTTTCAATACATGTATGTTGATACCTTCCCTGGTTATACGTGTAAGGGGATAATCGGTATGAAACACACTTATTATACATTGGTCCGTACTATCTACCGGAAAAACGGCAGAACTTCGTAATTTTCATCCGATCGAGTGTTGTATCTCAAACTTTAGTATCAGAACTGGCAGTTTTGCTGAGGACTTTAAAGTGCGGCCATCAGAAGGCGAAAGGTGCAAAACCAGCTACCGGCTAACTGATCACGCAGATCGGAGTTGTTAGGCCACTGCCTGCAGTCGTCTGTGGGAATGTTTAGGATCTCCAGTTTCACACATGGCATACCACAATACACATTAGCACAAATCTTACACGGTTTGCAGACCGTTGTCAGTGCTCAGTTTGAGAGTGACGACCGTTGCCGCTTTCGTACCTAATATTTCCTTCAACAACTTTTCTGGTGTATGGTCGGTTAAACCATAAAGCCAGATACTTTTTTTTTCCCTAAATAATCATCATGATGCGCGTATTATTCATTTCAAATTATTTACGAATAACCTACCAAAAATATTGGAAAGTTGAAATTTGTAGAGGGCAAAAGTAGGTAGGTGCAGGAAAGTGGAAAAATAGGTGTGTTGCGTAATTGCCACCTATGCCTGCTCTCTATCGCAATTAAATTACAATGAAAGAGCACAAAACACACGCAACAAATTAAAACCACTCATGCTTTATGCCGGATGCGAAACAGCAACCCTTAGTATACGAAGCCCCTACGCTGCCTGAAACACTTTCATAATACCAGATGTGCTATTCTTCATGAACATTACCTCTATGTGCGGCTAAATCTAATACCTTTGAACTACTGTGTCCCAAATATTCCCAACTCTTCCTCATCCAGCTTCGAAAGTGTAATCAATGTTTTTTTTTTTTTTTTTTTTTCATATACCGATTTAAGAAAATACTCTTTCTCAGATGGAATTTGTCTGTCCCTGTACGTGACGTAGCCCGAGAAGGCAGCCTGTAACTTATATCAACTACTAGTATGTGTTTTGTTTATATAACAACAAAATCATATCATTAAAACCATGTGTGTTCCCTGATGATTGTAACGAGAATTAAATGACACGCACTGTGTTTTTGACAGTAGGCGCATGCCTTATCTGTTTTTTTTTTTTTTTTTTTTTTTTTCCACGCTGCAGCGATTCCTTATGAGAGGTTATCTAAGTTTGTTTACTCTAAGACCACTCCAGTGCGTCGCGCTTCACTTTGCAGTGAACACAGTGAGTCTGGAGTTATTGCATGAATGTCCTGACTGTGTTTGTGAACGTGTCACTACTGTGGAGATGGACTGAGGAATGTTTCACACGTTCTATTCTGCAAATAGCGACATTATAACGGAGGTTTTGTTAATCAAACGACGCTGCCTTTCTTATCATTCACCTTAGCGTCAGCCGACTGATACAAACAATTTCTTTCGTTAGTACCACAACATTTAATACAGGGTATCATCTGTCTATGATACGTTTTTTTTTAATGTCATCAGTCTTTCGACTGGCTTGATGCAATCTCCATCCCTTCCTATCCTGTGCTAACCTCTTCATTCTACATACCCACAACCCACGTCCTCAATTATCTGCTTCATATATTTCTAATCTCTGTCTTCCTCTACAGTTCTTACCTTCGACTGTTCCCTCCACTAACAAATTAACCAATCCAGCATGTCTCAAAATATGACCTACCAGCCTGTCTCTTCTTCTGTAAGCTTCTTCCATAAACTTCTTTTCTCACCCATCATTTCCAAAACTCGTTCATTTCTTACTTTGTCTGTCCACTAATTTTCAGCATTCTTCTGTAGCACCACATTTCAAATGCTTCAAGTTTCTTTCTTTCCGGTATTCCTAAAGTCCATGTTTCGCTACCGTAAAGTGCTGTGCTCCACACATAGAGTTTTAAAAAGTTCTTTCTAATTCCTAGATCAATATTTGAAACTAAAAGGTTTCTCTTTTTCATGAAGGCTCTTTTTGCTAGTGCTATTCTGCTTTTAACATCATTCCTGCTTCGGCCATCGGTTGTAATTTTGCTTCCCAAGTAACAGAACTCACTCACTTCTCCTATTGCATCCGATCCTATTTTTATATTTAATCTGCTAGTATTGGTATCATTTCTGCTACATTTCATCACTTTTGTCTTGCTTTGATTTATATTCAGTCCAAAATCTTCCTTCAGTATTTTGTTCATGCCATTCAATAACTTCTCAATATCCTCAGCCCTCTCTGCTAACAAGACAATGTCATCAGCAAATCGTAGCATACTGATTTTTTCTCCCTGAAAACTTATGCCACATGGAAATTTTTACTTTCTTCATTGCTTCTTCTACATACAAGTTGAATATTAACGGGGATAGACTACAACCTTGTCTCACACCCTTTTTAACTGATGCATGTCTCTCGTGATTCTCTACTTTTATTACAGCCACTTGATTCTTATATAGTTTATAGAGTATTCTTCTATCTCGATACTTTAGACCTGACTTCTTTAAAATTTTGAACATCTTGTCCCACCTAACATTATCAAAAGCTTTTTCTAAATCAACAAATGCCATAAAAGTATCTTTGTTTTTCTTGATCCGCCCTTCAAGAATTGCTTCCCTTGTACCGCGATTTTTCCTAAACCCAAACTGATCTTCACCTACTATCTCTTCTACTACCCTTTCCATCCTTCTGTATATTATTCTGGTCAGTAATTTTGAAGCATGTGATGTTAGACTAATGGTGCGATAATTCTCACATTTGTCGGCTTGTGCTTTCTTTGGAAGTGTGAAGATGATATTTTTATTAAAATCAGTTGGAATTTCTCCTGTTTCATAACTTTTTGATATCAGCTTGAATAATCTTTCGATTCCTTCCTCTCCTAGATTTAAGAAGTTCTGCAGGGATCTCATCAATTCCAACTGCCTTATTTGCTTTCAAGTCATTCAGAGCTTTATTAAATTCTGTCCTCAAAACAGGATCTCCTAAGTCATCAATGTCGACATCGCCTTCCTTTTCCATACACTATTGTTCAAGTCGTCCCCATATAGTTTCTCAATGTATTCCTTCCATCGGTTAGCTCTATCTTCTGAGCTTAAAAGAGGTTTCCCATCGGCAGCTTTAATGTTCATACCTCTTTTCTTCATTTCTCCAAAATTCTGTTTGATCTTTCTATATGCAACATCTACTTTTCCTAACCATTTCCTTTTCTACTTCTTCACACTTTTCTTGTAGCCATTTTTCTTTTGCTATTTTGCATTTCCTATTTATTTGATTTCTAAATTGCCTGTACTGCTCTCTTCCTGCTTCATCCTGAGCATTTTTGTACCTTCTCCTCTGATCCATCAGCTCCAAAATTTCTTCTGTGATCCAAGGTTTTCGGGCAGCTTGTTCCCTAAAGCCTAATGTTTCTTTACCAGCTTTCATTATTTCGGTCTTTAATTCATTCCATTCGTCTACCATTTCAGCAAATGTTTCTCTCGTGCTAGATTGTTTCAGTTTATTTGCTTCCAGTCTGTTCTGCTTATACTGCTTCCTTATTCGTTTAAATTTCAGCCTACCCTTCATTATTATCATATTATGGTCCTGGGTACGCTTTGCAATCTAGAACTTGATTCGTGAATCTCTGTTCGACCATGATATAATCTAGCTGATATCTGCCTGTATCCCCAGGACGTTTCCAGGTGAATATTCTTCTTGCGTGGTTCTTAAACAGTGTGTTTGCAACTACTAGCTTGTCTTTCACAAAATTCTAGCAACCTGCTTCCGCGCTCATTTCTTTCTTCTAGACCAGGGGTCTCCAAACTACGGCCCGCGGGCCACATCCGGCCCGCGGACAGATTTTGTCCGGCCCGCGGAGAGCTAGACTTTTGGAGACCCTTTTTTTTTTTTTTTTTTTTTTTTTTTTTTAAAGGTCCCACCCTAGCGCGAATTGTAGACCTTTTTTTTTTTTTTTTTTTTTTTTTTTTTTTTTTTTTAGCTCTAGCAAATTAAGTTTAGTTTACTGAAGTTTTCTAATTTTATGTTGGTTTTTTGGCCCTCGGAACTTACTGGAGTAATCAGTATGGCCCTAAGGCTGAAAGTTTGGAGACCCCTGTTCTAGACCAAAACTTTCTACAGTATTCCCCTCTTTTCCTTTTTCCAGTATTGCATTCCAATCACCCATGATTATTAGATTTTCTTCCCCCTTCACATATTGGATTACTTCTTCAATTTCGGTGTATATTTTCTCTATTTCTTTGTCATCTTCCTGTGACGTTGGTATATTCACTTGTACTAATGTGGTTGGGTCGTACTTAGTTTCTAACCTCATGAAATAATCCTGTCACTAAACTGTTCATAATAACTCACCGTTTCCCTACACTCTTATTCATTACAAATCCTACACCAGTGACTCCATTGACAGCTTGTGTGCTAATTATCCCAGTCCAGAAATCTGTGCGTCCTTCTATTTAATCTCGCTAATCCCAACAACATCTAACTTAAGTTGTTCCATCTCCCTTTTTAAGTTTTCTAACCTACCTGCCCTATTCAGACTTCTAACATTCCACGCTCCGACTCGTAGAATGTTTCTATCCATTCTGATGACTCCTGCCTGAGCAGTCCTCACCCGGAGATCCAATTGGGGGACTATTTTACCTCCGGAATGTTTTACCCAGGAAGAAGCCATCATGATATATGTAATTTGAGAGGATTACGTTATTTCGCTAGTTCGAACATAAACTTCAATTTGACAGTGATGAAATTTTTGTTGGCATTTAGCTGCTGAGGCCATACTGACTGATGATCATCAATATTCTAAGCCACGTCCAGCAGCCGTAGAAAGCTGAAATTTGTTACATAGATAACATTTTACCCTCATATTATAAGAAAAGTCTAAAACTTGCAAATTTACATATAACTACCCCCCCCTTACCTCTCTCTAACGTAAAATCGCTTTCTACCCTAATAACTTTATACACCTCAGATTTTCATTGTGGAGTGAGCTTACTATGTTTAACCAATGTGTTAAATTTTACTTCTTTCCTTTCTTACTTTGGAAGTTATTGAAATTCAAAATTTTATTTCGGCACGACACCCCGACATCAAAATTCCACTGTACTTCCAGTAATCCTAGAAACAATAATTTGACACTCATATATGGTTTCATCCCTAAATCATAAGAAAAGTCTAAAATATGAGCTTTCCCCGTATTCATTTAATTACACTCCCAATCATGTTAAATTCTGGCACTTATTTGCGGCTTAATTGCATTGTTGTGGATGAAGCTATAAACGTGAGATTTCTATACTAGAGGTGAAAAAGTTTAACCAATGCCTTAAATTTTACTTTGTTCCTATGTTTACTATGGAAGTTACCTGCAATTTACTTATAGGTGGGTTAATTCTATGTCAATCCTTACTGGTCACCCACACTCATTGTTTGCAGAGAGCGTGGCATTGAGTGATATTTCAAGTTCAAACTTTCTTGTGAAATAACGCTGTACAACTTTACAAAGCTTGTCAGAAATGTTTTTCCAGCGAATTTTTAATGTGGAAGTGGCGTCAGTAAGCTATGGAAGCATATTAAGCAGCAAAAAGAAATTATTCCCTGTTAGTATAGAAAGGAAAGTGATAGAAACAGCAACCAAAAATTGTAGTTCTTCTTATTATTATTACGTGGCATGTATAGTTGGTACTACTTTATCAATAATGATAGCGATGGAGAAAATATTTTTTAGCAGCCTCAAGAAAAAAAGGATCCCTTGCTGTGCCGAATAAAATGATTATTCCAATAATTAATCGTTTGTAT
>CM061921.1:344747477-344824763 GCA_031002005.1 Vandiemenella viatica | reverse complement strand
GCTGCTTATATGCTTCCATAGCTTACTGACGCCGACTTCCACATTAAAAATTCGCTGGAAAACATTTCTGACAAGCTTTGTAAAGTTGTACAGCGTTATTTCACAAGAAAGTTTGAACTTGAAATATCACTTCAATGCCACGCTCTCTGCAAACAATGAGTGTGTATTTTGGTGACCAGTAAGGATTGACATAGAATTAACCCACCTATAAGTAAATTGCAGGTAACTTCCATAGTAAACATAGGAACAAAGTAAAATTTAAGGCATTGGTTAAACTTTTTCACCTCTATGTAGTATAGAAATCTCACGTTTATAGCTTCATCCACAACAATGCAATTAAGCCGCAAATAAGTGCCAGAATTTAACATGATTGGGATTGTGTAATTAAATGAATACGGGGAAAGCTCATATTTTAGACTTTTCTTATGATTTAGGGATGAAACCATATATGAGTGTCAAATTACTTGTTTCTAGGATTACTGGAAGTACAGTGGAATTTTGATGTCGGGGTGTCGTGCCGAAATAAAATTTTGAATTTCAATAACTTCCAAAGTAAGAAAAGGAAAGAAGTAAAATTTAACACATTGGTTAAACATAGTAAGCTCACTCCACATGAAAATCTGAGGTGTATAAAGTTATAGGGTAGAAAGCGATTTTACGTTAGAGAGAGGTAAGGGGGTAGTTATATGTAAATTTGCAAGTTTTAGACTTTTCTTATAATATGAGGGTAAAATGTTATCTATGTAACAAATTTCAGCTTTCTACGGCTGCTGGACGTGGCTTAGAATATTGATGATCATCAGTCAGTATGGCCTCAGCAGCTAAATGCCAACAAAAATTTCATCACTGTCAAATTGAAGTTTATGTTCGAACTAGCGAAATAACGTAATCCTCTCAAATTACATATATCATGATGGCTTCTTCCTGGGTAAAACATTCCGGAGGTAAAATAGTCCCCCAATTGGATCTCCGGGTGAGGACTGCTCAGGCAGGAGTCATCAGAATGGATAGAAACATTCTACGAGTCGGAGCGTGGAATGTTAGAAGTCTGAATAGGGCAGGTAGGTTAGAAAACTTAAAAAGGGAGATGGAACAACTTAAGTTAGATGTTTTGGGATTAGCGAGATTAAATAGAAGGACGCACAAGATTTCTGGACTGGGATAATTAGCACACAAGCTGTCAATGGAGTCACTGGTGTAGGATTTGTAATGAATAAGAGTGTAGGGAAACGGGTGAGTTATTATGAACAGTTTAGTGACAGGATTATTTTCATGAGGTTAGAAACTAAGTACGACCCAACCACATTAGTACAAGTGAATATACCAACGTCACAGGAAGATGACAAAGAAATAGAGAAAATATACACCGAAATTGAAGAAGTAATCCAATATGTGAAGGGGAGAGAAAATCTAATAATCATGGGTGATTGGAATGCAATACTGGAAAAAGGAAAAGAGGGGAATACTGTAGAAAGTTTTGGTCTAGAACAGGGGTCTCCAAACTTTTCAGCCTTAGGGCCATACTGATTACTCCAGTAAGTTCCGAGGGCCAAAAAACCAACATAAAATTAGAAAACTTCAGTAAACTAAACTTAATTTGCTAGAGCTAAAAAAAAAAAAAAAAAAAAAAAAAAAAAAAAAAAAGGTCTACAATTCGCGCTAGGGTGGGACCTTTAAAAAAAAAAAAAAAAAAAAAAAAAAAGGGTCTCCAAAAGTCTAGCTCTCCGCGGGCCGGACAAAATCTGTCCGCGGGCCGGATGTGGCCCGCGGGCCGTAGTTTGGAGACCCCTGGTCTAGAAGAAAGAAATGAGCGCGGAAGCAGGTTGCTAGAATTTTGTGAAAGACAAGCTAGTAGTTGCAAACACACTGTTTAAGAACCACGCAAGAAGAATATTCACCTGGAAACGTCCTGGGGATACAGGCAGATATCAGCTAGATTATATCATGGTCGAACAGAGATTCACGAATCAAGTTCTAGATTGCAAAGCGTACCCAGGACCATAATATGATAATAATGAAGGGTAGGCTGAAATTTAAACGAATAAGGAAGCAGTATAAGCAGAACAGACTGGAAGCAAATAAACTGAAACAATCTAGCACGAGAGAAACATTTGCTGAAATGGTAGACGAATGGAATGATTAAAGACCGAAATAATGAAAGCTGGTAAAGAAACATTAGGCTTTAGGGAACAAGCTGCCCGAAACCTTGGATCACAGAAGAAATTTTGGAGCTGATGGATCAGAGGAGAAGGTACAAAAATGCTCAGGATGAAGCAGGAAGAGAGCAGTACAGGCAATTTAGAAATCAAATAAATAGGAAATGCAAAATAGCAAAAGAAAAATGGCTACAAGAAAAGTGTGAAGAAGTAGAAAAGGAAATGGTAAAGTAGATGTTGCATATAGAAAGATCAAACAGAATTTTGGAGAAATGAAGAAAAGAGGTATGAACATTAAAGCTGCCGATGGGAAACCTCTTTTAAGCTCAGAAGATAGAGCTAACCGATGGAAGGAATACATTGAGAAACTGTATGATGGGACGACTTGAACAATAGTGTATGGAAAAGGAAGGCGATGTCGACATTGATGACTTAGGAGATCCTGTTTTGAGGACAGAATTTAATAAAGCTCTGAATGACTTGAAAGCAAATAAGGCAGTTGGAATTGATGAGATCCCTGCAGAACTTCTTAAATCCTAGGAGAGGAAGGAATCGAAAGATTATTCAAGCTGATATCAAAAAGTTATGAAACAGGAGAAATTCCAACTGATTTTAATAAAAATATCATCTTCACACTTCCAAAGAAAGCACAAGCCGACAAATGTGAGAATTATCGCACCATTAGTCTAACATCACATGCTCAAAATTACTGACCAGAATAATATACAGAAGGATGGAAAGGGTAGTAGAAGAGATAGTAGGTGAAGATCAGTTTGGGTTTAGGAAAAATCGCGGTACAAGGGAAGCAATTCTGTCTGAAGGGCGGATCAAGAAAAACAAAGATACTTTTATGGCATTTGTTGATTTAGAAAAAGCTTTTGATAATGTTAGGTGGGACAAGATGTTCAAAATTTTAAAGAAGTCAGGTCTAAAGTATCGAGATAGAAGAATACTCTATAAACTATATAAGAATCAAGTGGCTGTAATAAAAGTAGAGAATCACGAGAGACATGCATCAGTTAAAAAGGGTGTGAGACAAGGTTGTAGTCTATCCCCGTTAATATTCAACTTGTATGTAGAAGAAGCAATGAAGAAAGTGAAAAATTTCCATGTGGCATAAGTTTTCAGGGAGAAAAAATCAGTATGCTACGATTTGCTGATGACATTGTCTTGTTAGCAGAGAGGGCTGAGGATATTGAGAAGTTAGAATGGCATGAACAAAATACTGAAGGAAGATTTTGGACTGAATATAAATCAAAGCAAGACAAAAGTGATGAAATGTAGCAGAAATGATACCAATACTAGCAGATTAAATATAAAAATAGGATCGGATGCAATAGGAGAAGTAGTGAATTCTGTTACTTGGGAAGCAAAATTACAACCGATGGCCGAAGCAGGAATGATGTTAAAAGCAGAATAGCACTAGCAAAAAAGCCTTCATGAAAAAGAGAAACCTTTTAGTTTCAAATATTGATCTAGGAATTAGAAAGAACTTTTTAAAACTCTTGTGTGGAGCACAGCACTTTATGGTAGCGAAACATGGACTTTAGGAATACCGGAAAGAAAGAAAATTGAAGCATTTGAAATGTGGTGCTACAGAAGAATGCTGAAAATTAAGTGGACAGACAAAGTAAGAAATGAACGAGTTTTGGAAATGATGGTGAGAAAAGAAGTTTGGAAGAAGCTTACAGGAAGAAGAGACAGGCTGGTAGGTCATATTTTGAGACATGCTGGATTGGTTAATTGGTGGAGGGAACAGTGAAGGTAAGAACTCTAGAAGACAGAGATTAGAATATATGAAGCAGATAATTTAGGACGTGGGTTTGGATGGGATATGTGGATATGAAGAGGTTAGCACAAGATAGGAAGGGATGGAGAATTGCATCAAGCCAGTCGAAAGACTGATGACATTAAAAAAAAACGTATCATAGACAGATGATACCCTGTATTAAATGTTGTGGTACTAACGAAAGAAATTGTTTGTATCAGTCGGCTGACGCTAAGGTGAATGATAAGAAAGGCAGCGTCGTTTGATTAACAAAACCTCCGTTATAATGTCGCTATTTGCAGAATAGAACGTGTGAAACATTCCTCAGTCCATCTCCACAGTAGTGACACGTTCACAAACACAGTCAGGACATTCATGCAATAACTCCAGACTCACTGTGTTCACTGCAAAGTGAAGCGCGACGCACTGGAGTGGTCTTAGAGTAAACAAACTTAGATAACCTCTCATAAGGAATCGCTGCAGCGTGGAAAAAAAAAAAAAAAAAAAAAAAAAAACAGATAAGGCATGCGCCTACTGTCAAAAACACAGTGCGTGTCATTTAATTCTCGTTACAATCATCAGGGAACACACATGGTTTTAATGATATGATTTTGTTGTTATATAAACAAAACACATACTAGTAGTTGATATAAGTTACAGGCTGCCTTCTCGGGCTACGTCACGTACAGGGACAGACAAATTCCATCTGAGAAAGAGTATTTTCTTAAATCGGTATATGAAAAAAAAAAAAAAAAAAACATTGATTACACTTTCGAAGCTGGATGAGGAAGAGTTGGGAATATTTGGGACACAGTAGTTCAAAGGTATTAGATTTAGCCGCACATAGAGGTAATGTTCATGAAGAATAGCACATCTGGTATTATGAAAGTGTTTCAGGCAGCGTAGGGGCTTCGTATACTAAGGGTTGCTGTTTCGCATCCGGCATAAAGCATGAGTGGTTTTAATTTGTTGCGTGTGTTTTGTGCTCTTTCATTGTAATTTAATTGCGATAGAGAGCAGGCATAGGTGGCAATTACGCAACACACCTATTTTTCCACTTTCCTGCACCTACCTACTTTTGCCCTCTACAAATTTCAACTTTCCAATATTTTTGGTAGGTTATTCGTAAATAATTTGAAATGAATAATACGCGCATCATGATGATTATTTAGGGAAAAAAAAAGTATCTGGCTTTATGGTTTAACCGACCATACACCAGAAAAGTTGTTGAAGGAAATATTAGGTACGAAAGCGGCAACGGTCGTCACTCTCAAACTGAGCACTGACAACGGTCTGCAAACCGTGTAAGATTTGTGCTAATGTGTATTGTGGTATGCCATGTGTGAAACTGGAGATCCTAAACATTCCCAGACGACTGCAGGCAGTGGCCTAACAATCCGATCTGCGTGATCAGTTAGCCGGTAGCTGGTTTTGCACCTTTCGCCTTCTGATGGCCGCACTTTAAAGTCCTCAGCAAAACTGCCAGTTCTGATACTAAAGTTTGAGATACAACACTCGATCGGATGAAAATTACGAAGTTCTGCCGTTTTTCCGGTAGATAGTACGGACCAATGTATAATAAGTGTGTTTCATACCGATTATCCCCTTACACGTATAACCAGGGAAGGTATCAACATACATGTATTGAAACGGACTATTACAGAGGGGACTGATCCATTGTGGGATACAAGCGAAGGAGGATACACAACACGAACGCTCAAGGACAACTTAGTGTTAAACGTATTGAAAATTTGACGCACGAGACTCTTAAAGTGTTCGTTGCAATACCCTTTTTAAGAGCCTCACGGAAAACGGAACGAATTTTTTGTCATACTTTAGAAAAGTCAGTTGTAGCGACAACAATATGCCTCACTATTACACGACGGATGTGAGGTTAACGAAAGCCTCTATAAGGTTATCGTTTTTAAAATCGATTTTTAAAAAAAAATATTCACTAATGAAATCATATAAACATACCCAATTTCTCACGCAGTGTTCAATAAGAGATGGATACGTTACGGATATATACTGCAGGTATTGTAAAAATATTAGAATTCCTGAAGTGTTGGAAAGCCCTTTCGGACAGTTGCATTGCACCCTCTGCCACACACTTTTAGCGAATCGCAGAGTAATAGTAATAGTAAAGTACCGGGTCCCGATGGTATCCCAGTAACCATTTTTTCTGATATATGCTATAAATTCTTAAAAGGTACAAAGTACCTTACGACTTGAAAACCATATGATAATTTCCATTTTTAAGAAATGAGACTGTACCCTGTTTTAACTGTGACAAATAAAAAGAACGAAAAACATCTTGGCTTAGCTCGGCAATCCTCCCCCCTCCACACACAGCCCAGCGAAGCTTTCTAGCCCTCCCTGCCCCTTTTTTTGACCGATCACGTAGTTTATGGACGCTCCTATATATGCTCGAACATTACGAAGTTTCTAGACGAAAGCAAACTGCTTATACCGAACCAACACAGATTTTGGAAGTACAGATCGCGTAATTTTTTTTTAATGGTTTGAGGGGGGGGGGGTGATTTATTTTCGAAAAGCTTTCGACTTTATACCACACAACCACCCTTTGGTGAACATTCGAGCGTATGGTTTGTCAGCTGAGATTTTTTTTTTTTTTAATGGCATTCGGCTGTGTAGCCATTCAGCCAGCAACTAATTTTTCTTTTATTCGTCAAGTGTGTATATAGATTATTCTTGTGTTATTGTTGATGATAACCAGTGACAGGACAACACAGGACGGACACAACATTTAATTAAAACCACCCATGCCCTTGGCCGGACTCGAACCGGCGACCTCTGCGACGCGATGCCAGCTCGCTAGCCCCGCGCTACCAAGGCCGGCTTAGCTGAGATTTGCTAACTGGTCAGTCGCAGTATTTAACTGTTTACGGTTAAGACTCTTCTTTTCTAGGCGTTACATCAGACTTCCCGCAAGGTAATGTAACAGGATCACTTCTTTTCTTAATTTTTAAAAACTATCTGGGAGCTAACGTTATCAGCAGTTCGCTTATGATGCAGTCACCTACAGGGAAGTAAGAAATTCTGACGATTGCTTAGAAACTCCACGCGATTGGATGTTTTTGCGGCATGGTGCGATAAATGGCAACTTACACTAAACTGCAAAAAGTACAAGGCAATGTGCAGGACTAACAAGTGTAAACAGTTCAGTTATTGACAAGGTTGATTCTTTGAAGTATTTTGGCTTAACAGTATAAAGCAATATGAAATGGGACTAGCACGTAACTTCAGTCCTATATCTAACTAGTTCTAAGACTGCGATTCGTACGTAGAATTTTAGAAAAATCTTAACTCATATGCAAAGGAGATAGCCTACAAAACTCTCGTGCGTCAACATTTGTTGGGATCTGTATCGTAAGTGATGGATAGTACAGACAGATTCGCTCGTTTTGTGACTGCTTCCGTCAGAGAATAGGGAATATGCATGAAATTCAAATTTACGTCTAGTATTTTTATTTTGAAACTTTATTAGTGTATTATTACCGCTATAACGTTTTTTTCCTATTTATTCGATTTTTAATTTACTGATTTTAATTAATCAAAAGTGCTAAAAATACAAGGGAAATGGAACTTCGCAAAACGCAACGCTATTGGTCGAATCGAATCGTGACGACCAAGTACACGATATTATTGTGAACAAAAGGCGTAGTTGCTGGGAGTTCTAATAGCTTTGCGATTGTGTTGAAGTTTATATTAACATATCAGCATAACTGGTGAGATATTGTATTCTTGCTATAATACACACACCAAGTAATGACTGAAAGCGGTTTTCTGAAAGCACAGTCGGATAATTTTCCAAAAATTGATGCTTTCATGATGACAAGAAATTTTGCAACAAATCCGAATTTTACGACCGCTCAGCTCAGAGCAGTGAAAGCTGCAAGGTATTTAAGTGATAGATATTTCAATATTCGCATGCAAATAAACAAAAAATTCTAGATGTCGGGTATATAGTAAATTATTAGCCGTTTTTACCAAATGCCAGCGTGGTCTATGCGGTAGGGTGTTAACTTCATAATTTTCTGACCTGCGTTCAAATTCCCGCAGAATTAAGTATTTTTCACTTCAGAAATTGTCAAGCTTGACCATTTTACTTTGTTAAAACTTCATTTACGTTCTTTTATTGAGTGAAATAACATTTAAAACAAATCATATTATCTACAATTTTTTCCTGAAATTTTTTTTAATGAATTCAGCGGTCTACCGACGGATTGTCTTTTCACAACACAAATCGGCCGCACACCCTTAAAAACTTCATTGCAATCATTCGTCAAGAAAGTCTCCATTCTTACATTTTTTTTTTAACTTTTTGTTAATAAGTTGTTTCGGTGCATTTTCAATTGAAATAGTTCCTATCATGTTATTTATTTCATCTTCATCGTTTCTTTACTTTTATATCATCAAGAGTATTTTAAACGAAATACGTAGCATTGGGATGATAGTTTTTTCTTTCTTTCTTCTACACTCAATTTGTTCCAGGAACGGTTGCGTGTAAATGGTTGAAAATAAAATAGTAGGCCAATCCGTGACGAAAAATGAAGCTCGACAAGGAAATGGAAGAACAAGTGACAAATGCTTATAAACATTGCAAAATTCTTGTATCAGATTCCAGTTTACTAGCAGATTCACCTCATCACTTAATTTCATTGGGTATGAAGCGAGTCATATTAGAAAGCCATTGTTGATAAATGGGCCGATATTATGTTTGGTGTATTTGTTATAAGCAATGTGACTTGATTTAATTTTAATTCGCGCTATAATAGTATGTAAATGATGTTTTAACAAAATAAAGAAGTGAAGCTTGACAATTTTTGAAGTAAAAATATTTGATTCTGCGAGGATTTGAACTCGGATCACAAAATTATGAAGCCAGCAATCTATTCCATAGACCAAGCCGCCATTTGATAAAGTAGGGGCAATAATTTAGTATATACCCGTCATCTAGCATTTTTGTTTATCTTTATATATATAAAAATCTCGTGTCACGATGTTCGTCCGGGATGAACTCCGAAACTACATAACTGATTTAGATGAAATTTGGCTTAATGTGTGTAATTTAGTCCACTTAAAAGATAGGATAGTTTTTTATCTGGATTATAGACCTCAATATTTATCATTTGCGAAATAATGTTCATTAAATGTATGTCATAGGACAATGGTTTGTAATTATTTGTAAGGCACGAAGGCTAAGCGGTCTGCTGGCTAAGTGGTTACGGGCGTCTAGACTGGAGATGGAAGGGTCCCAGGTTTCGAGTCCCTGTCTCGGCGAGGATTTTTATAGACACTTAACCAGCATTAACACCCGGCGCAGCATGCTGTATGAGGTGAAATACGCCAGGACGGTATTGTGGTTCGGATTCGACGTTAAAATGTAGGTCCCCTGTACCAGGCAGGATGGGCGGGCTAGGTAAAAGGCGGCACGACAGGGGCAGAATGCCCAGCCAGTAGAAACCATGTCACCAGGTCATTACGACCACACGTAATTATTATTATAGTTCCATAGGTTTCTAACAGATGGCGATGTGTTAACTTATCTATACAACACTTGGTTAACTAGGTTGGGTAATCATCCAGTAGATCACGTTCTGTTTCAATTTATTTATGCTACAGTTTATTCCTAACAGATGGGCGGTGTGTTAATTTATCGAACCAATCCAGTAGATGGCGTTGTATTTCGATTATTTATGCTACGGTCTATTCCACGCCATATGTGTGAGTTTCTTCAATTTTAATTGTGCTGTGTATTGTGTTATAATTATACTGTATTGTTGTTCATCGTTTGTGTGTCTTTTATACCTAACGAAAAAGTAATTTCACACATGAATATAACATTGAAGAAAAACGTTTCAATAAATTCGAATCGTGTAAGCATTTCTCGCTAAGTTATCATTTTTTCTTCTTCTTTTTGTTATGGTCAGCTAGACTCCACGTGTCAATTTCAATTCCTCTCCTGTTGTTTTTTCTTTCTTCCTCCCCAGTACTCTTTCATTATTGCACTCCTCTCTACCTTTTAATCCTGCCATATTCAAAGTCTGCTATCGAAAAAATTTTCTTTCCATAGGGTTCACTGTATTATTTCGTTTCAAATCTTTCTAAACCTCTGAAATCCTGGTGTCATCAATGCTATAAATGCTTCAATTTTACTGTAATTTCAATGACCAAAAATTCCGGTTTCACCACTGTATTATAGTGTCTTATTTTAAGGCTTTCAGAAAGGCACTTTTTTTGTAATTCAAATATTTTTCAGTGAAATGTCGCAAAAGAATCTAACCTCGACAATGCGTGTAGCAGAGAGGCAAGACGCACGACGAGAGAGCTTATCAATCAGCAACACAAAATCGCGGCAAGTAAGAAAGTTCAAAGAATCAGGACAGCTGAGCGTCGTAGTGCAAGAATCTCAAGAACAGCGTGATGAACGTCTGTGACAGAATATATCGAGAACAAGAGCGGGCAGGAGAACAGCACATAGCTACATTTAGAGAAAGAGAACGAGAGAGACAGTAAATCCAGCCGTGCTTTAACACGTGTATCATTTTTTCGTCTTGCGTTCCAATATGCACCAGCCATTGATTACTCTGCACATTCTAAAACTGCAATCGGTGCAGTGAGCAAAATATGCCAGTATTATCAGGCGTTGAAATTCCGCAATGAAGCAGCCGGCATGTGTTGTGCATCAGGAAAAGATGTATTATTACCACTACCCAATCCGCCAGAACATTTACAATCCTTCTTGCTGGCGAATCAAACGATTCGAAATGGTTTTCTGCGCAAGACACGCAAATTCAATTCTTGCTTCCAGATGACGTATTTTTGGGGCAACAAAAATTTGTGATCTTACATCTGATGGACGTCATTTTGAACTAAATTCAAAATACAAGGCCAGGTGTACCATAAGATTGGGTCGTTGATACCGATGCCAAACGATGACCCGAAGTTTCTCTAAATCTATTGGAAATTGTGAGGAACGCTTGAAAACTAGGTGCCAGTATAATTTCATCGAACAAGCAGAAGAGAGAGCAATTGTGGTATTGTTGGAAAATTGTTAGGAAAATAATAATCAACTTATTCAATTGCGTCGCCACAATTAAAAAATGACAACTATGAAAGCTGACAAATTACCATCAGGAGAACACGCTGGCAGATTCAACGCGCCAACCGTAGATGAAGTTGCAGTTTTTATGGTTGGTGACTCAGTTGATTAAAGTCACACGTCAAGATAGAACTGTTAGTATAATTTCGGATCTACAACGTTCGTATGACGCACTCCAGTATCCACTGATATTCTGGCAAGGGCAGAATGAATATCCCATCAACATCAAACAGCGTGATCCAGTTGCTGGTAAATTTAATATTCAACTATTTAATTCGTTATTTTATTAGTACAGTAGACCCGCAGTATTCCGACCAGGGGCCGGATTATAGCGGGCCCACTATATTGATTTCTTATTCTTTTTTTACTATTTAATTTATTATTTTTTCAGGTAATAAAAAAAATAAAAAAGTTACTTCAATGATGTACTACACCCCCCGATTGATGATTAGACGTAATTAGGATAACTATATCCTTCGATATCGTCAACTGTGCCTTCAATACGTCGTGGATATGTACGCCAAGGTTGAAAACAAGCATTTGCGATTTATTCGATACAACCAGGTTAAATTACGATCGGATACATCCCCTTACGAGATACTGTTATCGGCAATATTTATGAAAATTTAAACGCCAATGATATCGGTAATGCATTTATTTTACCTTCAAGCTACATCGGCAGTTCACGGAACATGCAGGAATATATACAAAATGCGATGACTTACGTACGTCATTATGGTCGTCCAGATTTTGTTTATTACATTTACATGTAATCTGAATTGGGAGGAAATACAAACTTTGCTATTACCAGGCCATCAATCAATACATCGTCCACGGCACGTGTGTTCAAACAAAAATTAAAATCATTGATTGATTTAATCGTAAAACATTCAGTTTTCGGTAACACATGTTGCTATCTGTATTTGATTGAGTGGCAAAAGCGAGGTTTGCCTCATTCTCACATTTTTGATTTGGCTTGAAGTTAAAATCCGTCCAGAAGAAATTGATCAAATGCAATGTTGTTGAAGGCCATTTTTCCGCAGTTGCTGAGTAAATTAATTCATAAAATAACGCCAATACAACTGTATAATGTAGGTTTATTGCCGTACGCGTTCGCCTCTCCTCGAGGCATTCATCAGCGACGAATCTATTTTAACATTTACATTTTATTTACAAACTTATTTGCGTTAATGTCAAATAAGTTTGTAAATAAAATGTACATGTTAAAATAGATTCGTCGCTGATGATGCCTCGAGGAGAGGCGAAACGCGTACGGCAATAAACCTACATTATACAGTTGTATTGGCGTTATTTTATGAATTAATTGATCAAATAATTTCAAGCCGAAATTCCAGACCCATTAATTGTCAAGAATTGTTTGATATTGTACCAGATCACTCGATCCACGGACCGTGCGGTGCTTTTAACATGACATCGCCATGCATGGAAGGTGGAAAATGTCAAGAAGCGTTTTCCAAAGGAATATACGAAATGATACTATTACGGATATCGATGGTTATCCGTTGTATCGCCGCAGAAACGCTGAGAATGGTGCCAAACATTTACAATGCGAATGTCAAATTCTAGAAACCAAGTTGAAATTGACAATCAGTGGGTCGTACCTTACTCACCATTGCTTTCAAAAACGTATAAGGCTCATATTAACGTCGAGTTTTGCAGTTCTGTAAAATCCATTAAGTACGTTTGCAAATATGTTAATAAAGGCAGTGATTTGGCCGTATTTGAAGTTCAAAATGTAATAAAAATGACGAAATAACACGATACCACAATAGGTAGATACATCAGCAGCAACGAAGCTATCTGGCATATTTTAGTTTTCGCATCCATGAAGAGACCCTTCCATCCAGCATCTTGCAATACATCTTGAAACGGTCAATGTGTATATTTCACCGAGAAAATATTTTCCAAAGAGTACTTGAGCCACCAAAAACGACAAACCACAAACTGAATTTTTCACATTGTGTAAAAAAATGTGATGTGTTCCGCCAATTCGCAAAAACATTATTATATACCGATGTTCCAAGCTATTTTTCATGGAACAAATTAGGTAAAAAATGGTAGCCACGTAAACAAGGAGAACCACATCCTTCGATCGCAGGCATATTCAAAGCAAAGACTTTACACAGTTCATCCAAAACAACGTGAATGTTTCTTCAGCGTTTGTTATTGGTGAATGTTCCCGGACCAGCTTCTTTCGAATGTTTACGAACAGTTAATGGTCTAGTGTTCAATACATGTCGAGTGTTCAATTATTTTATTTATTATTTATTTATTTATCAATCTTGTTCCATGGATCCCTGCTGAGGAAGTACCTCTGGGATACATGTCAAGATGCATGTTGCGAGTTGCAGCTGCTGGTAGACGACAATTATTGAGACCTGACACTTGCTGATGCCGCGTTGACAGCCACGCCGAATAGTATTCGTCAAACTGTTTGCAATTATTTTGACAACATGTTATCCAACACAATCTTCGAGTTTGTGGGAAAAATATAAAAACAATATGACTGAAGATATAACTGAAATTTCAGTTTATATAAATAAATAAAAATAATTTATTTATTTATAAATATCAATTTTTATATAATTTCAATTAAGTAATTTGTAATGAAATGTAAATTAAATTTTTTTATGATCGTTTGTCCTTAATTTCAACTCTCCGTAACTCTTTACCAATTACATTTGAATTTCCAAATCGAGTACAATGTTTTTGTCTTTATTAGTGAATATTAATTTGACTACTTGAGGAAGTTTAGAACAACATTAATCCAACGTACTATAATTAGCAACGCGTGACCGGGTCAGCTAGTTTGTATGCAAATATTTCACAATCTAGTGAGCATTTTGAAAAACGACTATAGCACACACATATAAGCTGTGTACCCTTCAACATATAAGAAGGAGATCGCAATCCGTTCTTAAAATGTCTGATGGTCTCCAAGTAAGATATGATTAGAGTTTGAACAGGTAACGAATTTTTATGTTACATTTCCTAAAATACATAAATTCTAAGTACTTACGTACAAATTATCTTCACAATAATATAAACAACTAGTTGCAGATCTATTCTCACAGTGGTACACCACTTTTTTTCTTATATTCGCATCTCGCGGGACCAGAAAATACTTTATAAAGTGTATTTCTTTTAGTATTTTTGCACACAGGTACAATACAGTACTTATATCACGGTTTTCGACCTCCTTCCATATCGACATTAGTTAGAAAACATGAAAGTTTTGAGATGAAACACTCCACGCAATACAGTACGCCAATGCGGTCGTGTACTTACAATTCACCGTGTAGCGCGCCAAAATGGCAGCGTTTAAATCGGCGGAACTGGATTTCAGTTTTAAAGTATTTATTTTGATGTTAAATATTAATATTTACATCAATGTTACATTTTTTACGGTTATGTACAAATGTAAATAATTGATTTAAAAAAAAAATACATGCATATACCCTAATAGATCCATACATTGGGCTAGGATTGTCTGCCCGACAGACGACGTAGTTTTCGTCTGAATTTATTGGCAAACATCCACTTTAATTTACGAGTGCGATGAAATACTTCGTCCACCAAACTTAATGGGTCACGATGGCAGGAGAGATAATATTAGAGGAATAGGGTGTTGTACTGATGTTTATATGAATTCTTTCTTTCTTCGTGCCATTCGGGATTGGAATTCAAAGAGGAGGGCTTAGTTTTGGTGCAAAACTCCCTCTGGCTCGCACGATTTTGTGAATTGAAGAATATAGATGTAGATGCCTGATCTTCCGAAAGATACAAAGGGAGCCGCCATGTTTTGTTGCTCCTATCGACAGACGAATTAACTTCAAGAGTGTAGTATACCTTCTGTCAATACTCACATCAGTGGATTTAACCTGGAACTTTGGTACACAATCTGGTGATAGGTAATCCTGCATCTCTAGGTCTCATATCCTGTTGACCAAGTCAGGGATGATGAAAATTCATTCCACCAACGGATCTCAAATGTCGTCATGGTGTCTCATCGACCTGAGCCAACGAGGCGACTACTGTGTTGTAGTGTCTTGTTTAACACTTAGTGGCAATGATTCAACGTCATACACAATTTTAAAACAAAATTCGCGGTTTTATTAAGTATGGGCATGCCGATCATACTCATTACGGTTTTAGGCGGCTTTACGCAGTTATTTGAGCAACTGTTAACTGCTAAGATGTTCCTTAAAAAAATCACATTACTCAAACAGAAAAAGACATTTGCACAAAAATTTGTACGAGTCGCTTACGGATGTCGACACTCACAACTACATTAGTCCTTAATACCTGACATTGGACGCAAATCCGAAGTAAAAAAAAATTAAAATTAAAATGCAGCCTTGGTTAATTAATTCGTTATACTTGTACGTATACTATTTTCAGGTTCAAATGTTTGAATTTGAGTTTCATACTTTTGTTTTATCCTCTTCGTATCATGAGTATGGCAATACCAAAAATGTAAGCAGTTTAGTGTTGTAGCACACATTGAAGCCACAATTTAGTTAGACTTCGGTTTGTGGCTTTCTGGAGAAGATCACGTAAAAATTGCTTCGACAGTTTAGCTAAGAGGGAAATAAACCTCGTCATGAATGCTCTGCAGATAATGTAACCTACAAGATGTAGGGAATGTTCTGTAAACCGCGGGAAAGAGTAGAACTGAGATTTTTTTTTAACTGCTTTACGTCTCTTTTTAACATCGAGGTCTTTAGAGACGGGCAAGGATGGGGGGCAAGGATGGGGGGCAAGGATGGGGGCAAGGAATGGGAAGGAATTCGGCCATGGCCTTTTGAAGGAAGCATCCCGGCATTTGCCTGGAGTGATTTGGGGAAACCATGGAAAACCCAAATCTGGATGCCCGGATGGGGATACGAACCGCCGTCCTCCCGAATGCGAGGCGAGAACGCTAACCGTTACACCGCCCCGCTCGGTAACTGAGAATTCAGCATGCTATTGGGAGGCAAAGTCTCTGACACAAGAACGGCACGTTCTGACTCACATATGCCGAAGAGAACTTTATGGTCTATTCGATCTTGGTATTTTATCCCGATGGTAGTTATCGTTTTCAGCAGGGCCAGCGACTGGCTTACAATTTCCGCTCCGTTCAAGAATGGATCTCAAGGCAAGAAGCAAATAGAAGTTATTGACTGGCCCGCTTGTGGCTTCGAGAATGTTGGGTGGGAGACAAAATAGCTGTTTAGATCCGCTTCCATCAACAGAATATGTTCGTTATCAGACTCCTAAGACCTGAAGGAGAGAAATGATTATGTTCGAAGACACTTCTACACATACAATTTGTAATTTTGTCAACAGTAAACTACTAAATAGATTTTACTTCCGTCAGTTCTTTCTATCTTGCCCTCTAAACATACGAGTGACAACATTCTTACCCAACTCTACAATTCTTCCCTATCATTGTGCGCCCAGTCAAAAGGATAATCAACGCAATGTTTTTCAGATTTGAACAGTCTTCCTGTCTCTTCTATTTATAAGAATAATTCATTTTCTTATTTTTTCCAAAAAATGTTCAGTTCTTACCTAAATAAGAATTACTTAACATTTTTCTTTAGAGCACTTTTGAAAGGATAAATTTTTCTTCTATTTTGTCTTACCAGAGGTCAAACATACACGTTTGCTTCAAAACTACATCTTTAAAAGATTTTTTTTTCCCAAAGTCAGTGTTTGAAAGCGGCAAATTTCACTTCTTGACTGTCAATTTCTTTGCGGCTGCTAAATAGTTGTTGCCACCTTCATTGCTTAAGTCTTCTGTCTCACGGAGCAAGAAAAATCCCTTATCGTTTAATCTTCATGCATAAATAAACAAATTACGTAAATTCTTTTTATTCTAAGTTTACGATAATGGTGCTACGATTAATAACATTTATTTTGCTTTTGGTTATACTTAGTCCAAATTACAATTTCAATAATGTTACTCACGCGATTCAGTAATTTCTCCAAATTTTCAGTCTCATCTGTAAAATTGACTATATGATATTAAGGTTGTATCACAATATATCATCCCCTTGAATCTTTAGCCCACGCAGATATTCTACCTTTAACTTCGTTAATTATAATCCATATGATTATTAAATCATCCATGTCTCCTTGTTTTAACTGTTAGTTGTAGCAGTCTGGTTGCTTATTGGTTAAAGCGCCAGACTGGAGATTGAAAGGTACCCGGTTCGAATCTCAGTCTTCGCGGCGATTTTCAAACGCCCTTAACCTGACCTTTACCTCTGGCACAGCTTGCTGTGTAATGTGAAGTACGCCAGAACGCATTCGTGGTTCGGATTCCACATTAAACTGTAGTTTCCATATACTCGGTAGGATTACCAGATTAGGTTAAGTTGGCTACGATAGGAGCGGGATCAACAGCCAATGAAAACCCCAGTCATTACGATCACACGATTGTCTAACTGCTAATTGTGTGATTCTTATAGCCGTCTGATTCTGATAAAGAGTATAAATAACTCTTCTGTCACTACATTTTAAGGCTGTTTACTTTAAATTTTAAACGACTTATATCTTTTAACATTGTCAAATCGTTTCTTAAATAAACAACCACTATAAACGTACTCATTAATTTGATCGGTTCTTGTAATCACGATTTAATTTTCTGGCCTCGCATTCGGGAGGACGGCGGTTCGAATCCCCGTCCGGGCATCTAGATTTGGGTTTTCCATGATTTCCCAAGTCACTCCAGGCAAATGCCGGGATGCTTCCTTCAAAAGGCCACGGCCGAATTCCTTCCCATTCCTTGCCACCCCCCCCCCATCCTTTCCCGTCTCTAAAGACCTCGCTCTTAAGAGACGTTAAGAAGTTTTTAAAAAAAGATTTAATTTTTCTGTGTTTTCTGTACGTTTCCCTCGTAAACAATTTTAAAGTGTATGATCGTAAAACAGTAATAAATTTATCTGTTTCTTCAGGAGCATCAGGCTAGAGATTCTGTTTGAAACTGTCCTATCCTTTACACGTTTATTTGAATGATATTGTAAGTCCTCATACTTGCTGTGAATTTGGAAATGCTAAAGAAATGTTATCTATTATTACTGCCTGTTTCAATTAAAATCATTTATCAGGAAGAAGATGAGATAAATCTGAAAAAGTCATAATATGAATCGGAGCGTATGTGCCGCTGAAGTTTCTGACGTGAAACTACTTTAAATCTCTGGAGAAAAAATAAATAGAACGAAAGAATGCATAGAAAAACTATATCATTCGGCGAACTATTCGTAGTTCGCTGGAAAATGGAAGAATGCTGAAATCAATTACAGAAGAAATCAAGCTCCGTGAACCGGTTTGGCAGATATTATTTATAATCTATTATTATTAATAACAATAAAATAATTATTTATAACAGTTTGTTCACAGAAAGGCATTTCCTATGTATTCGATGGCAGCACCTTTGCTATTTTCAGTGCGTTGTGGGTTGATTGCTCAGCGATATAAACTTTTTATATATTCACTTCTTCTATATACTCAATCTCCAGATCCTTAAACAAAGCGTGGTGGGTGAGCGGTAACGCTCAGATCTCGCATACGGGAGGTTGCGAATTCAAATTCCCGTCCAGCCATCCAGATTTCGGTTTTCCATGAAATCACTCCAGGCGACAATGGTCTGTTTCTTTCCACCTCTTATTGGGATGACGGTCGCAGACTGATATCGTCAGTGATACAGCCGCCAGTTATCCATTCGTCCGTTAGAAAGCAGAAGTTAACCGCTGGTCGTAAGAGTCGAATACGTTCGAATTTCAAACTTGAAACTCCATAAAAACAATAAATAAATAAATAGGTATATGATGGTATGACACTGTACCACTTGAAATAACTAGACATAATAAGGCTTAACAGATCATGACATAATTCCGAATAATGTGTACACTGATCGACTTTATGTAAAAGCGCTCGACAGGAAGCATTTAATTTAGAATATCCTATCGAAGCACGGCGGAACGCTTTGTTAGCATATTCATTAAACTTGATTTATTTGTAATCGATTTGGCATAGCCTTCTTCCAGGTAACAATAAACAAAATACACACTTAACATGATAATGAAACTAGATTGTGTTATTAATGTCTATTCAGTGAGAAACAGATTGCAGGCACTCTGAGGCATATGGAATAAAACGAATTAATATGAACATGCAAACTAAATTCGTCCACGCGAACTACAATGCTGCCATCCACTCCGCTAGTAGAGCAGATGTATATTGCCTTCTGTCATATGCGGTGTATTTTCTTTGGCGGTAAGAAACTAATTAAGGAATTTCGGAAGTCTACTTAATTTTAATGGAAAAGTATAGTGAATCTTCAGTAGTTAATTTAATGTATTAAACTAGACAATAAAACGCAGTAAATATGACACTAGTTTTGATTGCTGCTGTGATGTGAAAAGCACAAATGTAGTAGGCAACAAATGATTTTTTTTTTTTTTGCTGTCGTCAGTCATTCGAATGGTTTGATGCAATCCTCCATCCCTTCCTATCCTGTGCTAACCTCTTCATTTCTACATACCCCTTACAACAAACATCCTCAATTATCTGCTTCATATATTCTTATCTCTGTCTTTCTCTACAGTTCTTACCTTCCACTCTTCCCTCCGCCAGCAAGTTAACCAATCCAGCATGTCTCAAAATATGACCTACCAGCCTGTATCTTCTTTCTGTCAGCTTCTTCCACAAACTTCTTTTCTCACCCATCAGTTCCAAAACTCGTTCATTTCTTACTTTGTCTGTCCACTTAATTTTCAGCATTCTTCTATAGCACCACATTTCAAATGCTTCAATTTTCTTTATTTCCGGTATTCCTTAAGTCCATGTTTCGCTACCATAAAGTGCTGTACTCCACACAAAGAGTTTTAAAAAGTTCCTTCTAATTCCTAGATCAATATTTGAAACTAAAAGGTTTCTCTTTTTCATGAAGGCTCTTTTTGCTAGTGCTATTCTGCTTTTAACATCATTCCTGCTTCGGCCATCGGTTGTAATTTTGCTTCCCAAGTAACAGAATTCACTTATATTCTCCTATTGCATCCGATCCTATTTTAATATTTAATCTTCTAGTATTGGTATCATTTCTGCTACATTTCATCGATTTTGTCTTGCTTTGATTTAAATTCAATCCAAAATCATCCTTCAGTATTTTGTTCATGTCTTTCAGTAACTTCTCAATATCCTCAGCCCTCTCTGCTAAGAAGACAATGTCATCAGCAAATAATAACATAATGATTTTTTCTCCCTGAATACTTATGCCATATGGAAATTTTTACTTTCTTCATTGCTTCTTCTACATACAAGTTGAATATTAACGGGGATAGACTACAACCTTGTCTCACACCCTTCTTAACTGATGCGTGTCTCTCGTGATTCTCTACTTTTATTATAGCCACCTGATTCTTATATACACTCCTGGAAATTGAAATAAGAACACCGTGAATTCATTGTCCCAGGAATGGGAAACTTTATATACACATTCCTGGGGTCAGATACAACACATGATCACACATACAGAACCATAGGCACATAGACACAGGCAACAGAGCATGCACAATGTCGGCACTAGTATCGTGTATATCCTCCTTTCGCAGCAATGCAGGCTGCAATTCTCCCATGGAGACGATCGTAGAGGTGCTGGATGTAGTCCTGTGGAACGGCATGCCAAGCCATTTCCACCTGGCGCCTCAGTTGGACCAGCGTTCGTGCTGGACGTGCAGACCGCGTGAGACGACGTTTCATCCAGTCCCAAACATGCTCAATGGGGGACAGATCCGGAGATCTCGCTGGCCAGGGTAGTTGACTTACACCTTCTAGAGCACGTTGGGTGGCACGGGATACATGTGGACGTGCATTGTCCTGTTGGAACAGCATGTTCCCTTTCCGGTCTAGGAATGGTAGAACGATGGGTTCGATGACGGTTTGAATGTACCGTGCACTGTTCAGTGTCCCCTCGACGATCACCAGAGGTGTACGGCCAGTGTAGGAGATCGCTCCCCACACCATGATGCCGGGTGTTGGCCCTGTGTGCCTCGGTCGTATGCAGTCCTGATTGTGGCGCTCACCTCCACGGCGCCAAACACGCATACGACCATCATTGGCACCAAGGCAGAAGCGACTCTCATCACTGAAGACGACACGTCTCCATTCGTCCCTCCATACACGCCTGTCGCGACACCACTGGAGGCGGGCTGCACGATGTTGGGGCGTGAGCGGAAGACGACCTAACGGTGCGCGGGACCGTAGCCCAGCTTCATGGAGACGGTTGCGAATTGTTCTCTCTGATACCCCAGGAGCAACAGTGCCCCTAATTTGCCGGGAAGTGGCGGTGCTGTCCCCTACGGCACTGCGTAGGATGCGACGGTCTTGGCGTGCGTCCGTACGTCGCTGCTGTCTGGACCCAGGTCGACGGGCACGTGCACCTTCCGCCGACCACTGGCGACAACATCGATGTACTGTGGAGATCTCGCGCCCCACATGTTGAGCAATTCGGTGGTACGTCCATCCGTCCTCCCGCATGCCCACTATACGCCCTCGCTCAAAGTCCGTCAACTGCACATACGGTTCACGTACACGCTGTCGCGGCATGCTACCAGTGTTAAAGACTGAGATGGAGATCCGTATGCCACGGCAAACTGGCTGACACTCACTGCGGCGGTGCCCAACCGTTGCGCAGCTAGCGCCCTTCGACGGTCAACACTGCTGTTCCTGGTATGTCCGCGTCGCCGTGCGTTTGATCATTGCTTGTACAGCCCTCTCGTAGTGTCCGGAGCAAGTATGGTGGGTCTTACACACCGGCGTCAATGTGTTCTTATTTCAATTTCCAGGAGTGTAGTTTATAGAGTATTCTTCTATCTGGATACTTTAGACCTGACTTCTTTAAAATTTTGAACATCTTGTCCAACCTAACATTATCAAAAGCTTTTTCTAAATTAACAAATGCCATAAAAGTATATTTGTTTTTCTTGATCCGCCCTTCAAGTATTAATCTTAAAGACAGAATTTCTTCCCTTGTACCACGATTTTTCCTAAACCCAAACTGATCTTCACCTACTATGTCTCCTACTACCCTTTCAAACCTTCTATATATTATTCTGGTCAGTAATTTTGAAGCATGTCATGTTAGACTAATGGTGCGATAATTATCACATTTGTCGGCTTATGCTTTCTTTGGAAGTGTGAAGATGATAGTTTTATTAAAATCAGTTGGAATTTCTACTGTTTTATAACTTTTTGATATCAGCTTGAACAATCTTTCGATTCCTTCCACTCCGAGGGATTTAAGAAGTTCTGCAGGGATCTCATCAATTCCAACTGCCTTATTTGTATTCAAGTTATTCAGAGCTCTATTAAATTCTGTCCTCAAAACAGGGTCTCCTAAGTCATCAATGTCAACATCGCCTTCCTTTTACATTACACAATTGTTCAAGTCATCCCCAACATACAGTTTCTCAATGTATTTCTTCCATCGGTTAGCTCTATCTTCTGAGCTTAAAAGAGGGGTCCCATCGGCAGCTTTAATGTTCATACCTCTTTTCTTCATTTCTTAAAAATTCTGTTTGATCTTTCTATATGCAACATCTACTTTACCTATTACCATTTCCGTTTTTAATTCTTCACACTTTTCTTGTAGCCATTTTTCCTTTGCTATTTTGCATTTCCTAGTTTCTAAATTAAATGTACTGCTCCCTTCCTGCTTCATCCTGAGCATTTTTGTACCTTCTCCTCTGATCCATCAGCTCCAAAATTTCTACTGTGATCTAAGGTTTTCGGGCAGTTTGTTCCCTAAAGCCTAATGTTTCTTTACCAGCTTTCATTATTTCGGTCTTTAATGCATTCCATTCGTCCTCGGTTGAACTCCTTTCGCAGTTACTTCTTAGACCTACGTCTACCATTTCTGCAAATTTTTCTCTCGTGCTAGATTGTTTCAGTTTATTCACTTCCGGTCTGTTATGCTTATACTGCTTCCTTATTCGCTTGAATTCCAGTCTACACTTCATTATTATCAAATTATGGTCAGAGTCTATGTCTGCTCCTGGGTACGCTTTACAATCTAGAACTTGATTCGTGAATCAGTGTTCGACCATGATATAATCTAGCTGATATCTGCCTGTATCCGCAGGACGTTTCGAGGTGAATATTCTTCTTGCGTGGTTCTTAAACAGTGTGTTTGCAACTACTAGCTTATGTGTTTCACAAAATTCTAGCAACCTGCTTCCTCGCTCATTTCTTTCTCCTAGACCAAAACTTCCTACAGTATCCCCCTCGTTTCCTTTTCTCACTATTGCATTCCAATCACCAATGATTATTAGATTTTCCTCCCCCTTCACATATTGGATTAATTCTTGAATTTCGATGTATATTTTTTATTTTTGTTCGTCATCTTCCTATTACGTTGGCATATACACTTGTACTAATGTGGTTTGGGATGGGCTTAGTTTCTAACCTGATCAAAATAATTCTGTCACTAAACTGTTCATAATAACTCACCCGTTTCCCTACTTTCTTGTTCATTACAAATCCTATACCAGTGACTCCATTGACAGCTTGTGTGCTAATTATCCTGTGTTCCCCAGAACGAAATCCTATGCGTCCTTCCATTTTATCTCACTAATCCCAACAACATCTAACTTAAGTTGTTCCATCTCCCTTTTTAAGTTTTCTAACCTACCTGTCCTATTCAGACTTCTAACATTCCACGCTCCGACTCGTAGAATGTTTCTATCTATTCTGATGACTCCTCCCTGAGAAGTCCACACCCGGAGATCCGACTGGGGGACTATTTTACCCAGGAAGAAGCCATCATGTTATATGTAATTTGAGAGGATTACATGTCCTCGGGATACCCTTTGCGTCTTTAATGCAGTTGCCTTCTGCATATGAATTTTATATACCACGTTTAATGTACGCTGCTCTCACAGTGTTTATACGCTTCTGAATTATTGAAACAATTTTTAAGAAATCTGTCATCTGGATCAAAAAGCATTAGAGAGCATCTTCTTCGTCAGGCGATAAGGTTCTGAGGACAATACGAACTTACAAGGTTTCGTCGTCTGTCAACTGCTCTTTTCCGGCAGTTGTTTCCCACACAATATGCAACATGACCCCCAAGGATTCTGTCAAACTACGTCTTCTTTGGTCTACCTGGTGGTCGTCGTCCTCGAGGGATGAAATCCAGAAAGTTACCAGACCACCGCTGTCTGTTTATCCGAGCAACGTGCCCAACCCACTCAAGATGTCTGCTCCTAGTCATGCCACCACACCCTCGACGTTCGGTCTGTTGTACAATTCCTCTAACCCATTATTATACCGTATTCACTATTCCGCTATTAGCGTCTAGTATGGATCCAACATAACATTTTTGTCTAAAATAGGATTCTACTAAGGTCTTGCTTCCTTGTAACCCATGTTTCACAGCCGAATAAGACATCTGCCTGGATTAAAGATTCATATAGTCGTAGTTTCAGATATCTTGATACACTGAGTGACCTGAATTCTTGGCTCATGCTATAGTAATGGCGATTACCAGCCTCAATATTTACCGTAATCTCTACCTAGATATGTTAAAATATGTAAATATACCAGTTTGTTGAAATCTTGATGTTTTTTTCATACATTTCATGTAAAAGTAAACGCATTGCTCACTGGTTTATCCAGCTCAAGTGTTAGGCCTTAATGGGTTTAGTTACGCGCTTGGTAAGTGAGCATTAAGATTCGGACGTAACGGTCTTGAGGTTCCTGGTATTTCCCATTCGGGCCATCTAGAATTTGGTTTTCAGTGATTTATCGAAATCCCTCCATGCAATTGTAATTGTACCCGATTTTCTCCCAGTTTCTTGTTTGCACCAGTGAAATCTTCATTTACGAATCGTAAAACCCGAAGGGGAAAACAAAATATGTAAACTTTGCAGATGTCACACCGCATAAAAGTTTGTTAAGCATATTCCACAACTACTCCATAGAATTTTAATCCGGTTTCATTGCTTACCAGTCGGTATCTGGAACTTCATTCTCGAACAACACTGTCTTCGCGACTCCAGCAAAATTTATACAGAGCTTTTCTAACCCTTAGCTTTAAAGCTAACAAGGATGATAAGAAGGTATATGCCTTTTAAGTCCCTTAAAGAATCAGCCCCAAATCAGTCTATTTACTGCTAAATACACCAGGACTACACCGCTCACCAGATATTCACTTATGTAAACGTAAATCATGTTGAGTCAGTCGAAATCTTGACGTAGCCCTAAGTGACGCGCTAATGGGTGAGCTACTTTATGCTGCGGCGTGTCAGACCACTCTGGCTTTCAGATTCCTTTTACTCAACCTGTTCATTACCACCGGATCAGATATGGCAACTCCCACTGCATTTATGAATCACGTGGGAAGACTCTTGCTTTAGCAGATCACAACCTGCCCGATAGTTCTTACGTGGTAAAACGTATGCACAGGAATGAACAAAGGGAGAAGAGATATGCAGCACAATAAAGACGTGACGCTGTTGTTGAACAAGAAATTTGTTTTTTTTCCTTAGATCTAACATTCCTCCCGTGGCGCTTTAACTACCACGGCAGTAAAGATGCTTCTCAGCTGTAAGAATGCAAAACGCACTCCAATACAGATTTAGTTTGTTTTGAAAAGATTTGTGCTGTGTTTATAAGTAAAAATCATGCATGTCTAACAGAGCGAAAGCAGACACTCATATTAATGGTCTTCTAACTATTTATAATGGTGTATTTTGCTGAAGTATGCATTAAAAAAGTTATCTTTATAGCACGAAAAAAGAAGAATATTTCTGGAACTACTGTTTTAAAGTTTGAGTTTCGTATTTGGCCTGACATTTACGTTATCTTTTATTACCAGCCACAGTCCGGAATTGTTGTCTTTCAATTTTGCTTAGATACGGATTCGCACTGTGGAGTATCCTGGTTATTAACATTCCGTTGATCACAGAAAGTGCGGATGTCATGTCCGTCAGCAGATTCGATTTATAAGTTCAAAGTTTTCATCTTCGTTTATAGTTTACTGCCCAGGTAAATCAGTTACCTATGAATAAATGAAGAATGCGGTACAAGTACTAAAAGTTAGAGATAAATTATGATGAAAGAGACCTCACTGTGAAATAAGAAGTAGAGGACGTTATTTTACATGTGTAAATAGAACCCTGGGAAGGTTGTCGTAATTGGCTGTACCATGCTTGAATAGTTTCAACGGGAAATACATTGAAGAGCCAAAGAAACTGGTACACCTGCCTAATATCGTGTAGGGCCCCCGCGAGCACACAGAAGTGCCGCAACATGGCGTGTAATGGACTTGACTAATGTCTGAAGTAGTGCTGGATGGAATTGACACCATGTACATGTCTGGGGAGTTTGGGGGCCAGCGGAGGTTTTTAAACTCAGAAGAGTGTTCCTGGAGCCAATCTGTAGCAATTTTGGACGTGTGGGGTGTCGCGTTGTCCTGCTGAAATTGCCCAAGTCTGTCAGAATGCACAATGGACATGAATGGATGCAGGTGATCAGCCAGGATGCGTACGTACGTGTCACCTGTCAGAGTCGGATCTAGACGTATCAGGGGTCCCATGTCACTCCAACTGCAGATCCCCCAAGCCATTACAGAGCCTCCACCAGCTTGAACACAGTCCCCTGCTGACATGCAGGATCCATGAATTCATGACGTTGTCTCCATACCCGTACACATCCATCCGCTCGATACAATTGGAAACGAGACTCCTCAGACCAGGCAACATGTTCCCGATCATCAACAGACCAATGTCGGTGTTGACGGGCCCAGGCGAGGAGTAAAGCTTTGTGTCGTGCACTCAGCACGGATACACGAGTGGGCCTTCGGCTCCGAAAGCCCATATCGATGATGTTTTATTGAATGGTTCGCACGTTAACTCTTTTTGATGGCCCAGCATTGAAATCCTCCGCAATTTGCCGAAGGGTTGCACTTCTGTCACGTTGGACGATTCTCTTCAGTCGTCGTTGGTCCCATTCTTGCAGGATTTTTATCCTGCCGCAGCGATGTCGGAGATTTGATGTTTTACCGGATTCCCGATATTCACGGTGCGCTCTGAAATGATCGTACGGGAAAATCCCCACCTCATCAGTACCTCGGAGATGCTGTGTCCCATCTTTAGTGCGCCGACTATAACACCACGTTCAAACTCACCTAAATCGTGATAACCTGCCATTTTAGAATCACTCTAAACGAATGTTGGGATTGTTCTTTCACAATGCCATAACTGAATTCCTTCCCGTTCCTTGTCCTATCTTATCTCCCGCCCCTAAAGACCTCAACGATGACGAGGGAAAAAGCCCGAAAAAAAATATAACTTTACTATTGTAGCGGGTGGTTGCTTCTCACTACTGTTCTTATTAAAATTGATGTTTGAAAGTTAATTTCATTAACATGCATGAATGTAAATTTATATGGGCAAGAATCTCAAGTTTTTGCGGGGTTACAGGTAAACAAACATCAGAATTTATTGTGTCTTATGGCGTATACACCTCTGGACACATTTATCTTTATTATAAACATGTTAAAATCAATATCAAGCAAGGTCCAGGTTTACAATAATCCTTTAACTTTCCTCAATGGAAAACATTGAAATTGAACATGTGATTAGTCAAACACACATTATAAATCGTGTTCTTAATCAGTCAAAATGATATAGCTCGGGCGCCATCGGAATGGGAACAATTACCGTCCGAAATTGTTAAACAAAATTCGAAGTGCAAGGTGCCTTCAGAATCAGGAATAGGCTGTGACAAATGTCCGCCTAGCTCAGTTTAACCTAGGTGCTCTTGTCTTCAGAGCACTTACTGGTTCATTAAACAGTCTCATGAAACTGGTATAGGCCTGGTTTGGGTAACACTTTACCGTGGATGTGAGGATCAGCGACGTGTGCCGCACGCAGTCAGAGGTGGTGGTCCATCTTCCACCAGCACCTCAAGCGTAGGCGAGCCAGATCCTCTCCGTGTCACGTTCTGTGGTCAAGTCCCTTCTTGCAAGTCCTCCTGCCAGTAGGTAATTTCTTGCCCCGGCTCTACATCTACATCTACATTCATACTCTGCAAATCACAAACATTGTGGGTGGCAGAGGATGCTAAGCACCAATCCTAAACCCGCCCATTCCAATCCCGAATAGTGCGAGGAAAGAAGGAATACATAAAAGTATCAGTACGGCATCTTATTTCTCTAATCTTATCCCTCCGGTCCTTGCGACCTAAATAGGTTGGCGGAAGAAGTATTCAATTGCACTCGAAATTTAAATTTTTTCGCATATTCTCCAATAAATTCGAACGCAAGCTACGTCGTCTGTCTTCCAAACTAACCCAGCCCAATCTATGTATCAATTCTGTGACGCTTTCATAAGGGCTGTAACAACAAGTCACGAATCTAGCGGCTCTCCTCTGCACCCTCTCAACTGAGTCAATCAGAACCTTGCGATACGGATCCCAAACCCCACAACAGTAATCCAGATGCGGACGCACTAGTGTTTTATACGCTATCTCCTTTGTTTGAGCATTACAATTCCTCAAAATACGACCTATGAATCGTAATTTAGAATTTGCCTTGCCTACGACGGAAGTTATGTGCATGTCCCATTTCATGTTGCTTTGTACTATCACCCCCAGATACTTCACGGAATCAACCATGTCAACAGGTAAATTGTTTATTTTGTACTCGTGAACAAACTGATTCTTCTTGTTACTTATCCGCGTTGCCTTGCACTTTTTGCAATTAAGTGTAAGCTGCCATTTACGGCACCGATCGAAAATAGCATCCAAATCACGCTGAATTTCTAAGCAATCGTCGGAGCACCTTATTTCCCTATAGATAACCGCATCGTCGGCAAACAATCACAACCAGCATTTGATGTTGTCACCTAGATCGTTTATAAATATTAAGAAAAGAAGTGGACCTATTACACTTCCTTGAGGAACGCCCGAAGTAACATTTATCTTAGAAGAGGCTTCCCCGTCAACAACGACATACTGTGATCGACCAGTTAGAAAATCCCGTATCCACTCGCAAATCTGAGCCGAAATACCGTAAGCTCGAATCTTCGCTAAGAGTCGGTTGTGTGGCACAGAATCAAAAGCCTTCTGCAAATCCAAAAAAACTGCATCAACTTGCCAACCTGAATCGATAACTTTCGTTATGTCGTGGGAAAATAGGGCCAATTGTGTTTCACACGATCTCTTCTTCCGAAATCCGTGTTGACATGGTGTAAGTAACTCGTTATCATCTAGAAACTTCATTATGTTCGAGCATATGACATGTTCCAGAATTCTGCTGCAGACCGATGTTAGAGATATGGGTCGATAAATCCTAGGATCACTCCGATCTCCTTTCTTAAAAACGGGAATTACCTGGGCTTTTTTCCAGCTAGAAGGTACTTTTCTCTCTTCTAGTGATTTACGGAATATATCTGACAGAAATGGTTCAATATCCTCCGCGTATTCAGAAAATACTCTTACCGGTATACCATCGGGACCCGGCGCTTTACCCCACTTCAGGAGTTTTAATTGCTTTACAATTCCTGCGCTATCAATTTCTATCGGACCCATCTCCAATTCCACACGATGTGGTAAAGTGGGGATATTTTCCATATTTTCTTGCGTGAATGAATTTTTGAATTCGGTGTTAAATACGGTAGCCTTGTCGCGGCTGTCTTCAACCTCTCGTCCGTCTTTTATTAGAACTGGATTATTGTTCCCACTACAACTAACTTTTTTTACATACGACCAAAATTTTTTAGGGTTTTCAGTGAGGCTCTTAGAGAGAGAATTTTCACGAAAGTTATAAAATGCCTCACGCATCGCATTCTTAACACGTCCCCTTATCTCCCCTAACTTATCTAAATCAGACCAATGCATCGTTCTTTTTGATCGTGCATGTATCTTCCTTTGCTTCTTGAGTAACCTTTTAACCTCCCGTGTATACCATGGGGGATCGTTCTCTTCCCTGATTGTCCGTTTCGGTATATGCAAGTTCATACCTTCCCCGAGTATATGTAGGAATCGATGCCACCTCTCTTCAACGGTGCCTCCTGCTGCTAAGAATGTGTGGTAATTATGCCTCAAATACTCTCTAAAACACTCTTTTGAAGCCTCTCTTTTCTCTTTCTGCGTGTGTTTGTTAGTTTTACTGTAGCAATTACAGCTTTGTGATCACTTATTCCTGCGGTGGTAGAAATATCCGTGAATAGTTCGGGCCTATTTGTGACAACTATATCTAAAATATTTTCGTTACCGTTGAGGCATCGCGTTGGTTCAGTTACGAGCTGTTCAAGATCCTCCTTTGTTGACAAAGACACACATGAACAGAGAAAACCCACGTTTTTAAATCATGTGCCTGGTGATTTTATTATTATCGGTAGAAGGCGTGGTCACTGAAATCACGTGTGTCCTAACACTTATTTCATTCGCGATCCCGGTTCGCGTTTCTGTCGTGGCTCGGAAACGTTCGGCAGGTGGTTATTTTCCACCACGTAGCTACTGCCCCCGTGGTACAGCGACCTTAACCGGAAGGTCATCCCATCCCGCCTTTTGTCCACCTCTGGCGACAGTGTGGCAAGCTGTTCTAACGGGACTTCCTGGGCAACGGCTCCCGATGCTGCACGCTAAATTATCCGTTTTCGTGCCACAGTTATATGCACCATATTTAAATATATTCGATGGTTGATGCATTGTCTCCTCATACCTCAGCAACCTTGCATATTAATTTAACAATTTGAATCGCCCAAGATCTAAAAGTACCAAACAATTTGATCATAAATAATAAAATAATCTGGATAATAGATATAAATGTATTATGGCGAGACACTTCATATTACACTATATGAACCTATCAATGGGATATATGATTATGTGCAAGCTGTACATCACGACAATAAACTAACTTTCATCCAGAAGAAAACCGTCAACGAAGGTCACATCCGTTACTGTATATTAGCAGATAATAGCGGAGCATCCAGAGACATCACGTAGCCTGTATTCAAGAAAACCATCCGTTGAATCAGTCAGAACCTTATTACTATGTCCTCCGAACTTATTGTTATTGATACTCAAAATTGGACAACGAAGCTTCGATTTTGAACAATTGAGTGGTCAAGCACTGTATTTTCTGATTACTCCTGCTTCATGCTTTTTTCAGACAACCGGTGATATCGTCAGCATTTGGTGCTATGGTATCTAACGCAACTATTCTGATCTGGTTTACGAACGCCACATACCTCAGTTAAAAGGTGTTGTGGTTTTAAATGCCGTCAGTGCCACTACCGATAACCTCTCCTTACCATGGAAGATACACAAACGACATATTCATGTGCTGATCCTTTCCATATTGTAGAGACTTTTGCAATGACGTTCTTTAACAATGTTCGTATCTCAATTAATTCAGTTGTTCTAATAAGTTTAAGTGAAAACAATATTTAACGTACTGCCTTCCTGCAATGGCAAGGTACAGCCTTCTTCCTTCTCCCTGAAACGCCGACTACACCAGGATTTTTGAAAAATCTATATCCACATTACCTCCTGACCAACTCCTTTTCTACCACGAAAGATTCATCAGCTATAAAGGATCCTTTATACACGTGGTAGAACATAAATTAGCATTCAATTCATAAATATTAACATCATGATTCACTTTTCAAATGCGTGTGCGTGTTGTTTCAGGTTCATAGCGACGTTGTGGGTAGTCTCACATTTTACTGAAATAGCAGTTAGGTATATTTTATGGAGGAGTTAAATGTAACCTGCTCTTACATTCATTTCATCCATTATTGCAAACCGCGATCGTTTGAGAAGAAACAGGAAAATAATTTGGTTATGCACGAAAACAGAAGGCACCATTTACATTACATAAATGTTTAAAAAACCAAAGATATTTAATAAAGTGATGTAAAATGGGGACAAAATGACACTAGTATTTTTTTTCTTTGTTAATGAGTATTAGAAAGTCGACCAAGGTTTTCTTTAAGGAAGAGCTACATCCGTGTATCGTGGAAAAACAAAATCTGGATGTCCTGTCCTAGGATGGAATAAGATTGCTCCCTACTTCCTACTTTATAAGTTGGGGTATTTAAAGTCACGGGTGAATGAATGGAATCGCATTTGAAACAGTGAATCCAGCTTACAAAATTGATTGTTTTCTTCATACCGAGGTTACTTTAGCAGTGATTAATACATGGACCAGCGAAGAAGTAAATATCAAATCTGTGGCAAAATGGTGCAATAAACACGTTCGCGTGTTTTTAATGATTACTCATTGATGTGGCGTAAAATTGCCAGCCCCTTGGGCGCCACTTCATCTGGAAATGACACCTTAATTCGGTGCAAGAGTTCTGTGCTGTTGTTCATAAACCCAAATGGCGGAACGATGTCAAAGCAAAATGAAATGTTGAAATCAAGCGTTTGCCCCTGCTTTGTAATATAGTTGCCTTACTCTGTTTACGGTACACGGTGTCCCGCTAACACGACTACCAGTGCGGCCCTTTAGTAATTATTTTCGATTCTGGCTTTTACACCTTGTCAACGACGAGGTCATTAGCGGTGGTAAAGGACTAGGAGGAAGGAACGGAAAGGAATTCAGCCATGGCCTTTTAAAAGAACCATCCTGGCATTCTCCTTGGGTGACTTGAGGAAACCATGGAAAACTCAAATCTGAATCGCCGGAAGGAGATTCGAACCCGCGTCCTCCCGAATGCGAGGCCAGAGCATCCGCTTGTAAAAGATGACCCTTTTTAGTGACTTTACTCCTCGTCACGTCGAGATCGTTAGAGGCGGCAAAGGACTGGGGCAAGGAAATGTGATGCTGGCTTCCCACGGCTTGTGGTTTTGTAGACCGCGCTATGCGTCCCAATTGTACGGATCAGCACGCACCACAGGCTAGCCCTCGCTACCTCACAGCCGTATGGAATTCGGCAACGGTCTCTCGAAGGATCCAGCCTTGCATTCATATGGAATGATTTCGAGAAACCATGGAAAACAGAAACAGGGATGGTTACTTTTTAAAAAGACCCTAGCCGAATTCCATCTCTTTCCTTGCACCAATCCTCTCCCGGCTATATATATATATTTGCTTCGGTCTTTATTGTTCGTCGACGTCGAGTTCATTATAGCCGGAATAGGGTGTGGGGCAAGGAACGGGAAGGAATTCGGCCATTGCCTTTTGAAGGAACCTTCCCGGCATTCGCCTGGGGTGATTTCGGGAAACCATGGAAAAAGGAAATCTGGATGACCTGACAAGGATATGAACTCGGGTTCTCCCCAATGACAGGTCGAGCCGCAAAATCAAGTATGACGTGCAGACTGGTAATAAAGGTACACCGTCTTATTGCGTGGCAATGAATGCTTTACTAATTTTTTTTTAAATATTTTTTTAAAGTTCTTATATCTTTTCGATATTAATTTTATCAGCTGATGTAAATATATATACGATGCAGATATGGAGAAAGTCATGACATCGACTTCGTACTATACAGCATCTAGAGTCTCACTGCGACCGTGGCTAACCAGCCTTTTTTCTCTCTTATGGATATACGATTACTGCACAACGCTTATTAGCCTTTCTTTAATGATTTTATGCCTTCATGACAGCATTTTCATTGGTATTTTTTCTGAGAAAATGAGTTATGCATTTCCCGAAGCCAGGAACTTTTCACGAAAATACTTTCAAATTTATTTTACATAAGCGTTAGATTTTGAATATCCCAGTACTCCAGATTTCAGAGAGACTGAAATTCTAGAAATGGTTTAAGATATTGGACTACTGTAAGTAACGTACATTAGAGTCGTAGGTAAACTGTACTAAATAGCTTTCCAACTTCCCTGGATGGAGCTAACTGACCTTTTTTTCTATTGTTAATAAAGAAACAGAAATTTCTGCTGATTGTTTCGCAAAGTAGTCTTCACGTTATTTTAGGATTGTCATAAATGGATATTTAAAATAAAATGCAAGTTATTGGTCTTAATGGACAGGAAAAGCTTTTTGCCCATAAGTACAAAGTAATCTCTTGGAACTTTCAATAATTTCGGCTCCTTGAAGTATTTTCGTGTTGCAATTCACTGCAAAAAGTAGTGTTTTCAGCATATGGTGCTCATCGTAAGGAAACTAATGCTATTCATAGGTCAGAGTTTGAAGAATCGACATTTGCATACAAAGGAGATAACGTATAAAAAATTCTCCTTTACGTCACGTAGTGCTGAATGACATGACTATCGAGAAACTATATTTAACAGTCACGCGTTTTGTGACTGGTTGTTGCAGCTGTTACAAAAGCGTTACTAATTTGATACAGAGGTTGGGCTGGGATATTTTGACACACACACAATTAACTTTCCGCTTTTATTTATTGACTAACATGCGAACATAACTTCTGATTACAGTGAAATAATAGGGTTCCTTTCTTCCTTCCTACTTGCCGTTAGGAACTGGAATTGTTTGGTGTAAGCCACCCTCCGTGATCCTCAGTTTTATTATTTTAAAGTGCGTGGAGAGAGGTTTCAAGTCTCAGAATGACCCAACGTCCGCACTTCCGGACGAACGGCGACGTTTGCTTCCTTCCATGAATTGTTTTACGTATTGCCGCACCATTCCCAACACTAGAGTACCTGGATGCAACATTTCTTAAGCAATTAAAATGGTGACCACACAATCTAAAAGCTGACAAATTCTTTGGACTGGCCGGATAGTGGTGTTGATACTGAACGCTATTTTAACAATCTACACACTGGACGGGAAATATTATCTGTAGAATCTACAGCATAATTATACGAATCTTTCTGAATGTACCTAGCGGCTTCTGTGAAAGCATAGAGAGTAAGGATTGCAAACCCGCAGTGTTTTCAATCCGGCGGGATTTTTGCGGGATTTGCACCAATCCCGCGCGATCCAGTGGGATTGGCGCCAACATTTTTTTTAACGTATAGATTTAAAACATAGTTATATAAAGCGTTAATAAATTAAATAATAAACATCTGTTAATTAAATTAATAAATCAATTTTGATGTTAAATGATAAAAATTAACAGTTAACAATATTTTTTATAGGTAAAATGACAATTTTTTTAGCCTGTCTTAACAATGATTCGAGCTTTGCATTTTTTAAATCTAAACCAATTTTTAAATAAATAATAAAAAATGCAAAATTTTCAGTCATAGGTCATATTATGTACCTTACAATAAATCACATCAGTCTGGAAACATGGTATGCATAAACGCCAAGTGACCAGAGTTTTTTTATTATTATTATTTTAAATAAACGATATATAACACCGAGAGAAAGCATTCTATTTCACAAAGTGAACTGTCTATTTTTACAAAATATGTTTTTGTGGCATTCATTATTGTGTCTCCTGATTTCTTGATTGATCTTATAACTGATTCATTGTTACTAACCAAGACGTAAACTGTCAAGTATTTCAGTTTTACTTTAAGTGGCATAACGACTTTTTTTAGAGTGAAAATTATTTTTTTATGTAAGAAAGGAGTCTTTCTCGGATAATTGCAATGAAGTCCTCACGGGTGTTTCGCCGGATTGCGTTTCAAAAACACGAAATTTTACATGTAATGAACACGGTGGAAGCAGCCGTTTAAGTATGGCGTTTTTACAACACAATTCAGCAATACACCCGTGAAGACTTCATTATAACTTTTTTTGCCTTTAGTCGAAATAATAACAAGGAGCTGAAACTAAAAAAAACTAAAAAAACTAAAAAATCATGTATTGTGGCAACTGACCAAATCATCCTAATAAGGATCAATCTAAAGCCAGAGTGGCATAGGTTTATGTAAGCATGCGGCTTTCGTCAAAGAACAAGTGTTTCAAACTCATTGAGGAGGCAGTCGAGACAACAATAAGTCAAAGGATATACAATTACCCTTTGATAACCGCTAAATAGGTATGCGATCGTTAAAATTACGATAACATTAGTTTCTTATCAACGAATAATCAAATTTTCAGCAGCGAATACAGGAAGTTGTCACAATTACTTATCCGCAAATACAGAAAATTGGAAGAATGAAACCATGAATAAAAAGCTTTAACTGTGTAGTTCAGATAACGTTTGCAACACATAAAAAATACTTATTATATAATCAATTTTTTATAAAGGTGAATAACACGCCAATGCAATTGAATTTTTGTTTTATTTTGGTGTCGTACGCGTTTCGCTCTATTTCAAGAGCATCATCAGCGACATCTGTTAGATATTTATTCATAATATTTAGGTCTAGTTCAGGTAAAGTAATATCTCACTGAATTCATTACCGTACTTTCATAATATACTCGCATACTTGGCCGAAGTGGCCCAGACACAATAGTAGTTTCTGGCGACCTGTGCTGAGTTAGCTGATTCAAGGCCTGGTATTGGAAGAAATTTCATAACTTGAAATTTTTCCAGTAGAGTAGGAGAGATGGTGTGCTAAATGCATGGGTTAAATTCTCAGCCTCTTCGCATTCCTGATGGTGATTCGTTATTCAGATGGAAAACTAAAACTTGGCATCCCCTAATGTACCCATCGGAAGAGGAGACTTGAATGAACCGGTTTTTGGTTTCACACGCTTCTTGGTTTAGTATCAATAAAAATTACTCATGCACCAAACAACATTCAACACAATCATATACACATAAGCAGTAACACTTAGAAACATACCCAAGAAAGGAAGTGACAGTGTTCTGTAACCTGGCCAATACGCGTCCTGCGGGACGATCCAATGAACGTTCGAATTGCGAACATGGCACGACGTTCATAACCACACTGCTCGAGTTGATCAGCAGTATAACAAGAAAGTCTGTTAACACGACATTTGTATGATAGGCCAAATATTGAACTTAGCAGAAAATTTTTGTTATTACTGCTGATGCTATTAATTTACTCCGCCATTCAGTCGTGTGTGGGAGAGACCATTGCACATTGTTCTTGGGAATTCTTTGGTGATGATGGAGGAGCGAAACGATTATGGACAGAAGAGTATTAAACAGCTAGATCAGGATACCGGACGTAACTTCTCTCAAACGCGTGGAGTCGTCCTTATTTTGTGTTGTCTTGCAAGTTTTGCTGCTAGAATTTCTTTATTGTTCACGGAAAAGCGAACACAGGACTACAACCGTAATCTCTCCTATTTCGCCACTTCTCTCTTTCGATGGCAGCATAATGTTTTCATAGTATTCGCGAAAAGTTTTGCCATTAACTTTTCAAAGACGGTCGCAAACTGCGGCCGCTAACTGGCTAGCTTGATGATCCGTTGGTCGCCAGTTAGACTCGAACCTCTTGGGTAGGTTGTTTTAACTAAATCTTTTGTTTGTTATGTGTTTAAAATTGTTGAATGATGAAGTCATATATGCACAGCTGTGGCCGAACGGCCACGGCCGCTAGTTTCTACATGAATACCTCTTTAAAATGTGAAGGAAATGAAGTAACAGTTTGGTTGAGCAGATTTTAGTTAAATCTGTGAAGGCCAATCCAACCCGGTCCAAGAAAGCTGATGGACCTTCGTGGGGTATTAAGCACACGGGTTGGTTAGTTTTAATACTTCAAGTCTTTTTAAGGAAGCTGGTACAATAAACGTACAAGCGTTGTTGAGGACAAAAGGTTTGATTTAAATAACAAGGAGAAATTTTAAGGACCGATTTTTTTTTTTTTTTTTTTTTTTTTTTTTTTAGGGATTGTTCGCAAGGAACGGTAAGAAATACGGCCATGGCCTATTTAAGGAAGCATCCCGGCATTCGCTTGGAGTGATTTGGGGAAACCATGGAAAACCCAAATCTCGATGTACGGATGTAGATTCGAACACGCGTCCTCCCAAATGGGAGGCCAAAGCGTTATCACTCACCCAGCACGCTCGGTTTTAAAGACCGAGACAACCGGACACAATCACCAAATCACTACTTGCGTAGGCAAGCTCTTCATAACTGAAGACTTGCTAGGTGACTTGTAAGTCGACACTAGTTTAAAAAAGGGTACAAATGCGCAGCAAATTATGACCTATAAAGATTCTATGTAAGAAAAAATGAAGGTTGCAGTCTTATCCACAGTTGTATCTGTCGGCCTTCAATGCGCACAGCTCCGAGTCTTGAACGTTTCTTTACTCTTCTCATCCTTCGTCTGTAATTCGGTAAGGGATTAAATAGTGGTCGATAGCGTCACAGCTACGTGATAATTTGCACCTACGTGGCCTTAGACTCTTCTCGAAGCTTTTCTCTACGACACTATCAATACCACTTGCTGATCTGGAATGAGGCTGGCGGCGAGAGTGAAGCTTCCCTCTTTTGAAAATACAGTTTGTTGATCTTTTGGATTAGCCCATTGAGAATCTCGAAACTACTGAATATCTTTAGATATTGCATGTGATACGACCGTTACCTTCATTGTATCGGTGCACAGCATAAGGCCGTTCTAAGGCGAGTGTTTCAGCAAACTTCCATCTTTGCTCTAACCCGTAACAGCAAAGGGGCTCGAATCGGAATGTGATGCCATGGAAATTTCAGTAAAAAATGTATCAAACTCAGTTACGTGTTCATACAAAAAAAAAAAATCCAACAATATATCTCGAGAACGACTCATTCCATATCCTCAACGGAAGTCCTTCAGTATTCCTCTTCTATACTCGTATACTGATTATCGCGACGTGCACGGTGTACTTCAGGATATAAGGGTTGTTATCTTTTTATTTTAATTATGGCCTTAAGCCTCGTCGACGTCGAGGCCATCAGAGGGGGAATGGTATTGGGGACAAGGAATGGGAAGGAATTCGGCAATGACCTTTTGAATGAAGCATCTCGGTATTCACCTGGAGTGATTTGGGGAAACCATGGAAAACCCAAATCTGGATGTCCGGACAGGCATTCGAACCGGCGTCCTCCCGAATGCGAGGCTAGAGCGTTAACCGCTCACCCACCACGCTAGGTGTGTTATTCTCATTTCCTAGGTTTCGGCACATGATGTGGAGCATACTGTCAGGTTTCTCTTGCCACAAGACGTCATTATGGAGAACTATAAATAATTAAAAAGCCAATTCCACCGTATTTTTAGAATGTTTAAGATACTATCGGATTTATCGCGTGGCTAATATGCTCCGTTAGACACATTGCTTGTAACAGCACTAACTAGAGAATTTTGTTTTATAAATAATTTTTATCATTTACGTCACATTGTTCATTAATATGAAGTCAAGCGCACAATCAAACTCCTTTGAAGAACCTCAGACTTCCGTTTCATAAATGTTAAGCATTCATCATTGAGGTCGAGGACCAAAGATTACATTTTACCGTTTAGAAAGACAAGTTTTTTTTTGTCAGCATCATTGAAATTAAGCATCAAGTCATTAAGGAATATTTAAGACAAGTGGGTGGATGCTAGTTTCCACATCGGTACCCACTGTACAGAGGGCTGAATTGCTTTAGGAACCGTTCTGGAAGTTCAGCTGGAAGAAAAAATCCTCTGAATCATCGTGAATTGAAAGTCGGCTGTCTACGCGATAGCTAGACGTTCTACCCCCTGAGTTATGCAGCACTAAAAATCATGGTATTATTGCCCGACCTCGGTGTATAAACCATACGAATTCCGAATAAATCCTTTACTACATTGCAAAATACTGAGACTAATAAAACAGAAGTGTAGATTCAGGATTGCTGATTACACTTAAGCAAGTATCTCAAACTCACTCTTTCCACGGATACATCCCTTGCTTCAAACAGATGGTGTAATTTAAAACAAAAATGAGTTGAGGATATTATTAATAAGCTACATTGAAGAAATCAAGTTTTTTTGAAAAAAATGTGTATGTCTGTCTGTCTTTCTGAAAGTTGAGATGAAGGGGTTCACGAAAAAAAAAAAACTACTGGACGGATTTTGACGGGATTTCGTTTAATGTACAGCCCATGGTCTCGAAGGTAAAATAAGATGTGATTAATTTTGATATGAAGAAAAAAATTAATATCGTTTTTGGTTGAACGCAATTAAAAAAATACTGGTCGGAAATTGATGGTAGTAAATTTGTTATTTTTTAGCTGAACGTGATTCACGCTAATACTAGTGGTCAGATTTTGTTGGAGTTTCTATAAATGGACAGCTCATGGTCACGCTGGTAGATAGGGAATGATTAATGTGGATTTTAAATGATAAAGCTGATAAATATAAGGGAATTTTTCCTTGAAGGCTATTCACGCAAAAACTACTGGTCGCACTGTGATGGACTTACGATTATTGTACAGTCCGTGGTCCCACTCGTACTTAACGACAGGTAAGGCTTACGTGAGTACCTCTCTTTTCAGTATGGTGTCCGACTGACTTACTGAGCCACAATTAAGAACAGAGTGAAATTCCTTATTGCGGTTATAATCCCGCCATACGACTTAACATCCCTACATTTTTCTGGTGTGGTGTTCTATCCTTACCATTGTAAAGCCAAAAGTCAAGGTCAGACCCAGAGGACCGAACACTGGGACAAGCCGAGTAGAGCGCCATAACCCCATTTCCGACTTCCCGCATCTAAGGGTAAAGGCCAACTTTACCCTTGCGAAGTTCTTCCTTGGTACTCATTGGACAGCAGTCTGAGTGGGCATGAGGAACTGTTCAGGACGTTCAGATTTAATGAAAAACCTGGGACTTCATCGGGCAGCGTACCCCAGTAGTCCAGGCCGTTTTCAGACGTTCACCAACTACCCAACCTTCTTTACCAGTGTGTTTAATTTTTCATTTAGTTATTTCGGTATAATTCCCTCCGTGAATGTTAGGTACTTAACGCTGCGATCTGTCTGTCACTATAATTTTGACACTTTTCGATTAAAACAGCTGTGTCCATTTATGTTTGTGAAACTTCTCCATATCGTGATCTACATATCCTTCGACACAACTGTCAAACGTCCTTTCATTTTCGTATACTAGTACCAATATATAACCCTTTGTATTAAAGGTACCACTGATTTTGATAATCACCTTAAAAGTAGTTAAACTTCGTGAATCCCTAGGTTATTAAGTATACGTTTACCATTGTATCATATGAGGATAAAATAAAAATATAATCCATTTGCTGCTTGAAATGTCACATACACAGACGGAAAAAAAAATCCCAACACCAAGAAAAAATTATTGTAGAGTAATGAAATTTGGACAATGCATTTGTCAAGTTAACATGTTTAATTGATTAAATTTTCAAGATCACAGGTTAATTTAAGCTCAAGAAAATGCATTTCAAATGTGAAATACTGTTAAATTAATAGCCGGTGTAACCTCCAGAATTTTGAATGCAAGCCTGCAAACGTGAATGCATTGTGTCATACAGGTTTCGAATGTCACTTTGTGGTATGGAGTTCCATGCTTGTTGTACTTGTGCTGTCAATACTGGGACGGTCAGTGCTGGCTGTGGATGATGCTGGAGTTGTCGTCCAATGATATCCCATACGTGTTCAATTGGAGACAGATCTGGTGATCTCGCAGGCCAAGGTAACATGTCGACACTCTGTAGAGCACGTTGCGAGACAACAGCGGTATGAGGGCGAGCGTTATCCTGTTGAAAAACTCCCCCTTGAATGCTGCTCATGAATGGCAGCACTACAGGTTGAATTACCAGACTGACGTACAAATTTGCAGTCAGTGTGTTTGGTATAAGCACAAGAGTGCTCCTGCTGTCATAGGAAATTGCTCCCCAGACCATGACTCCAGCCCTGTAGCGTGCATTCCACTGACTACAAGCCATCGCCGTTTGCGACTCCAGTGGTGTCAAGCCAGAGCTCATTGGAGGACGGAGTGGAGATCTGTTGTGTTTTCTGATGAAATCAGGTTCTGCCTTGGTGCCAGTGATGGCCGAGTGTTGGTCAGAAGGAGGCCAGGGGAACGCCTGCAACCAAACTGTCTGCGGCCTAGACACACTGGACCTACACCTGGAGTCATGGTCTGGGGAGCAATTTCCTATGACAGCAGGAGCACTCTTGTGGTTATACCAAACACACTGACTGCAAATTTGTACGTCAGTCTGGTAATTCAACCTGTAGTGCTGCCATTCATGAACAGCATTCAAGGGGGAGTTTTTCAACAGGATAACGCTCGCCCTCATACCGCTGTTGTCTCGCAACGTGCTCTACAGAGTGTCGACATGTTACCTTGGCCTGCGAGATCACCAGATCTGTCTCCAATTGAACACGTATGGGATATCATTGGACGACAACTCCAGCATCATCCACAGCCAGCACTGACCGTCCCAGTATTGACAGCACAAGTACAACAAGCATGGAACTCCATACCACAAAGTGACATTCGAAACCTGTATGACACAATGCATTCACGTTTGCAGGCTTGCATTCAAAATTCTGGAGGTTACACCGGCTATTAATTTAACAGTATTTCACATTTGAAATGCATTTTCTTGAGCTTAAATTAACCTATGATCTTGAAAATTTAATCAATTAAACATGTTAACTTGACAAATGCATTGTCCAAATTTCATTACTCTACAATAATTTTTTCTTGGTGTTGGGATTTTTTTTTCCGTCTGTGTATTTACAATTTGAATGGCCTGGTATTGCAAATTATAATAGATTAAAGGCATAACTGGAGATCGTCCTTGCTGTTTTAATCTACACATGAGTGTATGGCGAAGGAAATCCGGTACCGACACTAAAGCTAGACACCTAATTAGATTGTATTGGGGGACAGGGCTGTCTCGCTTGTAGGTGCTGCTCTGTACGTCCACAAAAAACTGATGGTTATCAGTCTAAATGCGCTCTCTATACTGTCGGTTGCGTCAGCTGCCTAACCCATTGATTTCTGAGCAGTGTTCTGGCTGTAGTTAACTTTAATTACCTAAGTAGTACTATGTTTTACGCCTACGTGTGTAGTCTCCTAGACATAATATAATGAATAGCTTTTCCGATTCTACGATATGTTGACAAGCAAGTCAGACTATTTTTTGTACGAGTAGAAAATGAGCGGTGCCTTGTCATAGCAACCCATATGGAAATCAACTCTGGAGAGCCGAACCAGGATTTATATATCAGTACCTCCCGAAAGCTATTCTCGATAGACAAAGAATTTGTTTTGTCTTATATGCACTCATTCTTAATCATTACGTTTTATTTGTCATCTAGCAGCATGTCACAACAATGTTTAGCCACATGGTGCAATATATGGAATTCATTCCAGTGAAAATATTCTTACTAGCCGTTTTTGTATCAGATGTGACGTCACGAAGCTTATGACTCCGTCTCCCTCCCCTCCCCTCTCCCTTATTTACACCAAGTCATATTTTTTTCCGGCTTACGGCACGTCAACGTCAAGATCATCAGAGGCGGGAGAGGATTTTGGGAAAGGAACGGGAAGGAATTCAGCTATGACCTTTTGAAGGAACTGTTCCAGCATTCGCCTAGAATGATTTTGGGAAACCATGGAAAACCGAAATCTGGATGGCCGGAGGAGGATTCGAACCTACTATCCTTGGTCTTAAGGTATTATAAGCTACAACGTTCGTTTCTGCTGTGTTTTCGGTTTCTGTGATAAGGAATTTTTATGCTTAGATATGGAGATATGCTAGCATTAGCCTGGGTAACTACTGAAAACCGGCTAATAACTGGAATCGTTGTGCGCCCCCATGCACAGTACATTCAAATTATGACAAGCTCGCTTGGCTGCCATGCGTGTAAATGCTAACAGCAGACTAATGTAAATAACGCGAAATTTCTCCGAAATTACGACATTCAATTTTATTTTTAATGCAACATTTATCAGTCGTAGACGACAGGGGTTCAATCCAAGATTTTCATTTAAAGTTAAACGTTCAGCACGGCTCCCCAGGCCACTCAGCCTGATGTCCAAAGAGTACCATGTGGGACACATTTCAGGTGCGATAAGGACAGCCGGAGCATGGCGATGACCACGTTACCCTCGTTTCTAGAATACGGAGGCCTACCTTTACGAATCAAAATGCATTGACTTCTACAAAATAGATAAATTTTAAGAATAACCTTTGGTGGTGGACGAGTACATGAGAGATCATCCATAGCGTTATCTTTATTGGCAGTGTTCTTCACCTGATTTAAATCAAGAACACGTATCTGTCATTCTTTGTGGTAAATCTTCGTATTTTAATACTAAGGTTAATGCATATATAAAAAATGTATATACATAGTCACAATACAAATACGTAGAAACTCTTTTGTGAAATATCGTTGGAATCTACTATTATTATTATTACTCCGCGATTCATTAAAAGTAGCTGGCGGAGGGTGCATTGTACATGTCCTAATGTGTAATCGTTTATGCATCGGGCGGAATGTACGGGATATGACAGGAGGCCCCCATGGACTATTTTGAGGAGCCATCTCGGCATTCTCCTGGAGCGACCTGGGAAAATCATGGAAAACCCAAATTTTATCTCATATGGAGAAATTTAAACAAAATAGATTTGATCACTTAACTGAACGTAATTCATCACTTATACTCAACAGGTTCGTGAACGAATTTATTGAAGAAATACCGATTCTATTAAAACTAGTGTATTATTTACTCCATTATGACGTAGTTGGGTCTATTGTTGAAATGAGAGATAGTAAAAATCCGTCTACCAAACTAAAAAATAAAATTTTATTCCCATTACATTGTGTATTTAAAATATACAAAAATACTTATGGTTGAAGACAGTTACAACATATAGATATTCGTCATTGCAAAATCTAGTATTTGTGGGAGAATAGACACAATGTGGGACAAATGTATTGATCGATCTCGTATCAATATTTTAGTAAAGTCTTCCTAGTCTTAAATACTTCTAAAATCAGTTTTTTTTTGTTTGTAATATTGAGAGTTTATTAAAAGTTTTAACGTTTTGCTTTTTATACCTGTCTCTATCGTAGGAGCAGTCTTGATCCGAGCTCATCAAAGGAATTTCGCTACCGAGTCCAGCTGTAATAGCTTTCCGAGCCAATTTTGTGCTAATTTTGGAGCCTACGCTCCTTAAACGACAACAGCACAATTCTTAACTCGGAACAGGCGCGCGCTTCTCTGCAGCAGCCGGCTCTCGGCTTCTCAATATTCTTTGTGAAGCTACTTGAGGTGCAAATTGTGTTTTACTGCTACGTGGGAGGCAATGCAAATGTTTTTGCGTGTGGTCGGCGGGGAGAGAACAATGTGGTAGCCTGTTGACGAGTGATGACAGAAGCTGCGTAAAGGCAAATCAGTTGTCATAATTTAAAACTAGATGCGTCAGTTAACCTAATAAAAAATATTTTCCAAGATCTCTTACTCAGAACACAGCCATTATTCACTACCATTCAGTCTTTTTCATCACCAGAGACTATGGTAAAATTTCTTTTAAATATTAAAATGAAGTATAAATTAATGTCATGATTTTATGTCGCATTTCATGAACTTCTAAAGGCAGATATAAGCTAAGAGACGTTTAAAAGATGTCTGCTGGCAGTGATGTGTAATCTACGTTACTAATGACGTTTAGTAGATAACGTAAGAGAATTATGTTGTTTAGGAAGTAAAAGCATAACTAATGGCCGAAGCAAGAACGACATTAAAAGTAAAATATATAACAAAAACAGAAATTATTTGGCCTCACAAAGAAATTTCTAAAACTGGATTTGTGGAGCGCAGCACTTCATGGGAGTGAAGCATCAGATTTAGGAATACCAGAATGAATGAAGATTGAACCATTTGAAATGTGATGATATACAAGGATGCTGAAAAACACGTGGACAAATAAAATACAAAATGAACGAGTTCCGGAAATGACGGACAAGGAAGGAAGTTTGTGACAGAGTCTGATTGAAATAGGAGACTGAATGGTGGATCACAATTGGTTGATTTGTCAGTAGAAGGAATATTCAACCGAAAGAACTGTAGTGGAAGATAAAGATCAGAACGTACGAAGCAGGTAATGTATGTTCAGATGAAGAGATTAGCTTATGATAGTAAGAGATGGACTGCAAGGGACGGATGAGGCAAGGGAAACAAGTGCTTTGTCTGTGTCGTTCTCTTCAAAACTGCAGGTCGTTAGATGCGTTGCTCAGTCGATCAGTAAAATGTCTTCAAATCCTGGTGAAGCCGAAGTTTCCTCAAAGATAAACGTTCTAAGTAACTGCGGATTAAAGTGGCTCACCACATAACCTCCAAAAAAGTGGTTACAACACTTCTGAAATGGAATTTCTTCTTTGACAGGTATGGTCAAAGTGATCGGTGTAGCAAACGCGAAAACAAATTCGTGAGAATGTGCGAAAATAAACTTCGGCTATATCTCGACTTGTAAATATGTCTTGGATAATCGCTCATCAGTATTTCCTTTTATTCAACTGTAAAATGCGTGTTGCTTGTGCAAGAAAAAAGATTGAAGCGATTTTCAGACATGATGACACATAGTACTCTACACGACTGAGGTTATTAATACTGGTCAGTAAATACTGGGTCCGTCCCTTTGGCTCAGATCGTTGCGGTACAGTGTTGGGGTCCGACGACTGACAGTTGTTAGCTGTTTGAAGCCCAGGTGGTGAGAGAAATTTTTCTCATCGAGGCTTTTGGGGGGGGGGGAGGTAGGGGGGGAGATGTGGTAGTGCACAATTCCTAATCACCACGTTTTGTGCCAAAGGCTTGTGTTAAATACCAAATCTCTCTCTCCTCAGTGCGTATGGAGTGAGGAGATCGATATAACTGATGGTGATTCGTTCGTCGGATAAGGGTTGTTCAACGTGGTTGAATGGTGGGTGTGGACACACATACACAGTAACGCTTACATACACTTCCATCACTGGAGAAGGCAAGCGGAAACAACTGCAGTTAAATTTCGACTGTTGCTATTGAGGGAAACTTCCTCTTGAAAGTCGCCGGGTATAGTAATCACCATCATTAGATAAGCTTAAGGTTAGAGCGAAAACTACCTCTCGTTTAATCAGATTCCGAAAACCTCGAAAAACCTTACATTTGAAAGCGACTTGACTTCGATATCTCGAATCAGCCCATCGCCTTCGCAGTTTCGCAGTCAGTCTCCGTGGTTTTCTGTGTGTGGCAATTGTTTTAACCAAGCCATTAGCAATTCACTATTGTGCATGTTACTCAACAGACCAGGTGCTGTGATGTGTACAGATATCTGCTCTCTGTCATTTTTCTTTCCCGTTGCATGCTTATTCCGGACCAGTAGATGTATGTCTAACACCAGGAAATTATTGGTAATCAACACCTTATTTACGAAAGAGATTCTATACTTGTGACAAAAGTTCTCAGTTACAAGCTGTATTCAATGATTAAAGGTGCTCAGCAAATTACTGATACCTGCTGTTCGATGAGCTGACGGTGATGATTCCTTCTACCTTCTTCTTATGACGTCATTCCAGATTCAAGGCGTAGGCAGTTACCTTGGAGGATGTACCCCTCCATGGGACTCTCTTGGGAAGACGAAATGAGGTTGTTTCCCGTTGCCTTACTCGATGTGTTTTCGTGTATGTTATTGTAGGTGTGGATTACTGTGATACATTGTGCGTGTTCAGTAATAGTGTTGTTTGAAATGATAAATGGAGAGAGGGTGAAACCCGGTGTCGGCCCATTCAGGCCTACTCTGCCGAAAGACAACGGGGGCCCGCAGGCGTTACGTCTGAATCCGCCGGACGAATTACCATCAACAGTGCTGTGTGCCCTTATTCTATACGCACTATAACTTTGTGCACAATCTGGTGATTGGGAATAGTGCACCACTACCTCTCTTATCCTGCCGGCCAATAATGCAGAATTATTATAATTAATTTAGTTTATAAATACCTAGATGTAGAAATGCACTTATTCAAACGCTTTGCTGGTGACGGGTTGTGGTTTTATTTCATTTTGTTAAGAATGTCGTAACTTCATCTGAATTGTGGTGAATTGTCTAACTACATCTCGATATTTGTTAATCACAGACCATCAATTTCTCTGACGATCATTGTACTTGATAATTTTGTAAGCATATTCCTTTCTTATGTTTAAGTATGATCGGATCATAAGTACAGTTGAGGCTTCTTCTAAGCTTCTATTACAATATATTCCACATTCGTTCGCTGTTTGGTTCGGGTCACTGGTAGCTGTAAATAATCTTTATTCAAATACTAAACTGGATCCTCCGTTGAGAGAAGTGATTCAAAAATAAGTGCACAACATTATACAGTACCTGAGTGTAGCAAGTAAATGTCACTAAGTTCTTCCGAAAATTGACGTCTGTCAAATGTGCTCAAATATGACTAGCGAACGGTATGAATAATTTGGAATACAGGAAGGTCGTTTGCACTCTGCTTCAACACATTCTATTACAGGTTTTTTCCAGAGTTCAATAAATCAATTTAATCTTCCTCACGATGCCTTTATAGAATGAGAGGCCATCGACTTTGAGCCATTTTTTACGGTGAGATGGTTGACATGGAATGAGTTTCCCAGTCCAAAAGCAGATTTTTTTAACATCTGACATTTCAGTAAACATTTTCCTTTATGGATGGGTAATTTACTTCAGTAAACTTGTAAAATACGGCGGGGGTATACTCTAATGAGATTTAACACAAGCAATGGAATAAACTGATGACAATATTCTTCGTACTTGTTTGAAATCCGATAGCTTCATGATCGTGCATAATGTGATTTTGCTCTCCCGTGGATCATTGTGATTAACTGACTTGTGGTTAGTTTTTTCTGATATAGTTTCGTTCTATTTGATGAAGTTTGTGCTTCTAATAAACATTCTGAATTCACAAATTTTTTGGTTTTGATGTTTATACTTCTATTTTAATTCGGTTAAGTTAGACTACTTTGTTTAGATCCTTCCACTCTGCCTCGTAATGGCTAGTTTACGTGAAGTTTTGCAATAATGTAGTTCAATGGTGCCCTTTATTGATAGAGCCCGGAGTTGACTTTTTTTTTTTGGACAAGATGACTTGCGTAATAATAACCCGAAATAAACGATATTTTGTACAACAAAAACTTCAGATTTCATTTAGCCCCCACTTGTAAATTCATATGTGTACTAATCATGTACGTGCAGTAGTTTGGGGTATTGGCAAGTGTAATTTCGATGTGCAATAATAGAGTAAAAAATAAACTCGTACTGCGTTTAGCATAAGCCTGACCACATTCATCGATATCATAGCTGTGAACATGTGAAAAATTTGTGCGACTCTGATAATATGACGACTACGTTACGTGCGAACTTAAATCGTCTGAGTTCCTCTTGAATATCATTGGCATGACGTGAATACAATAACTGTTGACTTGTTGTTTATACATTTCATGATACTTCTTTAATTACCGAACGGGGTGGGTGAACGGTTAACTTTCTGGCCTTGTATTCGGGAGGACGCGGGTTCGAATCCCAATCCGGGCATCGAGATTTGGTTTTTCCATGATTTCCTCAAATCACTCCAGGCGAATGCCTTGATGCTTCTTTCAAAAAGGCCATGGCCACATTCCATCCCGTTCCTTGCACCCCTCCCGTCCTTTTCCACCTCTAATGACCTCGACGTCGACGAGACGTAAAGTCATAAGAAAAAAAGCATTCTTTAATTCAAGATATTTCTAGATTTTGGGTGTGTTTGCCTGGATAACCAAGTTTAGCTATACATTTTTTTACTTAAATCTTTTATTAATTTTCAGTTATTCGTTAACTTTATGAGATTTTTAACTAAGATGCATCTCATCTAAATAGATTAATGCCAATTAATTCAGGTTTATATTTGACATACGTTAAATTTTGTATTAGAAAGTTTGTTCAGGATCGACCTGTGTGTATCTGTCTTTTTTCATTGGATTATTTGTCACTGGCAGAGGATTTGTAATGAGTAAGAGAGTAGGGAAACGGGTGAGTTATTGTGAACAGTTTAGTGACTGGATTATTTTGATGAGGTTAGAAAATAAGCCCGCCCCAACCACGTTAGTACAAGTTCACAGTCGGGGACAGAATTCGCGAGACACTTCGCCTGTCGATTATGCTTCGTTCAATACACGACTATCTCATGGGACAGCATAACTGGTAGGTGGTACACTATATTCATGATAAAATAGACCTCTCATATCCAGCACTTTACCCGACACTAAAAAAATGAGCCCGCGCGCCAGAGACTCGCAGTCGCTCAGAGGCAAAGTTCGAAGTTCTACAGTTAAAATAATCACGAATATCAATATTATAGTCATAATAATTACTAAAGTAACGAATTCCATTGATTATAGATTGATGATACTGCTTTTTTCGTAATTTTGATAGCCATTGTGTATTTTGTTTTTCCGAATAAACAGTTGACAATTCTATAGCAAACGCAATTATATGGCGAATGCTGAAAAGAATCGCTAAATTACGCACGGATAAAAATTTGTAAAACCAATAAGAGAGTTTTGATGGAATTAGTCACACTTTCTAGCGCTGCAGGTTATGGAACTGTGTGTGACAAACACACGCAAAGTTTTAGCGTAAGTAGAAAGTGCATTTACAGATAACTAAATTAAAAAATATAAATTAACTATTAGAGATACATCAATGGTTCGGAATAATAAAACAATAGACCACCCGTGCGAAAATTTCGCCAGTAAAAATGATGAATAGTGAGGTTGAATGCTAGTAATATAATGGAAAGTAGAACCGCACTTTTGTAGCAAATATTTACGTATTTGTTTAGTGTAATAGGTACGCATCAAAATGCTTACAACATATTAAGAAACAGTTAGGAAAATTTAAAACACACTGTATGTACAACAAACTTTCACTGACCTTAACAGAATACAACCAACCTGAACAAAATGCACACAGCATATCAACATCTCCGTGATATGTGTTGCTGTGCGAATAAATTTTTTAGATTGGAATTGTATAGCAAAACAAAAAAAAACAAAAAAAATATCCCAAAAACTACTTATTGTATAATAACTATTTATTGATATCTCTGCGATATCTGGTGCTGCAATCTAGGGACTTGGCTGTGAACTGTCTCATACGCGCGTCCACTTAAAGCATCAAATTACGAATAATTCTTTCATAATTTATGATTTTACCTAATTGGAGACCCTAATCTTTATACCGATATGTCATTTATCGATTTCGGATAGGAGATAAATGGCTCGTAATTAAAAAAAAAAAAATTGTTGTAGAAATAATATTGACTAGACGACCCGTGCGAAAATTTCGCGAATAAAATGCGATGAATAGTGAGGTTGAATATAATGTCACCAAGTTCAGTCATTACTCTTCGTACTCCTACTTCATTTATCGATTTTGGTTAGAAATCGAGGGAGATAAATGGCTCGAAACACAAAAAACGTATTTTAGAAATATTGACATTTTTGCACTTTATGGGTCGAATTAAGAAAAATTCCTTTCTTAGAATATAACGTTACCACGGCGGAAACCTTAGTCTTTAATACGATATGTCATTTATCTATATCGATTAGATATCAAGGGAAATAGGAGGCTCGTGACACAAAAATACGTGGTAGAACAATTTATACTTTTTCCCTTTAATAGTTGAGTTCCAAACACTTCTTTCTTAAAATATGATGTCAGCAAAGCTGAGACATTATTCCTCACAATCGTACTTGATTTATCGATTTTGAATAGATATCAAGGGAGATAAGTGGCTCGAGACACAAAAAACTCATTTTAGAAAAATTGACTTTTTTGCCTTTTATGGGTCGAATTACGAAAAATTCCTTTCTTAAAATATAATGTTACCACGGCGGAGACCTTATTATTTAATATGATACCTCATTTATCTATATCGGTTAGATGTTAAGGGAGATAAATCGCTCGTGACACAAAAATGCGTTATAGAAAAATTTATACTTTTTCCCTTTAAGGGTTGAATTCCAAACACATTCTTTCTTAAAATATGATTTCACAAAGCTGATACATTACTTCTTATATTCCTTTTTCATTTATCGATTTTGGTTAGATATCCAGGGAGATAAATGGCTCGAGATACAAAAAACGGATTTTAGAAAAATTGACATTTTTGCCTTTTAAGGGTCGAATTACAAAAAATTCATTTGTTAAAATATAATGATACCGTGGCGGAGACCTTATTCTTTAATATGATACCTCATTTACCTATTTCGGTTAGATATCGAGGGAGATAAATCGCCCGTGACACAAAAATCGGTAATAGAAACATTTATACTTTTTCCCTTTAAGGGTTGAATTCCAAACACATTCTTTCTTAAAATATGATGTCACAAAGCTGAGACATTACTCCTCATAATACTACCTCATTTATCGATTTTGGTTAGATATCCAGGGAGATAAATGGCTCGAGATACAAAAAACGGATTTTAGAAAAATTGACTTTTTTGCCTTTTATGGGTCGAATTATGAAAAATTCCTTTCTTAAAATATAATGTTACCATGGCGGAGACCTTATTCTTTAATATGATACCTCATTTATCTATATCGGTTAGATGTTAAGGGAGATAAATCGCTCGTGACACAAAAATGCGTTATAGAAAAATTTATACTTTTTCCCTTTAAGGGTTGAATTCCAAACACATTCTTTCTTAAAATATGATGTCACAAAGCTGAGACATTACTCCTCATAATACTACCTCATTTATCGATTTTGGTTAGATATCCAGGGTGATAAATGGCTCGAGATACAAAAAACGCATTTTAGAAAAAGTGACATTTTTGCCCTATAAGGGTCGAATTACGAAAAATTCCTTTCTTAAAATATAATGTTACCATGGCGGAGACCTTATTCTTTAATATGATACCTCATTTATCTATATCGGTTAGATATTAAGGGAGATAAATCGCTCGTGACACAAAAACGCATTGCAAAAATATTCATACTTTTGCCCTTTAAGGGTAGAATTCCGAAAACTTTCTGGCTTAATATATGACGTCACTAAAGCGGAGATCTTAATCTTTAAAACGATACTTCATAAAACGGTTTCAGATAGGTATCCAGGGAGATAACTGACTCGTAACACAGAAAACAGCATTTAGAAAAATTTACATTTTTGCCCTTTAAGGGTCGAATTCCGAAAACTTTCTTGTTTAAAATACGATTTAACCAAAGTGGAGACCATAAGCATTAAAATGACACCTCATTCATTGATTTCGGTTAAGTATGAACGAAGATATAGGCTTGTGACAAAAAAATACCTTATAGAAATAATATATATGATACTTATGCCCTTTAAGGATCGAATTCCAAAAAATCTCTTTACAGAATGTGGCGTGACCAAAGCGGACACCTTCGTCTGACCTCCGTCTTTAAAATGATAACTTGTTTATCAATTTTGTTTAATTGTCAGGGGAGATAAATGACTCGAGACACAAAAAACGCATTTCAGAAATATTGATATTTTTGCCCTTTTAGGGTTAACTTCAGAAAAAAACCGTTCTTAAAACATTATATGACCACAGCGGAGCCCTAAATCTTTAATTTGATACCTCATTTATCTCTATCGGTTGGATATGAAGGGTGGTAAATGGCTCGTGACGCAAAAATGCGTTGTAAGAACCATTGATACTTTTTCCCTTTTAGGGCTGAATTCCAAAAAAATCTCCCTTGATATATGATGTCACCAAAGCTGACACTTTAATCTTCATAATCCCACTTCATTTATTGATTTCGGTTAGATATGCAGGGAGATAAATGGCTCGAGACACAAAAGACGCATTTTAGAAATATTGACTTTTTGCCCTTTAAGGGCCGAATTATGAAAAATTCCTTTCTTAAACTATAATGTTACCACGGTGGAGACCTTTATCTTTAATTTGATACCTCAGTTATCTACATCGGTTAGATATGAAGGGAGATAAACGGCTCGTGACACAAAAATGCGGTTTCCCTTTAAGGGCTGAATTCCAAAAAAAAAAAAAAAAAAAAAAAAAATCTTTCTTAGTGTATGATGTCACCAAAGCTGACACAATACTCTTCATAATCCTACTTCATTTATTGATTTCGGTTAGATATGCAGGGAGATAAATGGCTCGAGACACAAAAAACGCATTTTAGAAATTTTGATATTTGTTCCCTTTATGGGCCGAATTACGAAAAGTTACTTTCTCAAAATATAATGTTACCACGGCGGAGACCTTTATCTTTAATTTGATACCTCATTTATCTACATCGGTAAGATATGAAGGGAGATAAACGGTTCGTGACACAAAAACAAAATTGCATAAATATTGATACTCTTGCCCTTTAAGGGTGTAATTCCAAAGAATTCCTGTCTTAATATATGATTTCACCAAAGGGGAGATCTTAATTTTTAAAATTATATTTCATTAAACGATTTCAGACAGATATCAAGGGAGATAAATGACTCGTAACACAAAAAACAGCATTTTAGAGATATTGATCTTTAAAGGTCAAATTACGAAAAATTCCTTTCTTAAAATGTGATCTGACCAAAGTTAAGACCATAAGCATTAAAATGACGCCTCATTCATTGATTTCGGGTAAGTATGAAGGGATATAATGGCTTGTGACCAAAAAAAAAAAAAAAAAAAAAAAAAAAAAAAAAAAAAAAAAAAAAAAAAAAAAAAAAAAAAACACCTTATAGAAATAATGTATATGATTAATTTTGTTTTCACCATAACATATTTAGAAGGTAAGCTTAACTTGATGGCAGTAGAAACAGTTGTAGTAGTAACCATAATAATTAATAACAGTAAATCCGTTTTCAATGTGAATTAGCGATTTCATTTTTTAAAGCTGAGGGAATGGAAGTAGGAAACCACTGTTAAATAAACATTTCCTCGAAACGTTGTCAGATCGGTTACTTCCTCATTGCCTCTGAGCGGAAATTTCCACAGTTCAACGGGAAGGATTTCTTCTGAAAAAAACCACGCATAATCTTTATGAGAATACGTCCTATACACTCAGCTGAAGTTAACCACCCCTCCCTGTGTTCTAAAGAACTTCACTACAATCCGCCTATTTTCCAAATTTTTTATCTTATTATCCTTAAGCTCTTCTTAGTACTCACCGAGCGTGGTGGCTGAATGGTTGACTGGCCTTGCATTCGGGAGAACGTGGGTTCGAATCCCCGTCCGGGCATCCAGATTTGGGTTTACTTGGTTTCCCCAAACCACTCCAGGCGAATGCCGGGATGCTTCTTTCAAAAAGGCCATGGGCGAATTCCTTCCCGTTCCTTGTCCCCAGTCCCATCCCGCCTCTAATGACATTAGCCGTCGACGGGGCGTAAAGTCATAAGTAAAAGAAAAATAAAAAAATGTTCTTAGTACTCAACTATATTACTACCTTACACAAAAGAAAGAATATTTTTTATTAGGTGGTGTTGATCTGTGAGATTACGAGACATACAATACACTTACTTTAACATCCATGTCCAAGGCCGGAATTGCACCAGTGACCGAGAACGCTCAAACCTCGCATTCGAAAGGACACGGGTTCAAATCTTCGTCCAACCATCCGGTTTTCCATATCGAAATCACTCCGGGAGTGCAGGGATGGATCAGTAAAAAGGCCTTGAATGAATTCCTTCCCGATCCATGCCTCCAGTCCTTTATACCCATTGATGATTTTTGCTGACATTGATCAGCCCTAAGAAAAAAATAACACCGAAATGGCGACTCTCCGCATGTGAAACTAGCACACTTGTCCCTTCGCTACCATGGTCGGCAGCTGAACAATATAAATCCAAGAAACAAAAGGTCCAACACACACCACAGAGATGTAATTGAGAAATTTACTGTGATAAATCGTGGTGGCAAGTGCTTTTGTTTTAATGCACATTGATGTTGATAAGATTTAAAAAAAAAAAAATATATATATATATTTATTTTTTGCTTCTAGCTTTACAACTAGTCATTAGAGGCAGAAAAGGTCTGGGGGGCAAGGAAGGGTGAAGAATTCGGCCACGGCCTTTTGAAGCAACCGTCTCGGCATTCATATGAAGTGATTTGGGGAAACTAACGAAAACCCAAATCTGTATGGCCGGATGGGGATTAGAACCTACGTTCTCGCGGAAGCCACTAAGTTCGGTTTTTCCTCCCTTCTTTTTCTTCTATTTCTTTTCTTCGACGCCAGTGTTATTTGAAATCTGAGATTATTGGAAACTAGAATCGGGAAAAATTTCGGTAACGCCTTTATGAAGGAATTTTTTCGGAGTTCAACTTGAGTGATTTACGGAAACCATGGAAAACTGAAATTCGATGTTCGTCGGGGTTTGAATCCGCGTCCTGCCGAATGCCAGGCAAGAGTGTTACTCTAACCCAAAAGTAATTTTTGACACAAAACTGTAAAGAAGTATGAATATTAGGTGGAAACACAAGTAGATATGAAAGATTTCCTACACCTCTCCCTCAGCTTTAAAATCTGGAACCGTCAATTCACATTGCTGACGGATTTAGTGTTATTAATTATTATGGTTACTACTACATCTGTTGCTACTATCGTCAAGTAGCTTTAGGGCGCGTCAACATCGGGGTCATTAGCGGTCATCAAGTTAAGCTTGTCTTCTAAATATGTTAAGGTGAAAACGAAATTATAGTTTTATTATTCCGAACCATTGAAGTATCTATAAATAGTTAATTTATATTTTGTAATTTAGTTATTTGTAAATGCACTTTCTACTTACGCTAAAACTTTGTGTGTGTTTGTCACACACAGTTCCATACTGCAGCACTAGAAAGTGTGACTAATTACATTCAAACTCTCTTATTGGTTTACAAATTTTTATCCGTTCGTAATTTAGGGATTCTTTTCAGTATTCGTCATATAATTGCGTTTGCTAGAGAATTGTCAACTGTTTATTCGGAAAAACAAAATACACAATGGTTATCAAAATTACGAAAAAATCAGCATCATCCATCTATAATCAATGGATTTCGTTATTTCAGTAATTATTATGCCTAAAATGTTGATATTCGTGATTATTTTAACTGTAGAACTTCGAACTTTGCCTCTGAGTGTCTGCGAGTCTCTTGCACGCGGGCTCATTTTATTGGTGTTGGGTAAATTGCTGGGTATGGGAAGTCTGTTTTATCAAGAACTTCGTGTACCACCTACCAGTTATGCTGTCCCATGAGGTAGTCGTGTGTAGAACGAAGCATAATCGAAAGGCGAGAGGTCTCTCGAATTCTGTCGCCAACTATACATGCCAACTTCACAGGAAGATTATGAGGAAATAGAGTAAATATACACTGAAATTGAAGATTTAATACAAAATGTGAAGAGGGAGGAAAATCTAATAATCATGGGGGGTTGGAATGCGGTAGTGGGACAGTTAAAAGAGGAGAATACTATAGGAAGTTTTGATTTAGGAGAAAGAAATGAGCGAGGAAGCAGATTTTTAGAATTTTGTTAAAGATTTAAACTAGTCGTGGCAAACACAGTATTTAAGAATCATGCTAGACGAATATGCACCTGGAAAAGTCCTGGGGATATAGGCAGATATCAGCTAGATTATATCGTGGTCAAACAGAGTTCTACACTGTAAAACATACCCAGGAGCAGACATATAATCTGACCATAATCCGATAATTATGAAGTGCAGGCTGAAATTCAAGAAAATAAAGAAGCAACACAAGCAGAACAGATTGGAAGTGAATAAACTGAAACAATCTAACACGAGAGAAAAGTCTGCAGAAATTGTAGATATGGGTCCAAGTAGTAAATCTGTAAAGGGCTCTACTGAGGACGAATGGAAGACCAAAATAACGAAATCTGGTATAGAGACATTAGGCTATAGGGAACAAGCCGCCCGAAATCCTTGGATCACGGAAGAAATTTTAGAGTAGATGGATCAGAGGAGAAGGCACAAAAAAGCTCAGGATGAAGCAGGAAGAAAGCAACACAGACAATTTAGAAATCAAATAAACAGGAAATGCAAAAAATTAATAAAAAAAAGATGGCTGCAAGAAATGTGCGAAGAAGTAGAAAAGGAAATGGTCGTATTTAAAGTAGATGTGGCATGTAGGAAGATCAAACAGAATTTTGGAGAAATGAAAAAATAGAGGTATAAACATTAAAGTTGGCGATGGGGTGAATGATTTGAATTTTAAAAAAAAACCGCTGTTGGAATTGATGAGATTCCTGCAGAACTACTAAAATCCCCAGGACTTGTATCAAAACGTTATGAAACTGGAAAGATTCCCATTGATTTTAATAAAAGTGTCAGCTTCACACTTCCAAAGAAAGCACAAGATGACAGATGTGGGGATTATCACACTGTAAGTCTAACATCACATGCCTCAGAATTACTAAGAATGGAAAGTGTAGTAGAAGAGATAGTAGGTGAAGAGAAGTTTGGGTTTAAGAAAAATCGCGGTAAAAGGGAAGCAATTATGGCTTTAGGATTATTATTTGAAGGGCGGATCAATACTTTTTTAGAAAAAGCTTTAGATAATGTTAGGTGGGACAAGATGTTCAAAATTTTAGTGAAATCGGGTCTATAATACCGAAATATAAGGATACTTTACAATCTTTAATAGAATCAAGTAGCTATAATAAAAGTTGAAAATCATGAGTGACATACATTAGTTAAAAAGGGTGTGAGACAAGGTTGTAGTCTATTCCCATTAATATTTAACTTGTATGTAGAAGAAGCAATAAAGGAAGTGAAAGACAGATTTGAATGTGGCATAAATGTTCAAGGGGAAAAATCAGTTTGTTACGATTTGCTGATGACGCCGTCTGGTTAGGAGAAAGGGCTGAGGATATTGAGAAATTACTGAATGGCAAGAACAAAATACTGAAGGAAGATTTTAGACTAAATATAAACCAAAGGAAGACAAAAGTGATGAAATGTAGCAGAAATGATTCCAATACTAGTAGATTAAATATAAAAATAGGGTCAGATGCGATAGCAGAAGTTAGTGAATTTTGCTACTTATGATGTAAATTTACAACCGATTACCGAAGCAGGAATCATTTTAAAAGCAGAATAGCAGTAGCGAAAAGAGCCTTCATGAAAAAGAGAAATCTTTTAGTTTCAAATATTGATCTAGGACTCAGAAATAACTTTTTAAAACTCTGTGTGTGGAGCACCGCACTTTATGGCAGCGTAGCATGGACTTTCGGAATTCCAGGCAGAAGGAAAATCAAAGCATTTGAAATGTGGTTCAATAGAAGAATGCTAAAAATTAAGTGGACGGACAAGGTACAAGACGAACGAGTTTTGGAAATGATGGGCGATGAAAGAAATTTGTGGAAGAGTCTTACAGAGAGACAGGATGCTAGGTCATATTTTGAGACATGCTGGATTGGTTAATTTGTTAGTGGAAGGAACAGTCGAAGGTAAGAACTGCAGAGGAAGACGGAGATTGGAATATATGAAGCAGATAATTGAGGACGCTGGTTGTAAGGAGTATGTTCAGATGAAAATGCTAGCACAAGATAAGAAGGAATGGAGTGCATCAAACCAGTCGAGTGACTGATGACAGGAAAAAAAATTGATTTATTTCGTTTCTCCATTTAATTCTACTGTTTGAGTATTTAAGGCAAAACAGTAATGTTTATCATAATACTGTTGGAACTAGGTGTGCTGATAATACATATAACAGTGTGTATTTTGAGGTAATCCCCTATGAACCAACATCTCGATTTATGGAATAATATTAAAATTCAAAGCTTTTTACTTAACTTAAAAAGGGACAGAGTCTAACGCGTGGGCTTAGCATTCGGAACTACCAGTCCGCAAATCCAAATGTCGGTTTTTAATGTTTTTCAAAAATCCATCAAGTCATAAAAGCCATGGACGATTATTTTTTGACAATACTATCCAAGTTATAATGACTTCGCTACCGACGAGCAGTAAAGCCCTGTTGAAAATAAATAAAACGTGGGGAGAAGGTGTTGGCAGTTACAGTAGGGATGATAAACTTTGGTAACATTTGCATAGCAGCATACTGTACTTGTATTCTGCTTCTGTCATTTGATATAAGGTTGTGAATTCGTCGCTTTCAATGGCGCATAGCCGAAGTCCTCGAAGTAACCAAGCAAGATGAATAGATCATTTAGCCAAACTGGTAATCTACACGCCACGGGAGTAGATTAGTGGCATTTGCGGTGAAATCCGTCTTAATGGCTATTAGCCCAACTAATGGCTGATGGAAATCATTTAATAAACATTTTGCTTAACTCGTTGGCATGAGTGTCTTTGTTACACAGACGTAAGCGAAGGAACGACTTGTTTTTCACTTCGCATTGTAATAATACTTCAATAAAAAAGACAGGGGTGTATTCAAAAACTAAGCTGCAAAATTTGTTCAGGAAGCTCTAATTTTCTAGAACTTTGCTCGGCGGATCACTCTTTGGAATGTCTTGTAGGAAATACAGTTTGTATATTAGTTTTTTGTAGGGTTTACATTTTATGTTGAAACACGGATTTTAACAGACTCAGAGAAAAATCACCATGAACAGAGAAAATAGAACATTTTTAGGTTAGTTGTAGAAACTAGCTATGTAATCTGAGCTGTTCAACACAACACGTTTCCCTTCTAACAGGTGTGACTAGGTTATATGGATTGTATCATTGACAAGGTCCGTAAAAGTGACTGTTCTAAAGACGGTTAAGGTGGGATTAGCATCAGAGATCTCAACAGTATAGTGAGGATGACAAGATCGATGACACGGTCTTTCTAATTCCACCCGCGATACTCATTTGATAGCAGGCTGAATGGGTTGGAGATCCGATCTGGACGTTTATCTGCCAGTAAATATCGTCCGGCTTGATCGGCATTTGAGCTTACGTAGGTCAGTTCGCGACTTGTGTGCCGAATTAAATTCTGGTAGGCATCATTCATTGTAAGTGTACGTACTTCTAGATGGTGATTTAAAGTTTGCTTTAATTAGGCTTACGCAGATGGTGTGAGTGTTATATCTGTCTCATCCTTCTGCCATCATGCTTCTGGCTTCTTCAGGGCAAGACTGCGCTGCGTTTATGATAATCATCAATTGACACCACGATGTACGACGTAAGGAGCACCATCGAATTCCATTACTAGGAAATGTACGTCACTCTGTCATCCTTACGTTATTTATTTTTACCATAAAATTAAAATCTTAACTGAAAGCTGTAAAATGTACTAAATTATTTTAAGAGTTGCGGCAAATAGCGTCACGTAATGACACTATAAAAATTCAGTTTATTATTCATCATCATTTAAGCGCGTCAGCTTTTTCAAAGTTGATTGAATATGCTTGGTTTGTTTCAAAATTAATCGAAAAAAAGCGAAGGTATTAAATGTCAATGACGTGTGTCCCCCCTATTTTTGTATTTTTTTAAAAAGAAATTCGGTTGATAAAATGTGCGTTGCGTATGTTTCAATTCTGTTTCAAAAGTTTTTACGATGAATACCGTCGACAGTCACAGCATTAAAGAATTAAGAATAAAAATTAAGTTTTTCATTTTAGAAAATAAGTCTTCCTTAAAATAAACTATACGTTTGGGTCGATCAACAAATAACTATCAACTCTTAACATTTTTAATCACCATTAAAAGAATTTAAAGTAAAATATAGTGTCAGGTAAAATTGCCTAACCCATTTGAAATTATTATCAGTCTCGCGAACAGAGCTGCGTTATAAAGAACTGCTTTCAATATAAGGTACGTAGTCCCTGACCTAATCATAAAAAAAATTCCATCTCAATCAGCGCCGGGTCTTCGTGACCTTCCGTTGTCAATTTTACCTAGTGTATTCCACAAACACCTACGTCTGAGTCAATATAAAAATGGTTTCAAATTTATTACACAACAGGCGGCTAAATCGGTTAATTAAAAATATGTTTCGCATTATCTTCCCAGTGAAAAATTTTCATGATATATTTGAATTCACTACCGGATGCAATGCTGTTGGGTTTTCGAAATGAACCACATTCAGCGGCTTAAATGTTCGTAAATAAACAGTTAGTATTTCACACAGATCTTTGACTGGATGAGATTCATCGTTCTAGACGGATGGTTCCTCTTTTTTTAACACCTATGCCCAAAAAACCTTATTGACAAAGGTGGTCATTAAACCCGACGTATACCAAGTGAGAAGATGAGTCCCCATCTGCCTGCGAGCCCGATGAGCTTTTTTATGTTTATTATGTTATTTACGTCCTAAGTGCATATCACTGACCACTACACTCTTTATCGCCGGGTTTATTTGTAGTGTGGAACCAATGCAATCAAACAGTCACGCATCACCTTACTAACTCCGAGTGTGGCGGGTGAACGGTAACACTCTGGCCTCGCATTCGAATACCCGTCCGGTCATCCAGGTTTGAGTTTTCCATGGTTTCCCCAAATCACTCCAGGCGAATTCCGGAATGATTCCTTCAAAACACCATGGCCGAACTCCTTCCTTTTCCTTCCCCCAGTCGTTTGGGGCGTCCATTAATTACGAAATGAGGGAGGGGGGGGGGCTCCGGCGAAATCTCATCAAACTTCACCAAGGGGGAGGGGGGTCCACGGAAATCTCACGTGAGGTTTCGAAAGAAAGGACAGTAAAGGAGTAAATAGGATGCCGATACCGATTTTAGGGAGGTATAACCGCACTCGGTGGCAGGAGAGCTAAAAATAAAAGTCTCAAAAATCTACCAGAATTATCAGGAAAGGGGGGGGGGGTTGTCCCGGCAAAATCTCACGTCATCTTAGGGGGGAGGTGTCCGACCAGATCTCACCAAATCTCGCCAGAAAGGGGGGGGGATCAGGAAAAATACCTCACGTCATTAATGGACGCCCCCGTTCCCGCATCTGATGACCTCCAAGTTCACGTGGCGTAAAGCCTTAAAGGAGTGAAAAAGAAACTATTCAACATCTGACTTGCTTGTGTAATGCATCACTAAATCTTTTTTGAAAAATGTAAATCAAGTAACTTACTATTCGTAAAAATGTGATAATGTCACTTTGAAAATAAATAGTTAAATGATATAAACGTCTTGGCACCTAATACTCGTACAATGCAGATCACTTACATCGATAAACAGTATATTATTTATTGATCTACTTGGTGATGATAAAACATCATTTGGCAAGTTCAGCTTCTACTTTCCGTTATAGAAAACTATAATGGAAAACTACGCTTTAAGTGGAAAATATTTAAAAACTATAGCCGAGTTACGACACTCTGGTGCAAACTCATATACAGTACCTAGGTAGTATGTAATTGCCCCGTTGGCTGAATTCAGTGATGCACAATAACGGTGTCTGACAGCAGGTGCTTAGCTGGTTCGAGTTTCTGTGATGGAAAGGTAGAAGATGTGGTGTTAAAGAATTCTTATCACTGGACGGTATATCAGACTAGGTTAAATCCTGAATCTCTCTGCAGTGTGTATCGAGTGAAGACGAAAAACTGGCGACCGGTCCGTGTCCTACGGAAGAATAGGTCTGCATGGTAAGGCACGGGGTTTCAACTTTCCTATCTTCCATTTGAACGGATCCACCATCAGTAGCCCCCACATATAGTAACATCAACGAGCACTTTCACACTAGGGAGGTAACTGAAAACTACCTCAAATAAACTTCGTCGTAAATTTGCTATGGGGCAATAATATGCCCGGATTTGGTACACGAGTATTATTAGATTCGTGTGTTTCTTTTACTAAGTTCTTCGAAGGTAATTAGAGCTCAGAATAACAAGCATCGGTACCGAGCGTGGTGGGTGAGCGGTTAAAGCTCTGGCCTCGCATTCGGAGGACGCCTATTCGAATCCCCATCCGGGCATCTAGATTTGGGTTTTCCATGGTTTCCCCAAACCACCCTAGACGATTACCGGAATGCTTCCTTTAAAAGGCCATGGCCGAATTCCTTCCCGTTCCTTGTCCCCAGTCCCATCCCGCCTCTAATGAACTGGTCGTCGACGAAGCGTAAAAAAAGCATCGGGGTTTAAAGTTTGGGATGAGATAGTATTGGCCACATCAGAACAAATTTCAATCCAATACTTTGTTACATTATCTAGTTATTAAAAATCATGCACTTCTATGTTTCCTATCCTATTGGCGAAGTCCAGAATGGTGAAAACAAATACAAATTTGTGTTAGTAAAAAGTGTAAGATTAATAACAAATAATCCTTACTGGATCTAAACCCTCCGCACTTGACGCGTATAGCTCAGCGCAGGATATTAGGTCTTTTATGCAACACTACAGTTGAAAGTTTGATACTGTATATCCTTTATTACCGAGATAAAGTCGGCCATATGCTAACTGGGAACCGTTGCATTGTTAGAAAATCAGATAGCAGCTGTCTGTTAGACGCTATACTTGATCTACTGCCTATCGAACTGATTACATTAATAACATAAAACACTCATACACAAACACGGCGAACAAATCAGGAATCACGATGCCTGCTAAGACAATACCGACGTGGAAAATAAAACACACAAAGAAGACACATATGTTGCCAGACTACCAGCGCCTCACTGCACTGTGATTAAATTAAGATCATTGGGTTGTAACAGTTTGTATTACAGGAATCTTGTAATTAGAATACGCGACCTTTCGCACATGATAAATCTGGAGTGATATTCTGTTGCTAAGTTGGTTGATTGACAAAAGTAGGACGGCCAGTTCCTTTCTTTACGTATATCTGTAGATTAATGTGATGATCTTTGTTAAACATCATGTGTTTTTACAATGTATACCTGTAAATAAAAGAAGGGAGTCCTCAGGACTACTCTTTCGATGGACACAGCGAAGGTTTACGTCCATGTCCGAAGGACGTATCATCATCAGTAGTATCGTATGCCCTCACTCCATATGCACTACGAAGAGAGTTAAGGTTTAATCCAGGTGATTATCTATCGTGCCCTATCGCCCCTCCTCTCCTGCTGCCCAAGTCTTGAATGAAGGATGTTTCTTTCACCACAGAGGCTCACCCAGACACCATAAAGGTGTCTAAGCGACCTCGGCCAACAAGTCGGGCAGTAGACTTTTATTCATTTATTATTTATCTTTGTGCCACGTTGAACATGCAATTTTGAAACGGATCAGCCTCTTTTCGAGTTTCAAGAAATGAATTCCTACTCGCCTCTAATGACTTCGACCTCGACGAGTGGTAAATTCCTAATAAAAATGAAAAAAAAACAACTGAAAACGTCATCGGTACACATAACTGAGATTATCTTTCAAATGATTCTATTTTTCTTAATTCAGGTCCTTCCAGCGTCCAGAATTTTCTACTTTAAGCACTGTGCTCTATGTATGCTGCATTATTTTTGAGTCCTACATCTTTGTTTTTTTTTTTTTCCAAGTAATTTTAGGATTAAAAGAGGTCTATCAATCAGCTTTTTTTTTTTTTTTTTAACACTGATTTGTTGCAACTTTATTTCCTAAACATACAAATTACCTAATTTCTTCTGTCTGTTTTATTGATTTTGCTAGGTTCTTTTTATGGTACAGTTAATCGCTTTTGTTTAACTTTCGTTGATAATAAGATTAGAATAACAACTTTTCTACAAACACTTGTCTACGTGTGGCATTTATATTACACTCATGTCCACGAGAAATCATTGCGCAAAGGCGATAATGTGGCTTCAAAACACACAAACACGTGATAGTACGTAACTGCTTAGTGTGCCGGAAATATTCCGTGTGAGAATAGGTCTTGGGTTCAACGGTTCTGATTGCGTATTGTGGTCATTTGGCACACAGTATTCGAGTCTTAGGGAAGCAGGATGGCACAGAGAACAGATCTGGATAACATTACGCATAGTCGGATCAGCGGCAGAGGCCGGCCAAAGTCAACGTCAGGCGAGCCAGGAGTTGCATGTCACCCGTAGCGACATTTCACGGCTGTAGAGAAGATTTCAGGAGGGAGGAAACATTCAACAGCAGTACAGGCAAGGCCGGCCACGTGCTAAAACCCAGCGTCAGGATCGTTATATTCCCTTAATAAGTGCACGATTACGTCCAACCAGCACAGCACCTGAACTGGCTAGAGACCTGGGTCACACATCTCTCGTCAGTGTATTGTTGCTCTATATGCTCGGCGTCCCACTATATGCATTTCCTTATCACAAAGGCACCTGTGGCTCGTCAAATGTTGTGTCTTGCTGAACGTAATAGGACCCAGGAACAATGAGATAGTGTCACGGATGAGTTGCCGTTTAGCCTGGAGAGTGATTCTCCCAATCTGCTCATCTGACGCGCCCCTCCGACACCTTAAGCTAGCTTACTACGTCCCGTTGTTTTTTAGGCCGCACCATGCAGTCGAACTGTACGGATCAGCACGCGCATCCGGCTAACCCTCGCTACCTCGCAGTCACCTCCCCACCACGTTACATAGTGTGGTTTCAGCAACCCCGGCGTTTACCGATTAGGCGGCGGATAGACGCGAGCCGTCGCTGCCAGGACAGGCGGGACCCTTCCCACGACCCGCAGTTGATTACTGGATCGGCCTGGCCGCCAAATGCACGCGTCGTGGGAAGCCACCTTTACAAGACCTGACAATATTGTGGAAATGGACCGATGTAGCGGCACCAGTGTTCTCATCTGGGGCAGTATGTTAGAAGGTAACCTACTGCATTGTATTGTGATTGTTGTTGTTTAAGGAGATAACATCTCGCAACAATATGTGCGTCTTATTCTTGGTGCATATGGACTTAAGTTCCATCTGTTGGATGATAATGTCCACCCACACAGGGCTGATCTGGTGTTGGAGTACCTGTAAAATAAAAATATCACACATCTAGAGCTGGCCCCCAGACTTAAATCCGATTGAACATGCATCAAATAGTCTAGGTCAAATGATTTTTTCCTTAACACCGCCACAATGGACCATTGTTAACCTCCAACGGGTATTTCCCACCAATCGGATGCATTACCGCAAGCTATACTGGACTACCTGAACCACATTATGGGAAGTCGTTGTGCATGTGTATTGCTATGCTTGGTCATCACACCCCGCATTGAAGTTATAAATGTTACGGGGACACCACACACTGCCCATGTCTGGTTTTCCTGTACACCTTGTATCAGCAGTATTGTGTCACGAGTCAAATTGTTGAGAGAGCATCTTTTTGTGTACACGTCATCACTATGCCATGTTTACCGGTGGATCTCAAAGATGCCTTAACTTATCGGCAACTATCCGTTCTTCAGTAAATTAATAATTTTTGCACACTATTAACGCCCAGCTATGTTACAGTAGTTATTATATTTGAGAATTTTTTTTATCGTAGAGGGGATTAATATCTCCTAGACATTTTATATATTGTGAATATTTAATTCAGTGGTTACTCCTGTACTTTTACACCCCCAAGCTGTTGATCATCCCAGATTCATTCGCTTTTAGGAGCTGTTTATAATAACTGGTGCAAGATGGTAATTAAGATCTGTTTTGATATCTTGTGAAGTTCCCAAGTAGATGGTGACTTGTTACAGGCAAGCATGCTTTCGTTCATAACGTAGAATAGATATTGACTTTTTTTTTTTTTTGCTTATGGCTTTACGCCTCGTCGACAGCGAGGTCATTAGAGGCAGGAAGGGACTGGGGGCAAGGAACGGGAAGGAATTCTACCACGACATTTTAAAGGAACCATCCCGGCATTCGCCTGGAGTGATTTGGGGAAGCCATGGAAAATAAAAATCTGGATGGCCGTACGGGGATTCGAATCGGCGTCATCCCGAATGCGAGGCCAGAACGGTACCGCTTATTTACCACGCTGGTATACTGGCATTTGCTTGTTTTATGCTCTATTCACCTCTCTACTCCAACAAATTATTGCTAACATACGTAAACAGAAATAATGTAGTGTATTCTTAATAAAATAGTTGCGAACGCATGAGTTCTTATCAGTGGCTGAAAAGAGGATATTTTAAATTTGGTATCTGACGACCATATCACCCAACCAGATCCATTCGTACGGTTTATCCAGCTACACAATTTTTTTTTCATGCAGCATAAACGCTATAAAACGAACACTACATTTTAATTAAAAACACCTCAGCCTAGAATAAAATAGGATACCGCTGTAACACGCTCTAACCACTAAGCTGTCTGGAGCGAATCCTTAAAAGAGGGTTATATACGTACTGCTAACTACGTACCTAAAATTAAATACTGCTGTGGATTACAAATAGTTCTAATTTCAAATGTAAGTTATTTGATTCAATGATACGCAAAATGAGAAGGACAACGTGAGTTTAGTTTCTCATTACGAAAACTGAGATACTGAAATAATGTTAAAAAATATACTGATACATATTTCGCATAACTAATTTCCGTTGGTCGAAGTAATGTGGTCCAAAATCAAGATTCTAATAATTTTTAAACAAATGTTTGGGTAACCGAACATGAAATTGACAACGGTCAGTGGATACACCTGGAAGAATTTAGATTCTGAGACTAACATGTATATATTATATTAAAACCAACTGGAAAATAACAATTGTCAGGAATTGTTGTCGTGAAAGAGACAAATCTAATATTTGAGTCTTGTTTAGGTATGACTCATGACTGGGAAACAAACGGCTTCATGTGCTTCAAGATTAGCCAAGAAGAATTTCCGTACTATGCCAAATATGCATTTCATTTCAGAAAAGAAACTAATGGCTGTGTTTAAGCTGGAGAACACTTGTCACCTCTGCAGTTTCGTCGTATTTTAAATCTATGTAATTATTATACAACACGACCTGAGATAAATCCTTATCATATAAGATTATTCATAAAAATGATCTCCATAACTTGGTGAGAGAATATGCGCATAGCATCATTTATTACAAGGGAGCTACAGCCCCTCTTAATTTATGCTGCGCGACACAACATTTTTTTTTTTTTTTTTTTTAAATCCCTGATATGCATATACACTTCCGTAATTCCTTTGCTGGATTGTATATTCTTGACAGTGAGACATCGGAATTATCCGAGATTATGTGCGTGCTTTAGGTTTTTATAATTCTCTCCTTTTCATACAATAAATTGTTCCAGTACTGTTTCTGCGAGTAGATTTCAAACCTTTTGTGTAAGAGGAGACTAGAATTATGTATTTTAACCATTATCTTCAGTTATCTCAATGCTTCCAATAATGAAAGTACAAATTTGCGTTATTTAATTGAATAAGTCTCAGTTTAATATTTAAAACATTAATAAATTTTAAATCAAAACTATTTTTACCCGGCATATTATAATTTTAGTTACGTATTAGAATTATAATAGAACATTAAAAAAAGCATAATTTAAGTACTTGTAGTCTTGAGCAGAAGTTCCAAAAGTGAACTTTCACGAAAACAATAAAAATCTTTTTTTTTGTGTGATGTTAACGCATGTTAATATGTTCTCGGGTAACTAGCCAAGTAAATAAGGTGTTTATATTTCTGCGACCAAAATTCTGAGTAGCCATCTTCACTTCACCAAAAGTTTCACTCAGCTAGTTACTCGAGAATATTATATTAATTTGGAACGACAAGAAAAACTTCATTCTTAATGAATGTTTTTAATACATACCTGGAATTAAACATACCACGAGTTTTTCTACATACTGTTTTCTTGAGGGCCACAGATAACTTTTTGTAGTCTCACCAGAACTAGAACAAGAAAATTATCGAAATTAAGATAGCTATACATAAACCAATGCTTATTAATGTTGAAAGTCAATAGACCTTCCTGAGGTTGTTCGGCCGCCTCATGACGGAGTTCTGATTGCACTAACCTAATGGAGGAAATGATGCGTCGCCTTTTGTTTGGGATATGTGCAATCCATGTGACGGATATTAGCGACCGTCCAAGCATTTGTCTAAGTGGTTACGGAGAACCGCATAAAAACCGTAATCAGAAGGGTGTTACGCCGGCACGGGATTAAAACCTAGGTCCCTTGCACCACCCCAGTCCAGGGTGGCGGCGCTAGGCCAACCTAGTAACGGAATTAATGTCAACACCTAGTTAATCGAATACAGAGGAAATAGTTTTTACATTGTTTTCAAGGTGGCAAACAAACCCTTCCTTTCACAATTTACAGTTCTGTCTGGTGTGAAAGTGTCAAGGTATGACCAGACGCACGTATATTAGTTAGGAAGATAAGGATAAATTTTATACATTTTTCACTAGCAGCTGATTAAAATGCATGATTGAACTAATATTTAAGAATCTTGCACTACGCATATCTTTTAAATACAAAGGCACCAATATTTTGAATTTTTCGGCAATTCTGCCAATCTACTGCATTTTACGTTGCTTGGAAGTACCAAGTAATGAGTAATTTTCCATTGTATCAATCACTACACATTCATCAAAGACACCACAACACATCATCAAAACTATCCATGCCCTTTGCGGACTCTAACGGCAGTTCAAAGTGTACATTAAATTCTTTTAGTGATAGTGCTACATCTAACGACGATAACAAACTATACCACCTTGGTGTTTCTGATGAGCTCTGCATCAATCAACCGTCATCTTAGTATTGATGATTCTTTGTTGAAGATACAGTGAACCTTTTACTTAGCTAATCTAAAATTTCCTTCTGTTTTAGGTGACGAAGGTCAAGGTGGAGCACTGTGGAAGTTACAACAACTGTTCGACTTGCTTGGAGGCGAAAGATCCTTACTGCGGCTGGTGTTCTCTCGAGAAAAGGTAAGCTGCAAAAGCGGCTCATATAATTTAATTATGCTACAGTTTCAACTTCCAGAGATATTACTGTATTCACCAAAACAAAATGACGGTAGGTAGTAGTTGGAGCTACTACCGTAAATGTTAACGTGGATAAGTCTTTTTTTTAGCCAAATACGCAGTGAAACAACAAATATTGTCTAAAAATTAACAATTTATTTAGGTACACAATAGAAACTTCTGCTCATTCTCAACTACTAAACACGTGTTTCAGAGGAGGTTAACAGAAATAAAAAAAAAAAAATCTGGTCGACTGTGGTATTACAGTGTTGATGAGGACATTACGCCCTTCATGGCAGTTCCCTCTCCCGCACCACTGAGTCCGCCAACGTCGTGACTTCCCATGGCCCTTTCACTAGGCTTGTTTCCTCAATCGGTATAGCTGACACCTCTCCATATTTTCAAAGAAGTTTGCTTCAACTCTATCTGCATTCCGCTGGTTCTGCTTCCACTTTTTTACAATGTACTTAAACATTTTCACATTCAAAGTGTCGCAGTTTTTTAAAATACTTATATCGATTCTGAAATAGTTTTAAAATTTTCGCCTTAGAGTATTTGATACGGAATGATATTATTTTGCCTCAGTTCACCAACAAACGATCGCATTATGGTCTCAAAGGCCACTTGGCGTACACTGAATGTTCGTTTTTTACCCGACCGACTGTGTCCCTCGCTCCCTGTACAACGCTTTCCTCCTTGTCGTCCTCTGTTCAGTAGTTTTAAAACACTAGCCGTTTGGAAATTGTCAGTTTTCATGTCGCCCATAATTCTGGGACCGAACTCAGAAACTTGGAAGACGTATACACGTCAAAAACCAATATGCTGTTCCCAGCTTCCCTTTAGCCCTGCCGTCATTAAAATAACAATAGTTATACCCGCATATTTAGCAGTGACTTCGGTACACGCTAGTGTGGCAGTTTACGTTAAAGGGCTGAAGTACGGAATAGGGAATGCTGGGTGGCGAAGTTACAACTGGATCAGGTTCAAACCTGGAACATGCCGTATCCACCCTCTTGATCACGACTTTTTTACATGTTTTGTATTAGCTTGACCTTTATGTATCTATGTATGAATATAACGGAATCTTTGAATGAAAAATTGCATACGTATTAAGAACCGATGAATACAATAATTTCATAGCTATGTCCTGGTTCATTACTTTGACTGTAACAACAGAAAAATGTCTAAATGTAATGGAATATTCTATTTCCATTTTCATATATTTCCATGCGTCCGAACTGTTTCAAATTTTTCGTGTATTAAGAACCGATAACAATGAAATAATTTCATAGTAACGTCCTGTTATTATCATTACTTTGACAGCAACAACAGGAAAGTGCTTGGAAGTAATGGTATTTTCGAATTCAACTTCCACCTACTTTTCGACGTCAGAATTTTTTGGAATTCCGCACACGTATCAAGTACGGGTGACAATATAATAATTTTATAGCTATGTCCTGGAAATCTCATTACTTTGGCAGTAACAACAGAGAATTGGTTTAAAGTAATGGAATCTTTTAATTTAATTTTTAACCACTTCCAGACGTCCGGATTCTTTTAAACTTTTACACGTATTAAGAACCGATAACAAAAAATTTCATAGCAATGACCTGGTATTCTCATTACTTTGACAGTTACAACAGAAAATTAGTTTAAACGTTACATCACAGATATCGTTAACTTTCACTCACTTCCAGGAGCGGTCTGGTGGCTAAGTTGGTTAATGCGACTGACTGGGTACGGGCGGTCCTCGGTTCGATTCTAGTCAGGGATGAATTTTTACTGACGTCAGAACTGAATGACCTTCACCTCTGACAAAGTTTTGTTTTGTTTATCTGAAGTAAGCTAGGACTTTCGGTTTCCATGTTAAACTGTAGGTCCCTTATATCCGATAGGATTACCGGGTTTGGTTAATACAGCCTCGAAATGAGTACGCGTGCACTGCAATTCGAAAATTCTTTGTCACTTCGTGGCGGGCCATTCAGAGATATCGCGGCCAACAATGCCATACGCATTTAATTTCTAACTTCCAGATGTCTTGATTAATAGAAATTTTGCACACGTAATAAGAACCGATGACAATACAATAATTTCACAATAATGTACTTGTTTTCTCATTACTTGGGGGTAGGGTCCATAAACCACGTAGCTCCATTTTGGCCTCTTGTGAACCTCCTTCCCTCCACGTAGCCCCACGTAGTTTTTGCCTCAACCCCCCCTCCCCGCGCGTGACACGTAACCTTTTTTCCCATTGATTCCAGAAGACATTTTGTACTGTTTTCTCTTGTCAGACTATCGTAAATGACATACAGAAATAATTAAATGATGGAAATAAATATTTACATGCTGTTGAGCGTTCTGAACCTCATTTTAACTGTGACAAATAATATGAATGAAAAGTGACGTGGCCTGGCTTGGACCCCCCCCCCTTTTCCACGTACCCCAGCGTAGCTTATCAGTCAACACCTCCCCCTACCCCCTAGACTGAACCACGTAGTTTGTAGTTTATGGAGGATCCCTTGATAGTAAAAACAGAAAATTTCTTTCTTGCGCAACCTTCTGCGCATGCGCATTTGTTACGGAACGTTCTGAGCATGTGCATTTAACGATGCCCAAAATTAACTTTTATCCTTTAATATTCCCTACTAATGCGCTTTCGTTCATGACAAGTTAAGGGCCGGATGCACTAGGGGACAAATGTGACGCGGAACACTGAGTTTGGGTGACGCTGCAACGTTCCCCGCTGTCCCACTACCTTGTGTGCAACGTTTTGCGCAACATCTATGTTCCGCTGGACATGTGGTGTGTCGCCGCTTCCAGAGCGAAAACATCGCGCGTCAGTCCCACGTCAGTGTGGGCAACGTGCCGTGTCAGTGCTGTGGGCAAACGAAATGGTGCTTCAACTAATCGAGCCGTACCAGAATTATAGATTGTTGTGGGACACTTCAAACCAAGATTATAAAAACAAAATAAAGAAAAATGTTGCGTGGTAGGATATGCCAATGCTCTAAAATCACCAAGAAAAGAAATAATGGCCAAAGTACATACTCTCAGCTCACAATTTATTCGTGAAAAGAAAGTCATCAGATTTTTTTATCCTAAGTAAACGATCTATGACTTCGAGAGAAACCATCCTGTTTCACAAAGTGAAGTGAATGCACACTGTAAAGTGTAGACTTGGCTCAGAAGATCTCATAACTTTTTGTCACTACATGAACACGAGACTTGGCCTATTTTTACAAGAAATGTTATTGTGGAATCTCCAACGATGCCCCACCCTCCGAAAATGATGGGTGTGCACCGTAGCCGAGCAATTTCCTTTAGTTTTACTACCACCATAAACAAAATTAATAGTGACTTCCAAACTAAGCATAGGAACAAAGTAAAATTTAAGATATTATTTAAACTTGCTGATCTCTATGCATTAAAAAATTCTCAGGCATATAGCTTCATCCGGAGCAGCAAATATATGCCAGAATTTTTCATGTTTGGGATTTTAATTAAATAAATACATGGGGAAACTCCAATATTAGACTTTTCTTATGATTTAAGGATGAAATGATATGTGTACCAAATTACTCGGTTCTAAGATTACTGGAAGTACAGCTGGAATTTGATGTCGGTTTGTCGTGGTCGAAATAAAATTTTGAATTTTACTAACTTCCAAAGTAAGGAAAGGAAGGAAGTAAAATTTAACACATTAGTTAAACTCGGTAAGCTCACTGCAAAATGAAAATCTGAGGTATATTAAGTTAGTTGGGTAGAAAGTGATTTCACGTTACGGGTAGGTAAGGGGTAGATATATGGAAATTTAAGAGATTTTTATATAATATGTGGGTAAAATGATATCTGTGTACGAAATTTCAGCTTTCTACGGCTACGGGAACTACCGTAAAGTTTTGATGATAATCAGTCAGTCAATGAGTGAGTGAGTGAGTGACAAAATCGCTGAAGTTTACATCCGAACTAAGAACAGTAACAGAATAAAATTTAGTACGTTTGCTAAGATTGCTGATATCTATGCTTAACAAAAATTTGAGACATGTAGCATGAATACGACCGAAGAAATTGAGGTTCAAAAATGGTCTGAATCGCTTCTAGAAAAGGGTAGGCAGTGCCGCCGTTGATTCGACTTGGCGGGTGCACTGCCGTGCACCCAAATCTTATTTGGAAGGTCCAATCATACGTAAAAAAGTTTGAAATTCGTAAGTTGACATCCGAGTAAAATTTAAAAAAAAAATTCAGACATTTGAAGGTCACTCTTACAACATTAACTATTCCTTCTCGTTGTAGTAAGTAATTCAACATCCACCACTTTCTCTTACATTTCGTTGAACTACTTGTTATAGGTATGTACGCAGCAGTGATCAATGCATGCTCCTCGGGCAACATTTCTCCAGCAACTGACTAGTGTGTCTGCTAAATGTTGTGCTTCAGTGTCCTCAGGTGTTGTTCAGCAACATGCAACACGACATGTCGCGCGGCATTTCGCTCCATTTGTCTCCTAGTGTATCCGAGGATTTACTTTTATAATTCTGATAAATGTTTACATAAAATATTCGGTAAAATACGCATCGTGGTCATAAATAACATTCATAACGTTCATAATGCTGTTATAGATGATTTATTACACCTGAAAACAATTCGCATACCATTAGCCCGATTTTTAGCAAATTTCGTATTTGCCAGATTAAAGCCACGTTTCTTTGCTAATTATGTTTGAATGGTTCTAGGTGCATTAAAAGCCGATGTCTTAACTGCTTCATTTTCATTGGTTTTGATGAATAAATTTTATGGTGATTGGAAAGTGTACAACGAATATTTCTATGATATTACAGTAGCTTTCATTGCAACCATTGTAGCTATAAGAAAACATGGTTACTTGAAATAACAGCTTTTCAATCTAGTGTTTATTACATATATCGAATATTAATACCATTCAGCTGATAGATTTGTCTCGCGATTTAAGGTCGACCGCGTGGGTGTATTAGGCTGACGCGCAAATTGAGTTAAGCACATGGGCAAAACGAGTTAAGCACATAATGAAAATGCACCAGATCGGAATGATGAGCGGAAGTGTATGTGACAATTATATTACAACCTATTTTGAGCGTTTAAGCTACAGAATTGTTTCCATACGATTTCGCAGCGTTCATTGATGTGTTGGTGTATGATAAAAATATAGTTTTTTTTTCCATGCTCGATGGTAGATTTCTCTACTTCTTTTGAGACTTGTTATTAGAATTCTGCAGTTAATCTACGTTTGTGTTATTTTGTATCGTTCAGCTAGAAAGTGAACATGAGAGTCGAATGAAAAAGCTCTCTTGTATGAGGCACTGGTAAGCGTATTGGACACTAATAATCTGGCTACAAATCCGGATGTATTAAGCAAATCTCCCTGATTAAAAGTGTGATCGGATTGTGATACCATCCCCTAGTGATGAAGACCAAACTTTGCTTCTATCAGCTACGTTTAAACAAAATTACTGAAAAGAACGCATTGTTAACAAGAAATGAAAACATCACTAGACTTTCTGAGTTTGTATATATGAATGCAACCAATATTAGTTAACGGAAGAATGTTCATACTTGATACAGTTTCGCATCGGTCCCGTAACGTTTCCAGACTTCCTTTTTTATGTTACTTATCCTTTATTAGGCCGAGCATTCCCCATAAAATTTAAATATCTTTGGAAATTAATAAATGAAAAGTTAAGCTCTAAAGTCTTTTTTTATCTGGCGCTAATCTCCTTTCGATATCGTCCTTTTTACTGCCTCCAATACTAATTTTATCTCATAACTATAGCGATTCTTTTACAGCATAGGTTACATCTCTTCCAGTTTTGATTTTGTTGTGATTTCTGCTGCGTTTCATGACCTTCTTTTGTACTTTAGAAATTTATCCAAAATCTCTCCAAATATGTTTTTAACACCATTCATTATTTTCCCCATATTTTTACCTTTCTCTCTGAACAGGACAATACCATCAATAAATTGTGGCATACTGATTTATTTTGCTTGAGCCTTTAAACCACACTCAGAATTTTTCCTCACGTCTTTGGCTGCGTCATAGATCCTTGGTGATAGACTAAAGCTAATGTAATACATTCTTGTCTGCCTTGATTCTTTAGTTTTATTGTGACGTACTCTAGATCAGAAATTATTCTTCCCTCTAGATATTTTAGGCCTAATTTCTCAATATTCATCTCGTCCTGAATTTATGCTTGACTTTGATCTAGCCTTCCAAAATTGATAATAACTGCAGAAGTTCTTTTATTCCACTAAACCAAATTATTCTTCATGTAATATCCATTACAATTTTTCTTTCTAATGTTCAGTATTTTGTCTAATTAGTATCTCCTTAGTATTTGATCCCAAATTCTAGGATCGATCGTTTCCGCGTTTTAGATTAGCTGTAGCGTTCTGTCCTGGATTTCGTGAGGACGTGGGTATCATTTGTATGAACATGCAGGTTGGCTTTTCCATCGTTTCCAGAAATCACTCCAGGCGATTGCCAGGATGGTTCCTTCAAAACGCAGTAGCCGATTTCAAACCTTTCCCGTAATCCTATCCTGGCTCCAATGACATCATCGTCAACTAGCCACAATGCTCTTAAAAAAAAAATTGTTCCCTCGTGTATGGAAAAACACGAAATATTGCGAAATTTAACCACTAACGGTCATAGACATTGTTATTTGACTT
>CM061921.1:344674749-344746477 GCA_031002005.1 Vandiemenella viatica | reverse complement strand
AGCTACAACGTTCGTTTCTGCTGTGTTTTCGGTTTCTGTGATAAGGAATTTTTATGCTTAGATATGGAGATATGCTAGCATTAGCCTGGGTAACTACTGAAAACCGGCTAATAACTGGAATCGTTGTGCGCCCCCATGCACAGTACATTCAAATTATGACAAGCTCGCTTGGCTGCCATGCGTGTAAATGCTAACAGCAGACTAATGTAAATAACGCGAAATTTCTCCGAAATTACGACATTCAATTTTATTTTTAATGCAACATTTATCAGTCGTAGACGACAGGGGTTCAATCCAAGATTTTCATTTAAAGTTAAACGTTCAGAACGGCTCCCCAGGCCACTCAGCCTGATGTCCAAAGAGTACCATGTGGGACACATTTCAGGTGCGATAAGGACAGCCGGAGCATGGCGATGACCACGTTACCTCGTTTCTAGAATACGGAGGCCTACCTTTACGAATCAAAATGCATTGACTTCTACAAAATAGATAAATTTTAAGAATAACCTTTGGTGGTGGACGAGTACATGAGAGATCATCCATAGCGTTATCTTTATTGGCAGTGTTCTTCACCTGATTTAAATCAAGAACACGTATCTGTCATTCTTTGTGGTAAATCTTCGTATTTTAATACTAAGGTTAATGCATATATAAAAAATGTATATACATAGTCACAATACAAATACGTAGAAACTCTTTTGTGAAATATCGTTGGAATCTACTATTATTATTATTACTCCGCGATTCATTAAAAGTAGCTGGCGGAGGGTGCATTGTACATGTCCTAATGTGTAATCGTTTATGCATCGGGCGGAATGTACGGGATATGACAGGAGGCCCCCATGGACTATTTTGAGGAGCCATCTCGGCATTCTCCTGGAGCGACCTGGGAAAATCATGGAAAACCCAAATTTTATCTCATATGGAGAAATTTAAACAAAATAGATTTGATCACTTAACTGAACGTAATTCATCACTTATACTCAACAGGTTCGTGAACGAATTTATTGAAGAAATACCGATTCTATTAAAACTAGTGTATTATTTACTCCATTATGACGTAGTTGGGTCTATTGTTGAAATGAGAGATAGTAAAAATCCGTCTACCAAACTAAAAAATAAAATTTTATTCCCATTACATTGTGTATTTAAAATATACAAAAATACTTATGGTTGAAGACAGTTACAACATATAGATATTCGTCATTGCAAAATCTAGTATTTGTGGGAGAATAGACACAATGTGGGACAAATGTATTGATCGATCTCGTATCAATATTTTAGTAAAGTCTTCCTAGTCTTAAATACTTCTAAAATCAGTTTTTTTTGTTGGTAATATTGAGAGTTTATTAAAAGTTTTAACGTTTTGCTTTTTATACCTGTCTCTATCGTAGGAGCAGTCTTGATCCGAGCTCATCAAAGGAATTCCGCTACCGAGTCCAGCTGTAATAGCTTTCCGAGCCAATTTTGTGCTAATTTTGGAGCCTACGCTCCTTAAACGACAACAGCACAATTCTTAACTCGGAACAGGCGCGCGCTTCTCTGCAGCAGCCGGCTCTCGGCTTCTCAATATTCTTTGTGAAGCTACTTGAGGTGCAAATTGTGTTTTACTGCTACGTGGGAGGCAATGCAAATGTTTTTGCGTGTGGTCGGCGGGGAGAGAACAATGTGGTAGCCTGTTGACGAGTGATGACAGAAGCTGCGTAAAGGCAAATCAGTTGTCATAATTTAAAACTAGATGCGTCAGTTAACCTAATAAAAAATATTTTCCAAGATCTCTTACTCAGAACACAGCCATTATTCACTACCATTCAGTATTTTTCATCACCAGAGACTATGGTAAAATTTCTTTTAAATATTAAAATGAAGTATAAATTAATGTCATGATTTTATGTCGCATTTCATGAACTTCTAAAGGCAGATATAAGCTAAGAGACGTTTAAAAGATGTCTGCTGGCAGTGATGTGTAATCTACGTTACTAATGACGTTTAGTAGATGACGTAAGAGAATTATGTTGTTTAGGAAGTAAAAGCATAACTAATGGCCGAAGCAAGAACGATATTAAAAGTAAAATATATAACAAAAACAGAAATTATTTGGCCTCACAAAGAAATTTCTAAAACTGGATTTGTGGAGCGCAGCACTTCATGGGAGTGAAGCATCAGATTTAGGAATACCAGAATGAATGAAGATTGAACCATTTGAAATGTGATGATATACAAGGATGCTGAAAAACACGTGGACAAATAAAATACAAAATGAACGAGTTCCGGAAATGACGGACAAGGAAGGAAGTTTGTGACAGAGTCTGATTGAAATAGGAGACTGAATGGTGGATCACAATTGGTTGATTTGTCAGTAGAAGGAATATTCAACCGAAAGAACTGTAGTGGAAGATAAAGATCAGAACGTACGAAGCAGGTAATGTATGTTCAGATGAAGAGATTAGCTTATGATAGTAAGAGATGGACTGCAAGGGACGGATGAGGCAAGGGAAACAAGTGCTTTGTCTGTGTCGTTCTCTTCCAAACTGCAGGTCGTTAGATGCGTTGCTCAGTCGATCAGTAAAATGTCTTCAAATCCTGGTGAAGCCGAAGTTTCCTCAAAGATAAACGTTCTAAGTAACTGCGGATTAAAGTGGCTCACCACATAACCTCCAAAAAAGTGGTTACAACACTTCTGAAATGGAATTTCTTCTTTGACAGGTATGGTCAAAGTGATCGGTGTAGCAAACGCGAAAACAAATTCGTGAGAATGTGCGAAAATAAACTTCGGCTATATCTCGACTTGTAAATATGTCTTGGATAATCGCTCATCAGTATTTCCTTTTATTCAACTGTAAAATGCGTGTTGCTTGTGCAAGAAAAAAGATTGAAGCTATTTTCAGACATGATGACACATAGTACTCTACACGACTGAGGTTATTAATACTGGTCAGTAAATACTGGGTCCGTCCCTTTGGCTCAGATCGTTGCGGTACAGTGTTGGGGTCCGACGACTGACAGTTGTTAGCTGTTTGAAGCCCAGGTGGTGAGAGAAATTTTTCTCATCGAGGCTTTTTGGGGGGGGGGGGCGGTAGGGGGGGAGATGTGGTAGTGCACAATTCCTAATCACCACGTTTTGTGCCAAAGGCTTGTGTTAAATACCAAATCTCTCTCTCCTCAGTGCGTATGGAGTGAGGAGATCGATATAACTGATGGTGATTCGTTCGTCGGATAAGGGTTGTTCAACGTGGTTGAATGGTGGGTGTGGACACACATACACAGTAACGCTTACATACACTTCCATCACTGGAGAAGGCAAGCGGAAACAACTGCAGTTAAATTTCGACTGTTGCTATTGAGGGAAACTTCCTCTTGAAAGTCGCCGGGTATAGTAATCACCATCATTAGATAAGCTTAAGGTTAGAGCGAAAACTACCTCTCGTTTAATCAGATTCCGAAAACCTCGAAAAACTTACATTTGGAAAGCGACTTGACTTCGATATCTCGAATCAGCCCATCGCCTTCGCAGTTTCGCAGTCAGTCTCCGTGGTTTTCTGTGTGTGGCAATTGTTTTAACCAAGCCATTAGCAATTCACTATTGTGCATGTTACTCAACCGACCAGGTGCTGTGATGTGTACAGATATCTGCTCTCTGTCGTTTTTCTTTCCCGTTGCATGCTTATTCCGGACCAGTAGATGTATGTCTAACACCAGGAAATTATTGGTAATCAACACCTTATTTACGAAAGAGATTCTATACTTGTGACAAAAGTTCTCAGTTACAAGCTGTATTCAATGATTAAAGGTGCTCAGCAAATTACTGATACCTGCTGTTCGATGAGCTGACGGTCATGATTCCTTCTACCTTCTTCTTATGATGTCATTCCAGATTCAAGGCGTAGGCAGTTACCTTGGAGGATGTACCCCTCCATGGGACTCTCTTGGGAAGACGAAATGAGGTTGTTTCCCGTTGCCTTACTCGATGTGTTTTCGTGTATGTTATTGTAGGTGTGGATTACTGTGATACATTGTGCGTGTTCAGTAATAGTGTTGTTTGAAATGATAAATGGAGAGAGGGTGAAACCCGGTGTCGGCCCATTCAGGCCTACTCTGCCGAAAGACAACGGGGGGCCCGCAGGCGTTACGTCTGAATCCGCCGGACGAATTACCATCAACAGTGCTGTGTGCCCTTATTCTATACGCACTATAACTTTGGTGCACAATCTGGTGATTGGGAATAGTGCACCACTACCTCTCTTATCCTGCCGGCCAATAATGCAGAATTATTATAATTAATTTAGTTTATAAATACCTAGATGTAGAAATGCACTTATTCAAACGCTTTGCTGGTGACGGGTTGTGGTTTTATTTCATTTTGTTAAGAATGTCGTAACTTCATCTGAATTGTGGTGAACTGTCTAACTACATCTCGATATTTGTTAATCACAGACCATCAATTTCTCTGACGATCATTGTACTTGATAATTTTGTAAGCATATTCCTTTCTTATGTTTAAGTATGATCGGATCATAAGTACAGTTGAGGCTTCTTCTAAGCTTCTATTACAATATATTCCACATTCGTTCGCTGTTTGGTTCGGGTCACTGGTAGCTGTAAATAATCTTTTATTCAAATACTAAACTGGATCCTCCGTTGAGAGAAGTGATTCAAAAATAAGTGCACAACATTATACAGTACCTGAGTGTAGCAAGTAAATGTCACTAAGTTCTTCCGAAAATTGACGTCTGTCAAATGTGCTCAAATATGACTAGCGAACGGTATGAATAATTTGGAATACAGGAAGGTCGTTTGCACTCTGCTTCAACACATTCTATTACAGGTTTTTTCCACAGTTCAATAAATCAATTTAATCTTCCTCACGATGCCTTTATAGAATGAGAGGCCATCGACTTTGAGCCATTTTTTACGGTGAGATGGTTGACATGGAATGAGTTTCCCAGTCCAAAAGCAGATTTTTTTAACATCTGACATTTCAGTAAACATTTTCCTTTATGGATGGGTAATTTACTTCAATAAACTCGTAAAATACGGCGGGGGTATACTCTAATGAGATTTAACACAAGCAATGGAATAAACTGATGACAATATTCTTCGTACTTGTTTGAAATCCGATAGCTTCATGATCGTGCATAATGTGATTTTGCTCTCCCGTGGATCATTGTGATTAACTGACTTGTGGTTAGTTTTTTCTGATATAGTTTCGTTCTATTTGATGAAGTTTGTGCTTCTAATAAACATTCTGAATTCACACATTTTTTGGTTTTGATGTTTATACTTCTATTTTAATTCGGTTAAGTTAGACTACTTTGTTTAGATCCTTCCACTCTGCCTCGTAATGGCTAGTTTACGTGAAGTTTTGCAATAATGTAGTTCAATGGTGCCCTTTATTGATAGAGCCCGGAGTTGACTTTTTTTTTTTTTGGACAAGATGACTTGCGTAATAATAACCCGAAATAAACGATATTTTGTACAACAAAAACTTCAGATTTCATTTAGCCCCCACTTGTAAATTCATATGTGTACTAATCATGTACGTGCAGTAGTTTGGGCCTTTGGGGTATTGGCAAGTGTAATTTCGATGTGCAATAATAGAGTAAAAAATAAACTCGTACTGCGTTTAGCATAAGCCTGACCACATTCATCGATATCATAGCTGTGAACATGTGAAAAATTTGTGCGACTCTGATAATATGACGACTACGTTACGTGCGAACTTAAATCGTCTGAGTTCCTCTTGAATATCATTGGCATGACGTGAATACAATAACTGTTGACTTGTTGTTTATACATTCCATGATACTTCTTTAATTACCGAACGGGGTGGGTGAACGGTTAACTTTCTGGCCTTGTATTCGGGAGGACGCGGGTTCGAATCCCAATCCGGGCATCGAGATTTGGTTTTTCCATGATTTCCTCAAATCACTCCAGGCGAATGCCTTGATGCTTCTTTCAAAAAGGCCATGGCCACATTCCATCCCGTTCCTTGCACCCCTCCCGTCCTTTTCCACCTCTAATGACCTCGACGTCGACGAGACGTAAAGTCATAAGAAAAAAAGCATTCTTTAATTCAAGATATTTCTAGATTTTGGGTGTGTTTGCCTGGATAACCAAGTTTAGCTATACATTTTTTTTTACTTAAATCTTTTATTAATTTTCAGTTATTCGTTAACTTTATGAGATTTTTAACTAAGATGCATCTCATCTAAATAGATCAATGCCAATTAATTCAGGTTTATATTTGACATACGTTAAATTTTGTATTAGAAAGTTTGTTGAGGATCGACCTGTGTGTATCTGTCTTTTTTCATTGGATTATTTGTCACTGGCAGAGGATTTGTAATGAGTAAGAGAGTAGGGAAACGGGTGAGTTATTGTGAACAGTTTAGTGACTGGATTATTTTGATGAGGTTAGAAACTAAGCCCGTCCCAACCACGTTAGTACAAGTTTACAGTCGGGGACAGAATTCGCGAGACACTTCGCCTGTCGATTATGCTTCGTTCAATACACGACTATCTCATGGGACAGCATAACTGGTAGGTGGTACACTATATTCATGATAAAATAGACCTCTCATATCCAGCACTTTACCCGACACTAAAAAAATGAGCCCGCGCGCCAGAGACTCGCAGTCGCTCAGAGGCAAAGTTCGAAGTTCTACAGTTAAAATAATCACGAATATCAATATTTTAGTCATAATAATTACTAAAGTAACGAATTCCATTGATTATAGAAGGATGATACTGCTTTTTTCGTAATTTTGATAGCCATTGTGTATTTTGTTTTTCCGAATAAACAGTTGACAATTCTATAGCAAACGCAATTATATGACGAATGCTGAAAAGAATCGCTAAATTACGCACGGATAAAAATTTGTAAAACCAATAAGAGAGTTTTGATGGAATTAGTCACACTTTCTAGCGCTGCAGCGTTATGGAACTGTGTGTGACAAACACACGCAAAGTTTTAGCGTAAGTAGAAAGTGCATTTACAGATAACTAAATTAAAAAATATAAATTAACTATTAGAGATACATCAATGGTTCGGAATAATAAAACAATAGACGACCCGTGCGAAAATTTCGCCAGTAAAAATGATGAATAGTGAGGTTGAATGCTAGTAATATAATGGAAAGTAGAACCGCACTTTTGTAGCAAATATTTACGTATTTGTTTAGTGTAATAGGTACGCATCAAAATGCTTACAACATATTAAGAAACAGTTAGGAAAATTTAAAACACACTGTATGTACAACAAACTTTCACTGACCTTAACAGAATACAACCAACCTGAACAAAATGCACACAGCATATCAACATCTCCGTGATATGTGTTGCTGTGCGAATAAATTTTTTAGATTGGAATTGTATAGCAAAACAAAAAAAAAAACAAAAAAAATATCCCAAAAACTACTTATTGTATAATAACTATTTATTGATATCTCTGCGATATCTGGTGCTGCAATCTAGGGACTTGGCTGTGAACTGTCTCATACGCGCGTCCACTTCAAGCATCAAATTACGAATAATTCTTTCATAATTTATGATTTTACCTAATTGGAGACCCTAATCTTTATACCGATATGTCATTTATCGATTTCGGATAGGAGATAAATGGCTCGTAATTAAAAAAAAAAAAAAAATGTTGTAGAAATAATATTGATACTTATGCCCTTTAAGGATCGAATTCCAAAAAATCTCTTTACAGAATGTAGCGTGACCAAAGCGGACACCTTCGTCTGACCTCCGTCTTTAAAATGATAACTTGTTTATCAATTTTGTTTAATTGCCAGGGGAGATAAATGACTCGAGACACAAAAAACGCATTTCAGAAATATTGATATTTTTGCCCTTTCAGGGTTAACTTCAGAAAAAAAACCGTTCTTAAAACATTATATGACCACAGCGGAGCCCTAAATCTTTAATTTGATACCTCATTTATCTATATCGGTTGGATATGAAGGGTGGTAAATGGCTCGTGACGCAAAAATGCGTTGTAAGAACCATTGATACTTTTTCCCTTTAAGGGCTGAATTCCAAAAAAATCTCCCTTGATATATGATGTCACCAAAGCTGACACTTTAATCTTCATAATCCCACTTCATTTATTGATTTCGGTTAGATATGCAGGGAGATAAATGGCTCGAGACACAAAAGACGCATTTTAGAAATATTGACTTTTTGCCCTTTAAGGGCCGAATTATGAAAAATTCCTTTCTTAAACTATAATGTTACCACGGTGGAGACCTTTAATTTGATACCTCAGTTATCTACATCGGTTAGATATGAAGGGAGATAAACGGCTCGTGACACAAAAATGCGGTTTCCCTTTAAGGGCTGAATTAAAAAAAAAAAAAAAAAAAAAAATCTTTCTTAATGTATGATGTCACCAAAGCTGAGACAATACTCTTCATAATCCTACTTCATTTATTGATTTCGGTTAGATATGCAGGGAGATAAATGGCATGAGACACAAAAAACGCATTTTAGAAATTTTGATATTTGTTCCCTTTATGGGCCGAATTACGAAAAGTTACTTTCTCAAAATATAATGTTACCACGGCGGAGACCTTTATCTTTAATTTGATACCTCATTTATCTACATCGGTAAGATATGAAGGGAGATAAACGGTTCGTGACAAAAAAACAAAATTGCATAAATATTGATACTCTTGCCCTTTAAGGGTGTAATTCCAAAGAATTCCTGTCTTAATATATGATTTCACCAAAGGGGAGATCTTAATTTTAAAATTATATTTCATTAAACGATTTCAGACAGATATCAAGGGAGATAAATGACTCGTAACACAAAAAACAGCATTTTAGAGATATTGATATTTGATCTTTAAAGGTCAAATTACGAACAATTCCTTTCTTAAAATGTGATCTGACCAAAGTTAAGACCATAAGCATTAAAATGACGCCTCATTCATTGATTTCGGGTAAGTATGAAGGGATATAATGGCTTGTGACAAAAAAAAAAAAAAAAAAAAAAAAAAAAAAAAAAAAAAAAAACACCTTATAGAAATAATGTATATGATTAATTTTGTTTTCACCATAACATATTTAGAAGGTAAGCTTAACTTGATGGCAGTAGAAACAGTTGTAGTAGTAACCATAATAATTAATAACAGTAAATCCGTTTTCAATGTGAATTAGCGATTTCATTTTTTAAAGCTGAGGGAATGGAAGTAGGAAACCACTGTTAAATAAACATTTCCTCGAAACGTTGTCAGATCGGTTACTTCCTCATTGCCTCTGAGCGGAAATTTCCACAGTTCAACGGGAAGGATTTCTTCTGAAAAAAACCACGCATAATCTTTATGAGAATACGTCCTATACACTCAGCTGAAGTTAACCACCCCTCCCTGTGTTCTAAAGAACTTCACTACAATCCGCCTATTTTCCAAATTTTTTATCTTATTATCCTTAAGCTCTTCTTAGTACTCACCGAGCGTGGTGGCTGAATGGTTGACTGGCCTTGCATTCGGGAGAACGCGGGTTCGAATCCCCGTCCGGGCATCCAGATTTGGGTTTACTTGGTTTCCCCAAACCACTCCAGGCGAATGCCGGGATGCTTCTTTCAAAAAGGCCATGGGCGAATTCCTTCCCGTTCCTTGTCCCCAGTCCCATCCCGCCTCTAATGACATTAGCCGTCGACGTGGCGTAAAGTCATAAGTAAAAGAAAAATAAAAAAATGTTCTTAGTACTCAACTATATTACTACCTTACACAAAAGAAAGAATATTTTTTATTAGGTGGTGTTGATCTGTGAGATTACGAGACATACAATACACTTACTTTAACATCCATGTCCAAGGCCGGAATTGCACCAGTGACCGAGAACGCTCAAACCTCGCATTCGAAAGGACACGGGTTCAAATCTTCGTCCAACCATCCGGTTTTCCATATCGAAATCACTCCGGGAGTGCAGGGATGGATCAGTAAAAAGGCCTTGAATGAATTCCTTCCCGATCCATGCCTCCAGTCCTTTATACCCATTGATGATTTTTGCTGACATTGATCAGCCCTAAGAAAAAAATAACACCGAAATGGCGACTCTCCGCATGTGAAACTGGCACACTTGTCCCTTCGCTACCATGGTCGGCAGCTGAACAATATAAATCCAAGAAACAAAAGGTCCAACACACACCACAGAGATGTAATTGAGAAATTTACTGTGATAAATCGTGGTGGCAAGTGCTTTTGTTTTAATGCACATTGATGTTGATAAGATTTAAAAAAAAAAATATATATATATATATATATATATATTTATTTTTTGCTTCTGGATTTACAACTAGTCATTAGAGGCAGAAAAGATCTGGGGGGCAAGGAAGGGTGAAGAATTCGGCCACGGCCTTTTGAAGCAACCGTCTCGGCATTCATATGAAGTGATTTGGGGAAACTAACGAAAACCCAAATCTGTATGGCCGGATGGGGATTAGAACCTACGTTCTCGCGGAAGCCACTAAGTTCGGTTTTTCCTCCCTTCTTTTTCTTCTATTTCTCTTCTTCGACGCCAGTGTTATTTGAAATCTGAGATTATTGGAAACTAGAATCGGGAAAAATTTCGGTAACGCCTTTATGAAGGAATTTTTCGGAGTTCAACTTGAGTGATTTACGGAAACCATGGAAAACTGAAATTCGATGTTCGTCGGGGTTTGAATCCGCGTCCTGCCGAATGCCAGGCAAGAGTGTTACTCTAACCCAAAAGTAATTTTTGACACAAAACTGTAAAGAAGTATGAATATTAGGTGGAAACACAAGTAGATATGAAAGATTTCCTACACCTCTCCCTCAGCTTTAAAATCTGGAACCGTCAATTCACATTGCTGACGGATTTAGTGTTATTAATTATTATGGTTACTACTACATCTGTTGCTACTATCATCAAGTAGCTTTAGGGCGCGTCAACATCGGGGTCATTAGCGGTCATCAAGTTAAGCTTGTCTTCTAAATATGTTAAGGTGAAAACGAAATTATAGTTTTATTATTCCGAACCATTGAAGTATCTATAAATAGTTAATTTATATTTTGTAATTTAGTTATTTGTAAATGCACTTTCTACTTACGCTAAAACTTTGTGTGTGTTTGTCACACACAGTTCCATAATGCTGCAGCACTAGAAAGTGTGACTAATTACATTCAAACTCTCTTATTGGTTTACAAATTTTTATCCGTTCGTAATTTAGGGATTCTTTTCAGTATTCGTCATATAATTGCGTTTGCTAGAGAATTGTCAACTGTTTATTCGGAAAAACAAAATACACAATGGTTATCAAAATTACGAAAAAATCAGCATCATCCATCTATAATCAATGGATTTCGTTATTTCAGTAATTATTATGCCTAAAATGTTGATATTCGTGATTATTTTAACTGTAGAACTTCGAACTTTGCCTCTGAGTGTCTGCGAGTCTCTTGCACGCGGGCTCATTTTTTTGGTGTTGGGTAAATTGCTGGGTATGGGAAGTCTATTTTATCAAGAACTTCGTGTACCACCTACCAGTTATGCTGTCCCATGAGGTAGTCGTGTGTAGAACGAAGCATAATCGAAAGGCGAGAGGTCTCTCGAATTCTGTCGCCAACTATACATGCCAACTTCACAGGAAGATTATGAGGAAATAGAGTAAATATACACTGAAATTGAAGATTTAATACAAAATGTGAAGAGGGAGGAAAATCTAATAATCATGGGGGGTTGGAATGCGGTAGTGGGACAGTTAAAAGAGGAGAATACTATAGGAAGTTTTGATTTAGGAGAAAGAAATGAGCGAGGAAGCAGATTTTTAGAATTTTGTTAAAGATTTAAACTAGTCGTGGCAAACACAGTATTTAAGAATCATGCTAGACGAATATGCACCTGGAAAAGTCCTGGGGATATAGGCAGATATCAGCTAGATTATATCGTGGTCAAACAGAGTTCTACACTGTAAAACATACCCAGGAGCAGACATATAATCTGACCATAATCCGATAATTATGAAGTGCAGGCTGAAATTCAAGAAAATAAAGAAGCAACACAAGCAGAACAGATTGGAAGTGAATAAACTGAAACAATCTAACACGAGAGAAAAGTCTGCAGAAATTGTAGATATGGGTCCAAGTAGTAAATCTGTAAAGGGCTCTACTGAGGACGAATGGAAGACCAAAATAACGAAATCTGGTATAGAGACATTATGCTATAGGGAACAAGCCGCCCGAAATCCTTGGATCACGGAAGAAATTTTAGAGTAGATGGATCAGAGGAGAAGGCACAAAAAAGCTCAGGATGAAGCAGGAAGAAAGCAACACAGACAATTTAGAAATCAAATAAACAGGAAATGCAAAAAATTAATAAAAAAAAGATGGCTGCAAGAAATGTGCGAAGAAGTAGAAAAGGAAATGGTCGTATTTAAAGTAGATGTGGCATGTAGGAAGATCAAACAGAATTTTGGAGAAATGAAAAAATAGAGGTATAAACATTAAAGTTGGCGATGGGGTGAATGATTTGAATTTAAAAAAAAAAAACGCTGTTGGAATTGATGAGATTCCTGCAGAACTACTAAAATCCCCAGGACTTGTATCAAAACGTTATGAAACTGGAAAGATTCCCATTGATTTTAATAAAAGTGTCAGCTTCACACTTCCAAAGAAAGCACAAGATGACAGATGTGGGGATTATCACACTGTAAGTCTAACATCACATGCCTCAGAATTACTAAGAATGGAAAGTGTAGTAGAAGAGATAGTAGGTGAAGAGAAGTTTGGGTTTAAGAAAAATCGCGGTAAAAGGGAAGCAATTATGGCTTTAGGATTATTATTTGAAGGGCGGATCAATACTTTTTTAGAAAAAGCTTTAGATAATGTTAGGTGGGACAAGATGTTCAAAATTTTAGTGAAATCGGGTCTATAATACCGAAATAGAAGGATACTTTATAATCTTTAATAGAATCAAGTAGCTATAATAAAAGTTGAAAATCATGAGTGACATACATTAGTTAAAAAGGGTGTGAGACAAGGTTGTAGTCTATTCCCATTAATATTTAACTTGTATGTAGAAGAAGCAATAAAGGAAGTGAAAGACAGATTTGAATGTGGCATAAATGTTCAAGGGGAAAAATCAGTATGTTACGATTTGCTGATGACGCCGTCTGGTTAGGAGAAAGGGCTGAGGATATTGAGAAATTACTGAATGGCAAGAACAAAATACTGAAGGAAGATTTTAGACTAAATATAAACCAAAGGAAGACAAAAGTGATGAAATGTAGCAGAAATGATTCCAATACTAGTAGATTAAATATAAAAATAGGGTCAGATGCGATAGCAGAAGTTAGTGAATTTTGCTACTTATGATGTAAATTTACAACCGATTACCGAAGCAGGAATCATTTTAAAAGCAGAATAGCAGTAGCGAAAAGAGCCTTCATGAAAAAGAGAAATCTTTTAGTTTCAAATATTGATCTAGGACTCAGAAATAACTTTTTAAAACTCTGTGTGTGGAGCACCGCACTTTATGGCAGCGTAGCATGGACTTTCGGAATTCCAGGCAGAAGGAAAATCAAAGCATTTGAAATGTGGTTCAATAGAAGAATGCTAAAAATTAAGTGGACGGACAAGGTACAAGACGAACGAGTTTTGGAAATGATGGGCAATGAAAGAAATTTGTGGAAGAGTCTTACAGAGAGACAGGATGCTAGGTCATATTTTGAGACATGCTGGATTGGTTAATTTGTTAGTGGAGGGAACAGTCGAAGGTAAGAACTGCAGAGGAAGACGGAGATTGGAATATATGAAGCAGATAATTGAGGACGCTGGTTGTAAGGAGTATGTTCAGATGAAAATGCTAGCACAAGATAAGAAGGAATGGAGTGCATCAAACCAGTCGAGTGACTGATGACAGGAAAAAAAATTGATTTATTTCGTTTCTCCATTTAATTCTACTGTTTGAGTATTTAAGGCAAAACAGTAATGTTTATCATAATACAGTTGGAACTAGGTGTGCTGATAATACATATAACAGTGTGTATTTTGAGGTAATCCCCTATGAACCAACATCTCGATTTATGGAATAATATTAAAATTCAAAGCTTTTTACTTAACTTAAAAAAGGGACAGAGTCTAACGCGTGGGCTTAGAATTCGGAACTACCAGTCCGCAAATCCAAATGTCGGTTTTTAATGTTTTTCAAAAATCCATCAAGTCATAAAAGCCATGGACGATTATTTTTTGACAATACTATCCAAGTTATAATGACTTCGCTACCGACGAGCAGTAAAGCCCTGTTGAAAATAAATAAAACGTGGGGAGAAGGTGTTTGGCAGTTACAGTAGGGATGATAAACTTTAGTAACATTTGCATACTGTACTTGTATTCTGCTTCTGTCATTTGATATAAGGTTGTGAATTCGTCGCTTTCAATGGCGCATAGCCGAAGTCCTCGAAGTAACCAAGCAAGATGAATAGATCATTTAGCCAAACTGGTAATCTACACGCCACGGGAGTAGATTAGTGGCATTTGCGGTGAAATCCGTCTTAATGGCTATTAGCCCAACTAATGGCTGATGGAAATCATTTAATAAACATTTTGCTTAACTCGTTGGCATGAGTGTCTTTGTTACACAGACGTAAGCGAAGGAACGACTTGTTTTTCACTTCGCATTGTAATAATACTTCAATAAAAAAGACAGGGGTGTATTCAAAAACTAAGCTGCAAAATTTGTTCAGGAAGCTCTAATTTTCTAGAACTTTGCTCGGCGGATCACTCTTTGGAATGTCTTGTAGGAAATACAGTTTGTATATTAGTTTTTTGTAGGGTTTACATTTTATGTTGAAACACGGATTTTAACAGACTCAGAGAAAAATCACCATGAACAGAGAAAATAGAACATTTTTAGGTTAGTTGTAGAAACTAGCTATGTAATCTGAGCTGTTCAACACAACACGTTTCCCTTCGAACAGGTGTGACTAGGTTATATGGATTGTATCATTGACAAGGTCCGTAAAAGTGACTGTTCTAAAGACGGTTAAGGTGGGATTAGCATCAGAGATCTCAACAGTATAGTGAGGATGACAAGATCGATGACACGGTCTTTCTAATTCCACCCGCGATACTCATTTGATAGCAGGCTGAATGGGTTGGAGATCCGTTCTGGACGTTTATCTGCCAGTAAATATCGTCCGGCTTGATCGGCATTTGAGCTTACGTAGGTCAGTTCGCGACTTGTGTGCCGAATTAAATTCTGGTAGGCATCATTCATTGTAAGTGTACGTACTTCTAGATGGTGATTTAAAGTTTGCTTTAATTAGGCTTACGCAGATGGTGTGAGTGTTATATCTGTCTCATCCTTCTGCCATCATGCTTCTGGCTTCTTCAGGGCAAGACTGCGCTGCGTTTATGATAATCATCAATTGACACCACGATGTACGACGTAAGGAGCACCATCGAATTCATTACTAGGAAATGTACGTCACTCTGTCATCCTTACGTTATTTATTTTTACCATAAAATTAAAATCTTAACTGAAAGCTGTAAAATGTACTAAATTATTGTAAGAGTTGCGGCAAATAGCGTCACGTAATGACACTATAAAAATTCAGTTTATTATTCATCATCATTTAAGCGCGTCAGCTTTTTCAAAGTTGATTGAATATGCTTGGTTTGTTTTAAAATTAATCGAAAAAAAGCGAAGGTATTAAATGTCAATGACGTGTGTCCCCCCTATTTTTGTATTTTTTTAAAAAGAAATTCGGTTGATAAAATGTGCGTTGCGTATGTTTCAATTCTGTTTCAAAAGTTTTTACGATGAATACCGTCGACAGTCACAGCATTAAAGAATTAAGAATAAAAATTAAGTTTTTCATTTTAGAAAATAAGTCTTCCTTAAAATAAACTATACGTTTGGGTCGATCAACAAATAACTATCAACTCCTAACATTAAAAGAATTTAAAGTAAAATATAGTGTCAGGTAAAATTGCCTAACCCATTTGAAATTATTATCAGTCTCGCGAACAGAGCTGCGTTATAAAGAACTGCTTTCAATATAAGGTACGTAGTCCCTGACCTAATCATAAAAAAAATTCCATCTCAATCAGCGCCGGGTCTTCGTGACCTTCCGTTGTCAATTTTACCTAGTGTATTCCACAAACACCTACGTCTGAGTCAATATAAAAATGGTTTCAAATTTATTACACAACAGGCGGCTAAATCGGTTAATTAAAAATATGTTTCGCATTATCTTCCCAGTGAAAAATTTTCATGATATATATTTGAATTCACTACCGGATGCAATGCTGTTGGGTTTCGAAATGAACCACATTCAGCGGCTTAAATGTTCGTAAATAAACAGTTATTATTTCACACAGATCTTTGACTGGATGAGATTCATCGTTCTAGACGGATGGTTCCTCTTTTTTTAACACCTATGCCCAAAAAACCTTATTGACAAAGGTGGTCATTAAACTCGACGTATACCAAGTGAGAAGATGAGTCCCCATCTGCCTGCGAGCCCGATGAGCTTTTTTATGTTTATTATGTTATTCACGTCCTAAGTGCATATCACTGACCACTACACTCTTTATCGCCGGGTTTATTTGTAGTGTGGAACCAATGCAATCAAACAGTCACGCATCACCTTACTAACTCCGAGTGTGGCGGGTGAACGGTAACACTCTGGCCTCGCATTCGAATACCCGTCCGGTCATCCAGGTTTGAGTTTTCCATGGTTTCCCCAAATCACTCCAGGCGAATTCCGGAATGATTCCTTCAAAACACCATGGCCGAACTCCTTCCTTTTCCTTCCCCCAGTCGTTTGGGGCGTCCATTAATTACGAAATGAGGGAGGGGGGCTCCGGCGAAATCTCATCAAACTTCACCAAGGGGGAGGGGGGTCCACGGAAATCTCACGTGAGGTTTCGAAAGAAAGGACAGTAAAGGAGTAAATAGGATGCCGATACCGATTTTAGGGAGGTATAACCGCACTCGGTGGCAGGAGAGCTAAAAATAAAAGTCTCAAAAATCTACCAGAATTATCAGGAAAGGGGGGGGGGGGTTGTCCCGGCAAAATCTCACGTCATCTTAGGGGGGAGGTGTCCGACCAGATCTCACCAAATCTCGCCAGAAAGGGGGGGGGGATCAGGAAAAATACCTCACGTCATTAATGGACGCCCCCGTTCCCGCATCTGATGACCTCCAAGTTCACGTGGCGTAAAGCCTTAAAGGAGTGAAAAAGAAACTATTCAACATCTGACTTGCTTGTGTAATGCATCACTAAATCTTTTTTGAAAAATGTAAATCAAGTAACTTACTATTCGTAAAAATGTGATAATGTCACTTTGAAAATAAATAGTTAAATGATATAAACGTCTTGGCACCTAATACTCGTACAATGCAGATCACTTACATCGATAAACAGTATATTATTTATTGATCTACTTGGTGATGATAAAACATCATTTGGCAAGTTCAGCTTCTACTTTCCGTTATAGAAAACTATAATGGAAAACTACGCTTTAAGTGGAAAATATTTAAAAACTATAGCCGAGTTACGACACTCTGGTGCAAACTCATATACAGTACCTAGGTAGTATGTAATTGCCCCGTTGGCTGAATTCAGTGATGCACAATAACGGTGTCTGACAGCAGGTGCTTAGCTGGTTCGAGTTTCTGTGATGGAAAGGTAGAAGATGTGGTGTTAAAGAATTCTTATCACTGGACGGTATATCAGACTAGGTTAAATCCTGAATCTCTCTGCAGTGTGTATCGAGTGAAGACGAAAAACTTGGCGACCGGTCCGTGTCCTACGGAAGAATAGGACTGCATGGTAAGGCACGGGGTTTCAACTTTCCTATCTTCCATTTGAACGGATCCACCATCAGTAGCCCCCACATTTAGTAACATCAACGAGCACTTTCACACTAGGGAGGTAACTGAAAACTACCTCAAATAAACTTCGTCGTAAATTTGCTATGGGGCAATAATATGCCCGGATTTGGTACACGAGTATTATTAGATTCGTGTGTTTCTTTTACTAAGTTCTTCGAAGGTAATTAGAGCTCAGAATAACAAGCATCGGTACCGGGCGTGGTGGGTGAGCGGTTAAAGCTCTGGCCTCGCATTCGGAGGACGCCTATTCGAATCCCCATCCGGGCATCTAGATTTGGGTTTTCCATGGTTTCCCCAAACCACCCTAGACGATTACCGGAATGCTTCCTTTAAAAGGCCATGGCCGAATTCCTTCCCGTTCCTTGTCCCCAGTCCCATCCCGCCTCTAATGAACTGGTCGTCGACGAAGCGTAAAAAAAGCATCGGGGTTTAAAGTTTGGGATGAGATAGTATTGGCCACATCAGAACAAATTTCAATCCAATACTTTGTTACATTATCTAGTTATTAAAAATCATGCACTTCTATGTTTCCTATCCTATTGGCGAAGTCCAGAATGGTGAAAACAAATACAAATTTGTGTTAGTAAAAAGTGTAAGATTAATAACAAATAATCCTTACTGGATCTAAACCCTCCGCACTTGACGCGTATAGCTCAGCGCAGGATATTAGGTCTTTTATGCAACACTACAGTTGAAAGTTTGATACTGTATATCCTTTATTACCGAGATAAAGTCGGCCATATGCTAACTGGGAACCGTTGCATTGTTAGAAAATCAGATAGCAGCTGTCTGTTAGACGCTATACTTGATCTACTGCCTATCGAACTGATTACATTAATAACATAAAACACTCATACACGGCGAACAAATCAGGAATCACGATGCCTGCTAAGACAATACCGACGTGGAAAATAAAACACACAATGAAGACACATATGTTGCCAGACTACCAGCGCCTCACTGCACTGTGATTAAATTAAGATCATTGGGTTGTAACAGTTTGTATTACAGGAATCTTGTAATTAGAATACGCGACCTTTCGCACATGATAAATCTGGAGTGATATTCTGTTGCTAAGTTGGTTGATTGACAAAAGTAGGACGGCCAGTTCCTTTCTTTACGTATATCTGTAGATTAATGTGATGATCTTTGTTAAACATCATGTGTTTTTACAATGTATACCTGTAAATAAAAGAAGGGAGTCCTCAGGACTACTCTTTCGATGGACACAGCGAAGGTTTACGTCCATGTCCGAAGGACGTATCATCATCAGTAGTATCGTATGCCCTCACTCCATATGCACTACGAAGAGAGTTAAGGTTTAATCCAGGTGATTATCTATCGTGCCCTATCGCCCCTCCTCTCCTGCTGCCCAAGTCTTGAATGAAGGATGTTTCTTTCACCACAGAGGCTCACCCAGACACCATAAAGGTGTCTAAGCGACCTCGGCCAACAAGTCGGGCAGTAGACTTTTATTCATTTATTATTTATCTTTGTGCCACGTTGAACATGCAATTTTGAAACGGATCAGCCTCTTTTCGAGTTTCAAGAATGAATTCCTACTCGCCTCTAATGACTTCGACCTCGACGAGTGGTAAATTCCTAATAAAAATGAAAAAAAACAACTGAAAACGTCATCGGTACACATAACTGAGATTATCTTTCAAATGATTCTATTTTTCTTAATTCAGGTCCTAAACATACAAATTACCTAATTTCTTCTGTCTGTTTTATTGATTTTGCTAGGTTCTTTTTATGGTACAGTTAATCGCTTTTGTTTAACTTTCGTTGATAATAAGATTAGAATAACAACTTTTCTACAAACACTTGTCTACGTGTGGCATTTATATTACACTCATGTCCACGAGAAATCATTGCGCAAAGGCGATAATGTGGCTTCAAAACACACAAACACGTGATAGTACGTAACTGCTTAGTGTGCCGGAAATATTCCGTGTGAGAATAGGTCTTGGGTTCAACGGTTCTGATTGCGTATTGTGGTCATTTGGCACACAGTATTCGAGTCGTAGGGAAGCAGGATGGCACAGAGAACAGATCTGGATAACATTACGCATAGTCGGATCAGCGGCAGAGGCCGGCCAAAGTCAACGTCAGGCGAGCCAGGAGTTGCATGTCACCCGTAGCGACATTTCACGGCTGTAGAGAAGATTTCAGGAGGGAGGAAACATTCAACAGCAGTACAGGCAAGGCCGGCCACGTGCTAAAACCCAGCGTCAGGATCGTTATATTCCCTTAATAAGTGCACGATTACGTCCAACCAGCACAGCACCTGAACTGGCTAGAGACCTGGGTCACACACCTCTCGTCAGTGTATTGTTGCTCTATATGCTCGGCGTCCCACTATATGCATTTCCTTATCACAAAGGCACCTGTGGCTCGTCAAATGTTGTGTCTTGCTGAACGTAATAGGACCCAGGAACAATGAGATAGTGTCACGGATGAGTTGCCGTTTAGCCTGGAGAGTGATTCTCCCAATCTGCTCATCTGACGCGCCCCTCCGACACCTTAAGCTAGCTTACTACGTCCCGTTGTTTTTTAGGCCGCACCATGCAGTCGAACTGTACGGATCAGCACGCGCATCCGGCTAACCCTCGCTACCTCGCAGTCACCTCCCCACCACGTTACATAGTGTGGTTTCAGCAACCCCGGCGTTTACCGATTAGGCGGCGGATAGACGCGAGCCGTCGCTGCCAGGACAGGCGGGACCCTTCCCACGACCCGCAGTTGATTACTGGATCGGCCTGGCCGCCAAATGCACGCGTCGTGGGAAGCCACCTTTACAAGACCTGACAATATTGTGGAAATGGACCGATGTAGCGGCACCAGTGTTCTCATCTGGGGCAGTATGTTAGAAGGTAACCTACTGCATTGTATTGTGATTGTTGTTGTTTAAGGAGATAACATCTCGCAACAATATGTGCGTCTTATTCTTGGTGCATATGGACTTAAGTTCCATCTGTTGGATGATAATGTCCACCCACACAGGGCTGATCTGGTGTTGGAGTACCTGTAAAATAAAAATATCACACATCTAGAGCTGGCCCCCAGACTTAAATCCGATTGAACATGCATCAAATAGTCTAGGTCAAATGATTTTTTCCTTAACACCGCCACAATGGACCATTGTTAACCTCCAACGGGTATTTCCCACCAATCGGATGCATTACCGCAAGTTATACTGGACTACCTGAACCACATTATGGGAAGTCGTTGTGCATGTGTATTGCTATGCTTGGTCATCACACCCCGCATTGAAGTTATAAATGTTACGGGGACACCACACACTGCCCATGTCTGGTTTTCCTGTACACCTTGTATCAGCAGTATTGTGTCACGAGTCAAATTGTTGAGAGAGCATCTTTTTGTGTACACGTCATCACTATGCCATGTTTACCGGTGGATCTCAAAGATGCCTTAACTTATCGGCAACTATCCGTTCTTCAGTAAATTAATAATTTTTGCACACTATTAACGCCCAGCTATGTTACAGTAGTTATTATATTTGAGAATTTTTTTATCGTAGAGGGGGTTAATATCTCCTAGACATTTTATATATTGTGAATATTTAATTCAGTGGTTACTCCTGTACTTTTACACCCCCAAGCTGTTGATCATCCCAGATTCATTCGCTTTTAGGAGCTGTTTATAATAACTGGTGCAAGATGGTAATTAAGATCTGTTTTGATATCTTGTGAAGTTCCGAAGTAGATGGTGACTTGTTACAGGCAAGCATGCTTTCGTTCATAACGTAGAATAGATATTGACTTTTTTTTTTTTTGCTTATGGCTTTACGCCTCGTCGACAGCGAGGTCATTAGAGGCAGGAAGGGACTGGGGGCAAGGAACGGGAAGGAATTCTACCACGACATTTTAAAGGAACCATCCCGGCATTCGCCTGGAGTGATTTGGGGAAGCCATGGAAAATAAAAATCTGGATGGCCGTACGGGGATTCGAATCGGCGTCATCCCGAATGCGAGGCCAGAACGGTACCGCTTATTTACCACGCTGGTATACTGGCATTTGCTTGTTTTATGCTCTATTCACCTCTCTACTCCAACAAATTATTGCTAACATACGTAAACAGAAATAATGTAGTGTATTCTTAATAAAATAGTTGCGAACGCATGAGTTCTTATCAGTGGCTGAAAAGAGGATATTTTAAATTTGGTATCTGACAACCATATCACCCAACCAGATCCATTCGTACGGTTTATCCAGCTACACAATTTTTTTTTCATGCAGCATAAACGCTATAAAACGAACACTACATTTTAATTAAAAACACCTCAGCCTAGAATAAAATAGGATACCGCTGTAACACGCTCTAACCACTAAGCTGTCTGGAGCGAATCCTTAAAAGAGGGTTATATACGTACTGCTAACTACGTACCTAAAATTAAATACTGCTGTGGATTACAAATAGTTCTAATTTCAAATGTAAGTTATTTGATTCAATGATACGCAAAATGAGAAGGACAACGTGAGTTTAGTTTCTCATTACGAAACTGAGATACTGAAATAATGTTAAAAAATATACTGATACATATTTCGCATAACTAATTTCCGTTGGTCGAAGTAATGTGGTCCAAAATCAAGATTCTAATAATTTTTAAACAAATGTTTGGGTAACCGAACATGAAATTGACAACGGTCAGTGGATACACCTGGAAGAATTTAGATTCTGAGACTAACATGTATATATTATATTAAAACCAACTGGAAAATAACAATTGTCAGGAATTGTTGTCGTGAAAGAGACAAATCTAATATTTGAGTCTTGTTTAGGTATGACTCATGACTGGGAAACAAACGGCTTCATGTGCTTCAAGATTAGCCAAGAAGAATTTCCGTACTATGCCAAATATGCATTTCATTTCAGAAAAGAAACTAATGGCTGTGTTTAAGCTGGAGAACACTTGTCACCTCTGCAGTTTCGTCGTATTTTAAATCTATGTAATTATTATACAACACGACCTGAGATAAATCCTTATCATATAAGATTATTCATAAAAATGATCTCCATAACTTGGTGAGAGAATATGCGCATAGCATCATTTATTACAAGGGAGCTACAGCCCCTCTTAATTTATGCTGCGCGACACAACATTTTTTTTTTTTTTTTTTTAAATCCCTGATATGCATATACACTTCCGTAATTCCTTTGCTGGATTGTATATTCTTGACAGTGAGACATCGGAATTATCCGAGATTATGTGCGTGCTTTAGGTTTTATAATTCTCTCCTTTTCATACAATAAATTGTTCCAGTACTGTTTCTGCGAGTAGATTTCAAACCTTTTGTGTAAGAGGAGACTAGAATTATGTATTTTAACCATTATCTTCAGTTATCTCAATTGCTTCCAATAATGAAAGTACAAATTTGCGTTATTTAATTGAATAAGTCTCAGTTTAATATTTAAAACATTAATAAATTTTAAATCAAAACTATTTTTACCCGGCATATTAAATTTTAGTTACGTATTAGAATTATAATAGAACATTAAAAAAAGCATAATTTAAGTACTTGTAGTCTTGAGCAGAAGTTCCAAAAGTGAACTTTCACGAAAACAATCAAAATCTTTTTTTTTGTGTGATGTTAACGCATGTTAATATGTTCTCGGGTAACTAGCCAAGTAAATAAGGTGTTTATATTTCTGCGACCAAAATTCTGAGTAGCCATCTTCACTTCACCAAAAGTTTCACTCAGCTAGTTACTCGAGAATATTATATTAATTTGGAAACGACAAGAAAAACTTCATTCTTAATGAATGTTTTTAATACATACCTGGAATTAAACATACCACGAGTTTTTCTACCATACTGTTTTCTTGAGGGCCACAGATAACTTTTTGTAGTCTCACCAGAACTAGAACAAGAAAATTATCGAAATTAAGATAGCTATACATAAACCAATGCTTATTAATGTTGAAAGTCAATAGACCTTCCTGAGGTTGTTCGGCCGCCTCATGACGGAGTTCTGATTGCACTAACCTAATGGAGGAAATGATGCGTCGCCTTTTGTTTGGGATATGTGCAATCCATGTGACGGATATTAGCGACCGTCCAAGCATTTGTCTAAGTGGTTACGGAGAACCGCATAAAAACCGTAATCAGAAGGGTGTTACGCCGGCACGGGATTAAAACCTAGGTCCCTTGCACCACCCCAGTCCAGGGTGGCGGCGCTAGGCCAACCTAGTAACGGAATTAATGTCAACACCTAGTTAATCGAATACAGAGGAAATAGTTTTTACATTGTTTTCAAGTGGCAAACAAACCCTTCCTTTCACAATTTACAGTTCTGTCTGGTGTGAAAGTGTCAAGGTATGACCAGACGCACGTATATTAGTTAGGAAGATAAGGATAAATTTTATACATTTTTCACTAGCAGCTGATTAAAATGCATGATTGAACTAATATTTAAGAATCTTGCACTACGCATATCTTTTAAATACAAAGGCACCAATATTTTGAATTTTTTCGGCAATTCTGCCAATCTACTGCATTTTACGTTGCTTGGAAGTACCAAGTAATGAGTAATTTTCCATTGTATCAATCACTACACATTCATCAAAGACACCACAACACATCATCAAAACTATCCATGCCCTTTGCGGACTCTAACGGCAGTTCAAAGTGTACATTAAATTCTTTTAGTGATAGTGCTACATCTAACGACGATAACAAACTATACCACCTTGGTGTTTCTGATGAGCTCTGCATCAATCAACCGTCATCTTTAGTATTGATGATTTCTTGTTGAAGATACAGTGAACCTTTTACTTAGCTAATCTAAAATTTCCTTCTGTTTTAGGTGACGAAGGTCAAGGTGGAGCACTGTGGAAGTTACAACAACTGTTCGACTTGCTTGGAGGCGAAAGATCCTTACTGCGGCTGGTGTTCTCTCGAGAAAAGGTAAGCTGCAAAAGCGGCTCATATAATTTAATTATGCTACAGTTTGAACTTCCAGAGATATTACTGTATTCACCAAAACAAAATGACGGTAGGTAGTAGTTGGAGCTACTACCGTAAGTGTTAACGTGGATAAGTCTTTTTTTTAGCCAAATACGCAGTGAAACAACAAATATTGTCTAAAAATTAACAATTTATTTAGGTACCCAATAGAAACTTCTGCTCATTCTCAACTACTAAACACGTGTTTCAGAGGAGGTTAACAGAAATAAAAAAAAAAAAAAAAAAAAAAAAATCTTGTCGACTGTGGTATTACAGTGTTGATGAGGACATTACGCCCTTCATGGCAGTTCCCTCTCCCGCACCACTGAGTCCGCCAACGTCGTGACTTCCCATGGCCCTTTCACTAGGCTTGTTTCCTCAATCGGTATAGCTGACACCTCTCCATATTTTCAAAGAAGTTTGCTTCAACTCTATCTGCATTCCGCTGGTTCTGCTTCCACTTTTTTACAATGTACTTAAACATTTTCACATTCAAAGTGTCGCAGTTTTTTAAAATACTTATATCGATTCTGAAATAGTTTTAAAATTTTCGCCTTAGAGTATTTGATACGGAATGATATTATTTTGCCTCAGTTCACCAACAAACGATCGCATTATGGTCTCAAAGGCCACTTGGCGTACACTGAATGTTCGTTTTTTACCCGACCGACTGTGTCCCTCGCTCCCTGTACAACGCTTTCCTCCTTGTCGTCCTCTGTTCAGTAGTTTTAAAACACTAGCCGTTTGGAAATTGTCAGTTTTCATGTCGCCCATAATTCTGGGACCGAACTCAGAAACTTGGAAGACGTATACACGTCAAAAACCAATATGCTGTTCCCAGCTTCCCTTTAGCCCTGCCGTCATTAAAATAACAATAGTTATACCCGCATATTTAGCAGTGACTTCGGTACACGCTAGTGTGGCAGTTTACGTTAAAGGGCTGAAGTACGGAATAGGGAATGCTGGGTGGCGAAGTTACAACTGGATCAGGTTCAAACCTGGAACATGCCGTATCCACCCTCTTGATCACGACTTTTTTTACATGTTTTGTATTAGCTTGACCTTTATGTATCTATGTATGAATATAACGGAATCTTTGAATGAAAATTGCATACGTATTAAGAACCGATGAATACAATAATTTCATAGCTATGTCCTGGTTCATTACTTTGACTGTAACAACAGAAAAATGTCTAAATGTAATGGAATATTCTATTTCCATTTTCATATATTTCCATGCGTCCGAACTGTTTCAAATTTTTCGTGTATTAAGAACCGATAACAATGAAATAATTTCATAGTAACGTCCTGTTATTATCATTACTTTGACAGCAACAACAGGAAAGTGCTTGGAAGTAATGGTATTTTCGAATTCAACTTCCACCTACTTTTCGACGTCAGAATTTTTTGGAATTCCGCACACGTATCAAGTACGGGTGACAATATAATAATTTTATAGCTATGTCCTGGAAATCTCATTACTTTGGCAGTAACAACAGAGAATTGGTTTAAAGTAATGGAATCTTTTAATTTAATTTTTAACCACTTCCAGACGTCCGGATTCTTTTAAACTTTTTACACGTATTAAGAACCGATAACAAAATAATTTCATAGCAATGACCTGGTATTCTCATTACTTTGACAGTTACAACAGAAAATTAGTTTAAACGTTACATCACAGATATCGTTAATTTTCACTCACTTCCAGGAGCGGTCTGGTGGCTAAGTTGGTTAATGCGACTGACTGGGTACGGGCGGTCCTCGGTTCGATTCTAGTCAGGGATGGAATTTTCCCTGACGTCAGAACTGAATGACCTTCACCTCTGACAAAGTTTTGTTTTGTTTATCTGAAGTAAGCTAGGACTTTCGGTTTCCATGTTAAACTGTAGGTCCCTTATATCCGATAGGATTACCGGGTTTGGTTAATACAGCCTCGAAATGAGTACGCGTGCACTGCAATTCGAAAATTCTTTGTCACTTCGTGGCGGGCCATTCAGAGATATCGCGGCCAACAATGCCATACGCATTTAATTTCTAACTTCCAGATGTCTTGATTAATAGAAATTTTGCACACGTAATAAGAACCGATGACAATACAATAATTTCACAATAATGTACTTGTTTTCTCATTACTTGGGGGTAGGGTCCATAAACCACGTAGCTCCATTTTGGCCTCTTGTGAACCTCCTTCCCTCCACGTAGCCCCACGTAGTTTTTGCCTCAACCCCCCCTCCCCGCGCGTGACACGTAACCTTTTTTCCCATTGATTCCAGAAGACATTTTGTACTGTTTTCTCTTGTCAGACTATCGTAAATGACATACAGAAATAATTAAATGATGGAAATAAATATTTACATGCTGTTGAGCGTTCTGAACCTCATTTTAACTGTGACAAATAATATGAATGAAAAGTGACGTGGCCTGGCTTGGACCCCCCCCCCTTTTCCACGTACCCCAGCGTAGCTTATCAGTCAACACCTCCCCCTACCCCCTAGACTGAACCACGTAGTTTGTAGTTTATGGAGGATCCCTTGATAGTAAAAACAGAAAATTTCTTTTCTTGCGCAACCTTCTGCGCATGCGCATTTGTTACGGAACGTTCTGAGCATGTGCATTTAACGATGCCCAAAATTAACTTTTATCCTTTAATATTCCCTACTAATGCCCTTTCGTTCATGACAAGTTAAGGGCCGGATGCACTAGGGGACAAATGTGACGCGGAACACTGAGTTTGGGTGACGCTGCAACGTTCCCCGCTGTCCCACTACCTTGTGTGCAACGTTTTGCGCAACATCTATGTTCCGCTGGACATGTGGTGTGTCGCCGCTTCCAGAGCGAAAACATCGCGCGTCAGTCCCACGTCAGTGTGGGCAACGTGCCGTGTCAGTGCTGTGGGCAAACGAAATGGTGCTTCAACTAATCGAGCCGTACCAGAATTATAGATTGTTGTGGGACACTTCAAACCAAGATTATAAAAACAAAATAAAGAAAAATGTTGCGTGGTAGGATATGCCAATGCTCTAAAATCACCAAGAAAAGAAATAATGGCCAAAGTACATACTCTCAGCTCACAATTTATTCGTGAAAAGAAAGTCATCAGATTTTTTTATCCTAAGTAAACGATCTATGACTTCGAGAGAAACCATCCTGTTTCACAAAGTGAAGTGAATGCACACTGTAAAGTGTAGACTTGGCTCAGAAGAAGATCTCATAACTTTTTGTCACTACATGAACACGAGACTTGGCCTATTTTTACAAGAAATGTTATTGTGGAATCTCCAACGATGCCCCACCCTCCGAAAATGATGGGTGTGCACCGTAGCCGAGCAATTTCCTTTAGTTTTACTACCACCATAAACAAAATTAATAGTGACTTCCAAACTAAGCATAGGAACAAAGTAAAAATTTAAGATATTATTTAAACTTGCTGATCTCTATGCATTAAAAAATTCTCAGGCATATAGCTTCATCCGGAGCAGCAAATATATGCCAGAATTTTTCATGTTTGGGATTTTAATTAAATAAATACGGGGTAAAACTCCAATATTAGACTTTTCTTATGATTTAAGGATGAAACCATATATGTGTACCAAATTACTCGGTTCTAAGATTACTGGAAGTACAGCTGGAAGTTTGATGTCGGTTTGTCGTGGTCGAAATAAAATTTTGAATTTATATAACTTCCAAAGTAAGGAAAGGAAGGAAGTAAAATTTAACACATTAGTTAAACTCGGTAAGCTCACTGCAAAATGAAAATCTGAGGTATATTAAGTTAGTTGGGTAGAAAGTGATTTCACGTTACGGGTAGGTAAGGGGTAGATATATGGAAATTTAAGAGATTTTTATAATAATATGTGGGTAAAATGATATCTGTGTACGAAATTTCAGCTTTCTACGGCTACGGGAACTACCGTAAAGTTTTGATGATAATCAGTCAGTCAATGAGTGAGTGAGTGAGTGACAAAATCGCTGAAGTTTACATCCGAACTAAGAACAGTAACAGAATAAAATTTAGTACGTTTGCTAAGATTGCTGATATCTATGCTTAACAAAAATTTGAGACATGTAGCATGAATACGACCGAAGAAATTGAGGTTCAAAAATGGTCTGAATCGCTTCTAGAAAAGGGTAGGCAGTGCCGCCGTTGATTCGACTTGGCGGGTGCACTGCCGTGCACCCAAATCTTATTTGGAAGGTCCAATCATACGTAAAAAAGTTTGAAATTCGTAAGTTGACATCCGAGTAAAATTTTTAAAAAAATTCAGACATTTGAAGGTCACTCTTACAACATTAACTATTCCTTCTCGTTGTAGTAAGTAATTCAACATCCACCACTTTCTCTTACATTTCGTTGAACTACTTGTTATAGGTATGTACGCAGCAGTGATCAATGCATGCTCCTCGGGCAACATTTCTCCAGCAACTGACTAGTGTGTCTGCTAAATGTTGTGCTTCAGTGTCCTCAGGTGTTGTTCAGCAACATGCAACACGACATGTCGCGCGGCATTTCGCTCCATTTGTCTCCTAGTGTATCCGAGGATTTACTTTTATAATTCTGATAAATGTTTACATAAAATATTCGGTAAAATACGCATCGTGGTCATAAATAACATTCATAACGTTCATAATGCTGTTATAGATGATTTATTACACCTGAAAACAATTCGCATACCATTAGCCCGATTTTTAGCAAATTTCGTATTTGCCAGATTAAAGCCACGTTTCTTTGCTAATTATGTTTGAATGGTTCTAGGTGCATTAAAAGCCGATGTCTTAACTGCTTCATTTTCATTGGTTTTGATGAATAAATTTTATGGTGATTGGAAAGTGTACAACGAATATTTCTATGATATTACAGTAGCTTTCATTGCAACCATTGTAGCTATAAGAAAACATGGTTACTTGAAATAACAGCTTTTCAATCTAGTGTTTATTACATATATCGAATATTAATACCATTCAGCTGATAGATTTGTCTCGCGATTTAAGGTCGACCGCGTGGGTGTATTAGGCTGACGCGCAAATTGAGTTAAGCACATGGGCAAAACGAGTTAAGCACATAATGAAAATGCACCAGATCGGAATGATGAGCGGAAGTGTATGTGACAATTATATTACAACCTATTTTGAGCGTTTAAGCTACAGAATTGTTTCCATACGATTTCGCAGCGTTCATTGATGTGTTGGTGTATGATAAAAATATAGTTTTTTTTCCATGCTCGATGGTAGATTTCTCTACTTCTTTTGATACTTGTTATTAGAATTCTGCAGTTAATCTACGTTTGTGTTATTTTGTATCGTTCAGCTAGAAAGTGAACATGAGAGTCGAATGAAAAAGCTCTCTTGTATGAGGCACTGGTAAGCGTATTGGACACTAATAATCTGGCTACAAATCCGGATGTATTAAGCAAATCTCCCTGATTAAAAGTGTGATCGGATTGTGATACCATCCCCTAGTGATGAAGACCAAACTTTGCTTCTATCAGCTACGTTTAAACAAAATTACTGAAAAGAACGCATTGTTAACAAGAAATGAAAACATCACTAGACTTTCTGAGTTTGTATATATGAATGCAACCAATATTAGTTAACGGAAGAATGTTCATACTTGATACAGTTTCGCATCGGTCCCGTAACGTTTCCAGACTTCCTTTTTTATGTTACTTATCCTTTATTAGGCCGAGCTTTCCCCATAAAATTTAAATATCTTTTGGAAATTAATAAATGAAAAGTTAAGCTCTAAAGTCTTTTTTTATCTGGCGCTAATCTCCTTTCGATATCGTCCTTTTTACTGCCTCCAATACTAATTTTATCTCATAACTATAGCGATTCTTTTACAGCATAGGTTACATCTCTTCCAGTTTTGATTTTGTTGTGATTTCTGCTGCGTTTCATGACCTTCTTTTGTACTTTAGAAATTTATCCAAAATACTCTCCAAATATGTTTTTAACACCATTCATTATTTTCCCCATATTTTTACCTTTCTCTCTGAACAGGACAATACCATCAATAAATTGTGGCATACTGATTTATTTTGCTTGAGCCTTTAAACCACACTCAGAATTTTTCCTCACGTCTTTGGCTGCGTCATAGATCCTTGGTGATAGACTAAAGCTAATGTAATACATTCTTGTCTGCCTTGATTCTTTAGTTTTATTGTGACGTACTCTAGATCAGAAATTATTCTTCCCTCTAGATATTTTAGGCCTAATTTCTCAATATTCATCTCGTCCTGAATTTATGCTTGACTTTGATCTAGCCTTCCAAAATTGATAATAACTGCAGAAGTTCTTTTATTCCACTAAACCAAATTATTCTTCATGTAATATCCATTACAATTTTTCTTTCTAATGTTCAGTATTTTGTCTAATTAGTATCTCCTTGGTATTTGATCCCAAATTCTAGGATCGATCGTTTCCGCGTTTTAGATTAGCTGTAGCGTTCTGTCCTGGATTTCGTGAGGACGTGGGTATCATTTGTATGAACATGCAGGTTGGCTTTTCCATCGTTTCCAGAAATCACTCCAGGCGATTGCCAGGATGGTTCCTTCAAAACGCAGTAGCCGATTTCAAACCTTTCCCGTAATCCTATCCTGGCTCCAATGACATCGTCGTCAACTAGCCACAATGCTCTTAAAAAAAAAATTGTTCCCTCGTGTATGGAAAAACACGAAATATTGCGAAATTTAACCACTAATGGTCATAGACATTGTTATTTGACTTCAACTTCAATAGTATAGACTAGGGATGTAACGGATATCTGCATCAGCAACTGCGGAACTATCGCATGAAACCACACATCCACTTTCGCATCCGCAATTTTTAATGCGGATGTTTTGTTTACATTGCAATATATATTGTTCTTTTCTCTTTATACGAAATTCTGCCCATCGTCGCTTAGCTAACAACAAAGTGGTTGTTTTTTTCTGACGATCTTGCAATAAAAGTAACAATGAACCGAACGGTGTTATTACCTAAGCGACGAATTTACGAGTTTGAACTTGCATGTAAAGTAAAGTCGCCTATTTACGGTCCAACTTAAAGTTCATCCGTATAGAACTACGCAAGATGCGCTCACCCATTCACTCTATTAGAAGGGATTCATCAAGATGTTTCAAGCAGCCCTTTCCAGTCGTACTTTCTCTCGGCACACCATGTGTCCTTATCGTGCACTCTTAGGATGTTTACTCCAATAGCTTCCTCCAATATCTACAACTTGTTGGACAGCAAAGGGCCTTTTTTGGTTGCCTGGGAGTCCAACAACATCCAACACGTCCAACAAGAAGTCCTGTAACCCCTTTCACGGCCCATCAAGAGTTCTTTATCGAAAATCTGATCCTCGTAGGTCCTACAAGTTGTACTTTGAATGCGTCACTAGAGTGGTCGGAATGCGGGTGGCGTGCACGGAACCGAGCGTGGCGGGTGAGCGTTAACGGCCTGGCCTCACATTCGGGAGGACGCGGGTTCGGAAAAAAAACGAGCGAGCACGGAGATGTGCGGTGGTGTACGCTTGTGAGAGACGCTTGAATTGGTAGATCCACGATCTCCGCTATTTTCATATGACAAAGATTTGTTTTTAGACGCGTGTGTAGTTATATAAATAATTAAAATCATCTCACGTTTTTTGTTGTTGAAAGATGAGACAAAAATAAATCAAACTATTAAATATTAACATTTGAACTAAGGGGTTTTAGTCTCCATGCCTGCTGGTCAATAAAGGTAGAACCAATGAGAAGGAGAAAAGCAGTTGTCATGGATGTAGAATTTTCTGCCGTTAGTTGCATCTATGCCTTCCTAATAACTGAAACCCTTGTGAAACAAATTGGGATGCGCTTGATTCCTGAATACATTCGGTTGGCTCGACATATCACATTAAACCAAATTGCGATTGGATCTAAGACTGAACAATGGTCAATGGCGTAGCTGAGGGGGGGGGGCGGTGTTGGCGGTCCACCCCGGGTGTCACTAAACGAATCTTTGAGCTGATTACAGCATTTTTTATATGCTGCGGCTTGGCGTTAAGGACCTAAAATTTACACGTAGAGTAGGAGGAGGCCGATCCTGGCGATTTTCTGGAATTCCCCATGACGTCACAGGGTTGGTGGGGAGGAGACCTCACTCCCCTCCATGACGTGGCGGGTGACCAATGGCGGCTTTTGTATCAGCCAATCAGAGTGCAGGGGGCGTGGCCACGTGTTAGCACAAACCTCAATCTGAGCATACATTCCACACAAACCCACGCCTGAGGCGAGTTTGCTCAAGTTTGAACACGTCTGCCCCCGTGAGGCCACAGCCCCAGACAAGTTTCTACAGGAACCCTAGCGCGCCATTACAACAAATGCCATCACACCAGCCAGCTCACCCTCAGTTCCCGGTCGACGCTCGTCTATTGCAGTTCACTATGGCTAGTGAAGTTCTCCTGTTTTCAACATGCTACAAGTTAAACAGCAGTGACTCCAACCGGCACACTGTTGGTTTGTCACCTAAACTGGAATTTAATCCAGTAGTTGGGTACAATAAACTCTCACACATGAAGAGTGGGATATACTGAGACAGCTTCCCTATATAATTGGTGGCTTTTTCAACAACACTGAGCATCTACAAACGAGTGTCTCACTCGGCAACCACACCATCTCGTCCCGAGCAGTGGCTGGAGTGAAAGCTATATGGTTTTACAACAATGCTGTGTCTGCCTATGGCGTGTTTCTGGGCGAATCAACATGGGACAACATGGTCGACGCCCTGCCTGCAGTGACCAGCGCCATCAACACAATGAAGCCCTGGAGTTATCAAGTTACCAAGTACTACAACGAGTTTGTGAATACGTTATCAGTGAAAGTGATTTGTGACTACTCCCGTTGTTCTTGATAATGTACATCCCCTGTTCAACACTAGTTTATGAACGTTTAAAGTTAGAAATAAAGGCATATAAAAACTTTTAGTTTATGACGAAGTTAAGCGCAAAGTTGAACAAGTTTTAAAAGGAACTGATATATTTAACAGAATTGTAAGCAGAGGTGGCGATGACGTATGCAGTAATAATTAGTGACGTCAGCCATCCCTCAATCCGCTACGATGTGTCGTCCACAGTTCTACAATTGACTTTGTGCAACTAAAAAATGAAATCAAAGAATAAAAAAATTTGATTGTATTTAATGATGTCAACAAAATTGTAAGCAGAGAATTTTATTGTGAGTAAATAAAGTCATTTTACCAGATTTTTCCTTTGTCATTTAACCTATCCTAATTAAATAATAAGATAGTATATATTTCTTTAAAATCTTTTATTTCACCCGCCAATTGACAATTAAAAATACATTTTCAATTGCACACATATTATTACAAAATAAATATAAGTTACAAAGTTTCCTCAAATTATTTTTCTTGAGTTCTCGTAGGGATGGACATCCTAAATCATCCGTCCTTTAACGTAAATAATGGAATCATCTTCACTGGTTATTGCATCTTGCTGAAGGATACGCCATCAGAATTCCATGATAATTATTTGTTAGCCATCTAACTACTGGGTCATTTCCTCCACGTAATGGCGAGGCTACACTTATGCATTGTGTAGCGATAATTTTATCTGAGCGCACTATGCATAAAGCAACTTCTTTGAAAATAAACCCAACGTACTTCTTCGTGAATCCCTGTGCGTCCAGGAAGATGGTCGGCATGGCAATGAGTGGCAGTACATTGTAGTACTAGGTTTTATGTCAGCTTACGCACAACACTGGTTAGACGTACGTATTCTACAACACGATCGTGCAAGATCGAGCAGTATGCAGCGCTATAGGCAGGAAAATTCTCACTGCTATCAAACTCCATACGAATGTCTACTGGCCCCGTTTTAACTGATTCATTTTGGTGTGAATAGTCAATTACGGCGATAGGTGCAGTTGCGATAAAATCTTCACGGTTAAATAGTGGCGAAGGATGACTTCGTTCGTAGTAAGACTGTTGGAATTTTGCAAACATTTCATACAACACTGTGGTTCGGGTTTTCTTAAAGTCTAGATTCATTTTCTCGTACGGATACGCCACATCATTTAGGAACAGTCTGACATTGACGAGATTGCAGTGGTCAAACAGCGCTGCATTTAATTCTCATTGCGTTTCCTGTATGTTAGTAATCCCAGAACCACGAACTCAGATTTCTCCAGTTGCGTTGATATTTTCAAAGACCAAATTTGAGTCTTACTTATAGGAAGCAACGGGTACTCCAACAGATCCCAACTTCTGAAATTAATTTGAAGTGCCTTCCACTGTCTACAATCTTAAGCAGCGCTAGTCTCTCTCTTTCCCTTACATGGAAATGAGGCATCATCCATACGAGTTTACTGATTGTAGATTTACTTTTCGGAGGATGTGGATTGCCTTTTACATATGATTTTTTTATCGTCACTAGATCGAATCAGTTTCAATTCTCGTTTTACATTTGGAAGTATTCTTTTAAAGTCTTCGCAAAAATCCAAGAGCATACTCAATGGTATACATACACCAAAGTAACCATTTCCAAGATCGCGTTGCCCCCATCCCGCATTGTTCAACACACCAGCTTGTTCAGGATCAGCAGAAATAAGCGTTTTCAATGTACTTGTGAGGCCTACGTTTCTATTCCGGTCAATTTCGGCTCCATTAAGTTCGTACCGAATTTCCTCAAACAGAAACGGGAATGCATTGGATGTGACAATTGAATTTGTAGCCATTGACTCATCTAATTTCAGGAATCTTCCTTCAATATGCAAGTAACTTTCGCACGGCAGTGTATATGTACCTTGGTTCTGAATAGGAATCCGAATTTCATCATTGTTCTTAACGTGGCTGCCGTATGTGGCTGAAGGCTCAAATATTGTATACGGGTCACCGACTCGTCAAATTCCACACTGGAAGTTATGTCACGCACCTCATCCATGTTTTTTAACGGTATAGCCTAACGACTGGAGGAAGAGCACGTCCTCAGGTGTTAATCGTTTCACTGTTGGTTCGCGACTAACAAGTTTGTGTGGTTGACGCTTCTTGTTATAACGAGCGCCCATTCTTTCAGCTCTGACAGCTTTGACTATATTTGCCACACCCCCTGCCAGAGCACCGGCAGCTAACAAGCCGGCAAATAATGGTAATAAGGGAAGAATACCCCCTTCTTCTTTTTCTTCGCTTTCTTTTTCTTAATACCACCACAAAACTCTAACTTGGCACGCATGGCCCTGTTAACCAAGAATGCCGCTGCACGTTCACCAAACTTTGCATATTTATCCTTCATTCTATCTGCAGCCCTCTCGACGAGTATTCGATCGGCTTCAGCTCTATCTGCCCCCTGTGCATAGGCAATGTCGTGTTCCCTGCAGGCTGCATCTAGTGGGTTGATGCCCTTCTGTCATAGCGCCAACCGTTTCTCCAGTTTAGTACCGGGGCCACAAAAGTGGTATATAGCCTCAAGCAGAGTGTCACAGACATTTGTTATCCTTTCCAAGGCATCTTGTCGATGACCTTGTTTAAAAAGCCATGGCCCTTCTTCTTCTTCCTAGGAGGCATTGTTACCAACTAACATAGTTTAATTGTTCGCGCGCCTATATATAGTCGGAGCAACCACCTAACCTTGTCAATATGCGTCAAACAGCGAAACACATTTCCCGTGAGTAATGTTGATGCTGCCGGCACCAGTATTAGGCAGAAGAACGGAACTCTGTTCCTTGAGACAGTGAGGGCAATAGTGTGTGGCCCATGAAATTGTGGGAAAACCAATCTTTTGCTCTCCCTGCTGGAATACACCAATGGTCTTAGATTTGAAAATGTATACGTATTTTCCAATCCGTTCTACCAGCTAAAGTATCAGTTACTAGCGAAAATATTAGAACCCATTAAAGAAATTCAGTATTTGACATTTAGTGATAATCAAAGAGTACCTCCTCCAAGAGAAGCTCTACCTAATTCTGTGTTTGACGATGTTTCGTGTGAGAAGCAGAATAATATACGAGATTACTTGGTCAGGCACAGATCAGTGGATTCCTTTTACTTGTGTCAGGCATACAGTCGGATACCGAAACAGCTGGTTAGACACATTGCAAACTTGATCGTAATCTTTAAACAGGACGATATGAATCTCAGACACATTTACAACGATCACGTCAACACCGACATGACGTTCAACGATTTTAAGAACATATGTGGGTACTGCTGGAATGAACGTAAACATGGATTTTTGGTTATTGACAAAGACTGCGACATGTATAATGGAAGATACCGCAACGGATTTGATTCATTTTTGAATAAATAGTCGAACACCCTATGTACTGAGATCATTGCAAGCATGGGCAAGTTTGGGAGAACTACAGCGACACAGAAGAAGAGGGTATTGGTGTACCCACCTCAACACATCCTTCTTACGAAGGAGGGTAATTTGGATTGCCAGGGTAGAATACTGAAATACGTTGCTGACCCCATCGATGAAGATGATGCTGCTACAGAACGATATGTTGATAAATTTATCGAAGAATTGAAGACGGCAGAAGTGACTATGTTTGTAAATATTGAGGTAACGGATATGCTTCAAGATCACGCATATATACTAGAGACAGGTCTAAACTATTATGAAATCCCTATGAATGGTGTAATCCTCTCAATCGTCAAATCGCACAGGGTTGAGGTACGATTGAATTGGGTTAAAGATGCAAGGTTACTCTATGTGAAGCGAAGTGATAAACTTAACTTTTTCCCAGCAATTGTAAATGGCCAACCCCATAAGCCATTTACAGCAATATTAACAATGAGATATAAAATAGTACAGTGAACACCCAAAAGCTTCATTTGGTGTGTAAACAGGGACCCAACAACAACTAAACCTGGTATCATAAAGACCAGCAACGCAATTCGAAGTGAGCGAGATTATGGTGTCAGAAAGATAAATTATTCACTAGTTATTGGGGACTCACCTGTTACTATTGATGAAAATGTTATTTTAATCGATGGTAATGAATATGAAAGAGCAAGAGGGTTAATGGAATTGTTGTTTTTGAAAAACCCAAAACAGTATACTGCCAAGGACTTGAACTGAAATATTAAACAACACGAGTGCCCACCAAGTAAAATTTAGTCCATCTGGTAAAGTTCGGAACCTAGCAAACAATAACAAGTATAAAACCATAATCTCTAAACTTAACAATCAGTCGGGTTCTGGTCTGCTTCCTATGAAGGAATATGTGTATTAGGATGATCCGAATGAACTCGTTGAAAGACTGAAGTTACTTACCTCATCGACATCTGCAGGACATATGGCACACTCCAACAAAGTTTTATCAGTGGTTGAAGAACTTCGTGAAAGACACATTATAATGTAACATGGATCTAGTTGTGGCACAACTCCATAGACCAGCAAGAAGAAATTTCCCACGGCGTCGTGTAGTAATCAAAGGATTCGATGATCTGTGGCAAGCTGATATTGTGGAAATGATCCCATACTCTCGTAAAAACAGTATACTGATGGTGATTGATATGTATTCTAAGTTTGCATGGGCTCTACCTCTCAAGAACAAGACAGCTAGTGTGGTTGCTGATGCTATGGGGTGAATCCTAAGTGGCGGTCGTGTTCCTAAAAACTTACAGACAACGGAAAGGAGTTTTATAATTCAAAGTTCAAGAATCTGATGACTAGTTATGGTATTAACCACTACTCAACATATACTCATCTTAAAGCATCAATAGTTGAATGACTAAATAGAACTATTAAGAATGCAATGTGGCAAGAATTATGCAGACGTGGTTTACATCAGTGGATTGAACTTCTTCCTCAGTTAATGTCAAATTATAACAACAAGTGGAATAGCACCATCAAAATGAAGCCTTGTGATCTAAATGCCAACTCTCTACTTTCAATAGTGTACTTCCGTGTTAAAACTACCAAGCCAGCAAAATTCAAAGTTGGTGACAATGTCAGGATCAGTAGGTTTAAAGAAAAGTTTGACAAAGGCTATATGCCAAATTGGTCAACTGAAATGTTTACCATCAGAAAAGTGAAATTATCAAATCCTGTAACTGATTTACTTAAAGATTATCGGGGTAAAGATATTGCAGCATCATTTTATCAGCAAGAATTACAATTAACAAAACATCAAAGCACATTTCTGGTTGAGCGAGTAATAAGAAAAAGGAAGAATATGGCATTAGTGAAGTGGTTAGGTTTTGACAAATCGCATGCCGCATGGATAAATGTAAAAGATTTATTTAAATTATGATTCACCAAATAACATCAGACAGCATATATTTGTTCAATTTTTTTCTCTCCCCTCATCCATAGCTAAGATACAGTTTTTGCAATTTTTTATTTGCATAGTTCATCATATATTAGACAATTTTTTTTACAACATAGAGACTTTGAAACTATTTTACGGTATATGACATGTGATCTTAATACTAAATTACAGTGCACTGCCAAAACCCCAGAGAAATCTAACACTATTTACAATTGTTTTGTCACAAATTGGCTGTCACAAATCGACATTAGACAACTTCATCAATAGCTATTTACACATCACGTTTGTCACAAATTGACATTAGACAACTTCATCAACATAACTATTTACATGTTATGTTTTTTGCACAACTATTTACAAGAGAATAACTATACAGTATATTTAAATACCACCCTCCAGTGCACTGTAACATATACACGGGATAAACGCTATATTTAATCTCCATTCACACATATATTTACAAAACTCACACACACATATTCACTCTGGTACAGACTTGTGCTCCCAAGGTAGGGTTCCAATTCCGTCGGGGTAAATATAGCGCTTATGATCCAATCTAGATAGGCCCAGCTTGAATACATCAACAGTAGTAATTTTGTGAAGGTTTGATTGAAATCGGTGTTGGGTGTGATACTTTTCTGCACCACCGTGTAAACAGTCAATGAAGTCGCTGATGGTTAGTTTTTTGGTGACTGTGCGTGCCAGACCCTTGGCCCGTCTTGAGGTGTGGTCGGTCTCAAGCCGGAACGCGTACATTTTAGACCTAAGACCCGCACATTCCACAATCAGGGAACCATTCGCTTCATCTTTCATAACCCCAACAACCTTTTCGTTATAGGGTTCTATATCGAAACGATTGTTGGGTTTATATCCAGAAGTGTCAAATTCCTCCCTATTGTGGCTTATCACTTCATATGGATTACAGCCGTTCACCAAATAGATAAAACTGTCTGTGTCCATATATAGTAATTTCGGGCGTATAAACTGCGGAATGGCTAATTAATAGTGAAATCAATACATCCAGAGTTTAGACAGATCGAGAATGCACATTCCGACGTAGACCGGCTTGTTGAAAGTAACCGCACTTTCGCCATCTCCAGAGCCACAAAGTTTTTCTCGAAAATTGTCATATGCTTAAACTGTGGTGAGGCCACATGCTTGCGGGCATCGCGGCGGCTCGCTCAACCTGTACACAATTTCACTATTGTTTTTCCGACCGAGCGTGGTGGTGTAACGGCTAGCGTTCTGGCCTCGCATTCGGGAGGACGGCGGTTCGAATCCCTGTCCGGGCATCCAGATTTGGGTTTTTCATGGTTTCCCCAAATCACTCCAGGTGAATGCCGGGATGCTTCCTTCAAACCGCCATGGCCGAATTCCTTCCCATTCCTTGCCCCCATCCTTTTCCGTCTCTAAAAACATAGTTGTTATAGGAGACGTTAAGCAGTTAAAAAAAAGTTTTTCCGAAAATTGAATTATTCATTAAATTGAAAAAGTCTCTCTCAAATTCTGACTGGGCTGACTGACAAAAACATGTGTTGAGAGACGGTGACTGGTTGAAAGAAATTATCCGGTGTACCGTGCCCAACTTCATCCCCAAGCCTACACATTGCTGGATGACTCGGTAATGGAGAACATACCGAACCTTATCCTCCAGCGTAGTCATCAGCTTGGGGAAAGTAGATCCAGGGGCGGCTTTGTGATCTAGACATGGCGGTAGGTTAGCTAGAAAGTCGTGTATATCCTGGGGAATCGTCAAGTGTACCTCTAAAACGAAACCCCTAGGTGAGTCGGCTGCTTTGCTCATGAACTCTATGCTAGCAATCTGCTTGGCCGATAACCATTGAAACCCTCCGGAGGGTAGATACTCTGACATGGCCCAGCCGTACAGATTGTTTACATCAAAATATATGATGAAATTTTCAGGTGTGTCGTGGTTGTATTCCGCCATGTACCGGTTATTTGCCTTGGCGTACCTGTGGACGCGCTGACAAATACCACCACGAATCCCACGTTCAAAAAAGAGAAGCATGTCGATATCTGTCATAAGATCCAGCTCGACACGCGTACTCTTTAACATGGCCTGCCACGAAAGGCCTGGAACTGTGAAATAGTGAGCGGGGTCCAGGGTGTACTTATCCAAACATACAGCCCTAAATTTTTCAAATAGATCCGCAATTATCCGTACATCTGTCCCCATTTACAGACTTGCATATTCGCTCAAGTTTTGGATCTGGAAAGTCCGCTACACTTGTGTCGCGTATTCGTAGTCATCGTCCGAAATTTCAGACTCCGACAACGAACTATAAAATTTAGACTTTGGAGGCAGCGTGACATCTTTGAGCTTCTCCATCGAATCTATGTATTCATGAAGGAAGACTCCTTTTCGCTTAACTAGTTGGAACGTCATCGGCCAGTTTCACGAGTTGTTCCACCCGCCACGTCCCAGGGTTTTTCCCCAAGAATGGGTCGAATCGGTTCAGCTGATCGTCGTATGAGCAAACGACCTGGTATGCCGCGGCAAAAGGGATGTGTTCCTGGACTACTGTAGAGTGAGAGGCGTTGGGGTCCGGTCTGCACGTATCAAAGGGTTTCAACAAACATTCAAAGTCCGCGTAAACGACGAATGGTACACGTTGTTGGTGTACAAAATCCTTAAACTTTAAGGCTTTGTCTTCGTCGCAGGGTAGGTCGACTCTTACAGCGCCTACCCTTGCGCAATCAGCCTTATGACGGCTCAAGAGATCTTTGAGACTGAAATGCTGCAGACATCTATCACAAAAGTGTGTTTCATGTTGATGATTAGATATTGATGACCCGACTAACTTCGACAAGTACTTGATCCAGCAGTACTGAAACTTATCTTCACCCTCTGTAATCAACAACATGTTAATATGGAAATCGCGTTTGAATGCAGCAAGATGGAGGGTGCCCACAACTCTATGTTTTCTACATTCTGATTCCAAGCTGTAGACCATGATCGATTATTCAGGATTTTGCCTCTCAAATTTAGAAATATCAGACAATTTTACAGGGAAGTCGATGCCTGCAAAATTTAAATCGTACTTGGAATGCACTTTAATATACTTGCTAACTATTTGCGCATCTTGTTGCACCTTTTCACGAAATGCCAGGTTCGTCCAAAGATAACAACGATCATCACTGTTTTGAATGTTGACAATTGCTTACTTTGCTTGGATATCGGATGACAGTGCTATAAATGAAAAGCTCTGATACAGCGGTTCGAATTTAGCTACATGGATGTCGAGGGAGTTGATTTGTTCGAGGCATTTAGCACTCTCCCGATCCTGGAATTCACTAAATCTCATCTGTATATCTTGAAACACGTAGACTTCATACCACTCTTCCAGGGTAGTGCTTAATGTGAGTTCGTGCATCTTGGGCATGATACAAATACGGGTAAGTTAATGTCATCTTTCTTCTGAATTTTTAAATGGCAATCCCACCCGACCTGGCATTTTATAGCCGGTGTTGAAGGATTTGAAACAATTGCGGAAATCTGATCTTTGAAAATGCCAAAACATGCTCTGATAAAATTGCCTGGATCTTTAAAATTTTCAGAATTTTGAACAGTGATGTGGAGTAACCTCTTCCCCTAAGCACTTGCCCTAATAGTTGGCTTTAGCCGCGTAGCATCCAGCTTAGGGGGCATCCACAAATTACGTGAGGTGTTTTTCCGGATTTCTGGACCCCCCCTCCCCCCTGGTGAGATTTCTTGAGATCTGGCTGGACCCCCCCCCCCCTCTGGTGAGATCTGGTCCGTGAGAACCCCCCCTAGAAATCGCCCTGGAAACTTTTGTAGACCCTTTTTTTTTGGTCACACCCTAACTTTTTTGACGAAATACCCTCTTAAAATCGACTTTGCCGCAAATTGTAGACCTTTTTTTTTTGCTCTACTGTCCCCAAATTTTTCGCAAAATCTCACGTGAGATTTCCGTAGACCCCCCCCTCCCCCTTGGTAAGATCTGGTGAGATTTCGCCGGACAACCCCCCCCCCTATTTCACCTCACGTAATTTATGGATGCCCCCTTACCTGATTCCCCACCTTCCTTAACACCGGACCCGATCGCTTTCGTGTTGGGCAGCAACTGGGAAGAGGGATCATCTGTCGCCCAGAGTGCTTCAACTGGTGAGAGAGTGGCGAGTAGCTCGTCCTCTATCGGCTCTGCCCACGCGCTGGTGCTGGGTTGGGGCATGTCCGCGATGGTTGGTACACCCCATAGTGCTTCATCTGCAAACAAAAACAGCAAATTTTTAGATTCATGGTTACAAATGTAAGACTGTCATCAATGAAAAGGACAGAAAAAATACATTACCTGTAACTTTCATCCTTTTGGAGGGGTCATCATCTGAAACAATCTTTCTTTTATGGCCAATATTCTTTAAACCTGTAACAAACAAAGATAGTTTCAAACAGAGATACTTATACATTGATAGAATAAAAATAAGATTTAACACTTACCAGTTGTGGCACTCACAGGCTCCTCATCGCAAATGTTGTCCTATAGAGGCTGTTCGGTAATATCTGTAATAAAAAATATAGAGTTAGACACACGTGGGGAAAGTATCTACAGCACAGAGAAGATTTTAAATAAATAAAACTTATTGGAAGTGGCCTCCACTGCCTCATCAGCGTTATGCTCAGGATAGTCTGCGGTAACAAAAAAAAAAAAATCTGTCTTAATACATAGCTAATATTTAAAGCAATTCAGTTAAGAAAATAAAAATGAACTTACAATTAGCGAAATACTGTGCCAGCTTGGAAGTGATGGTGGTGGTTACATGGGGATCTGCGACAAAAAATAATTTGAAGCATCAAACAAGAAAATATCCTCAGCAAAATATATAAATTTTTAAAAACATAAAACGAACAGTATCGATTTGTCTCATATAAAACATCATCGAGGAGCACAGAAATATCGACAACAAAAGAAAAATATTTGTAGTTTCAGACACACATGAGAAAACGTCGTCAGAAAAAATATATAAAGTTTAATACACTTACCATTAGTAACAGCAGCAGAGATTAACCCGTCTTTCCGATAACTGAATGTCATAGGAAGAGCTGAACAAAGAAAATTGATTCTGTAGTTTGAAATACACACACACACATGAAAATATATACAAAGTTTTATACACTTACCATTAATAGTATCCACTGCCCCCTCGTCCCAATAACTGGAAGTCGTTTGAAAATCTACAACAACAAAATTTAATCTGTAGTTTTAAGCACACACACACATGAAAATATATAAAGTTTTATACACTTATCATTACTAGCGGGCCGCGTATAAAGCCAACACTCTCGACCAACCGGAGCGAGAGGGCCTTCCAGCTGAAGGTATAAAGGAGGTTCAATGGGTGGCCAAGCCAGTCTACATCACACTCACTCTCCTGGATGGAAGGTGAGCGCGCTTCAAGGTCTGCAGCGGCGAGCGATGCTGATTCGACGGCTGTCGACGAATCAGCAGAGAGCGATGAGCTCTACTTGGAGGGTCTTCGCGATCGTGACAAGTTCGCTTTTCGCGTCGACCTGAAGAACCTAGCTGCACGCCCGCAACCAAGTCTCTTCAGTGATCTACAGCGGAAGTACAGATTCACTTCCTGGTCGCTCTGGGTCGTTCACGCCGGCCTGAAGTACGGCTGGTCATTACCAGCTGATACTAGCGATTTCTATGGAACACTGATGATCATTGGGGACAGCGACGAGGAAGTCAGAGTCATCCATGACGATGCTGAGGCCAAAGGACTAAAGCGTCCTGCGGCCCTAGCATCCATGCCGCTGGTCTTTGAAAAGGACTTCTGCGCAACAAAGTTCTTCCGCAAGTTAAACGGCAAACTGAAGCGGCAGCGCAGAAGGCAGCAAACCACAGCGACTGAGGACTGGCAGATTGCTGGAAACAAGATTCCCGCCGCCTCAGAGGGGCTGCCGGACCCAGAGAAGGAGGCACCTGGCCTCCAAGCTGCTGAGCCTTCCACGCCAACCAGCCCTGCCAGGGACGACGCGGAGGCACTTCGCGAAACCCCAACGTCGCCCACGCCATCCCAGAAGGAAGGGGAGGTACCACCAGCCACTGAGGAGGGACCAGTCCAGCCACTGGTGGTGCCATATGAAGGGAACTGTGGCAGCCTGTATGTTCAGCTTCTGCTGGCTACAGAGTTGCCGCTGTTCTGTTGGCCGGCTGAAGGAGGCATCTCCATTTTAGCCTCCTGCCCCTCGGACCTGACGAGAGCCGCCGCCATGTTGAGCGACATGGGCGTCAGCTGCACCGTGGAGCAGCCCAGCCCGCCGAGCCAACCTGTCCCTCCGCCTGCAGCTGTTGAGGCACAGCCGAGGGCGAGGGGTAAGAGGGCCAACAAGAAGAAGCCCTCTCCTCCAGAGCTTCGTCAATGCTTCAACTGCCAGCTCCATGGACACGAGGCAAGGGACTGCCAAAACCAGCGCAGATGCACCAGATGTGGGGCTGACCATCGTGCTGCCGAATGTACCGTAGCCAGGGAAGAGGCAGTCTGCTGTAACTGCGGACTTAGCCACGCAGCCTGCTTCTCTGGCTGTGAAAAGAAGAAACAGGTAAGGGCGAATCATCGCGCCAAAGCTGCCACGGCGCCCAGGAGTGCCCAGCAGGAGACACGCTCCAGCAAGCCACCCCACACCGCCAGACCGGCGACTACGCGTGGGCTCCATACTCGGGCCGCACCGCGTCGCCAAGACCAGCCCACGACGGCTCCTGGGTCCAGTCGGCAGCCACCCGGCCACCGTGGAGGTCGTCCTGCCGACCGATGCCACTGCCGTTCCGGACCCAGCGACCAGCTCACGGTGGTGGTGACGCTGCTAACCCAGCTAATCACCGCCCTAATGCCACGTCGAGATCAAGACAACAACAGACATCCATGACAACTGACGACTTAGCAAAAGACAATTCAAAAAAAGCAAAACCGACAGCAGTCATAGGGTTTTACCCTGGTACTGCATCAACAACATGGCGTAAGCCATACCGATGACGCTGTGCTGTGCTGTGTGTGAAGCCAGTCTAGGCAGAGACAGTCAGCTGAGAACAACTGCCAGATACCTGATGAAGACAGCAGAGTCAGCTGTCAAAACGTCGTGCTTTTACACCACCATCCGGCGGGACACCCGAGAAGATTTTGTTGCATTAGTATTATCCATTGCCCCCTCGTTCCAATAACTGGAAGTCGTTGGAAAATCTACAACAAAAAAATTGAAGCAAACACACATGAAAACAATTTACAGCAAAGAGAAAATTATGAAAAACACTTACCAGGAAAGGCATACACATATTCGTCACGCTCCTGAGGATAAACTGTGGGGGGGAAAAAAAACAGCCTTAAAATATATACATTAAGCGTAAATTTAGTAAAGTTAAGAAACGAAGAAAAAAAATTAACATACGGTTACTAAAAAACTCCTCAACATCAGAAGCGGATAGCACCGGAAGATTTAAAAAGATAAATATCAGTATTAAAAAATAAAATACACACGACTTGAATAATATTTAAAGATAAAGAACATTACCTGCGCCAGAGTGAGACTGCGACATTGTAGACAACGGCCACGACTGGCGGCAACGAAGTGAACACGGCGAGCGACTGACTAGCAGAGGCCTGTGTGAACTCGCCAGCACCTTTTATGCCCAGCGGCACTACTGTGACGTCAGCGGAATTTCGCATTCCACACCACACTTTCGAAACATCATACAGACACCGAAATATTTGTGCATACTTTCGAAACAGAACACTAATGAATTTCGATAATAGCAAACACACACCGAAACACTTAATAGCTGGGCAAATAGTTGTGGCATTAGGAAACCGAAATGAATTTGCAGATTCACAAAAGCCGAACACTTAATGTATTCTTTTCACAACCATTCACCTAGCACACCCTCGGACTGAATTCCAGAGTGCTGACGTCAAGCGTGTGTTGAGGAAATATTTGCAGGCGAGCGCTTAATGCCTGAGCAAATACTTTCACCGAGCGAACTCGTGTCAACACGCCTCAGCCGTGGGTTTTCCCCCCGCACGCGAGAGAGAAAGAGAGAGGGCTGTGTGGAATGTCTGTGCACAAAGAAATTAAGCGCTCGGGAGGTGCTGTCATCTCGCGACAATTATGAGAGTTACCGCAACAGACACCTCGGGCTTGGGTTTTCCCCTGCAAGACAGAGAGAGGGCGCTGTGGAATGACTGCACAGATTGAGGTTTGTGCTGCCACCTGGCCACGCCCTTATTGGCTGATTCAAAAGCCCGCCACGTCATGGAGGAGAGGTAAGGGAGGTTCCCCCACCACCAACCCTGTGACGTCATGGGGAATTCCAGAAAATCGTCCGTCTTCGGTACATACAATGTCATATTTAGGAGCGTTTAGCTACATATATTATGTCCGATGCAAGTAGTGAGATACTTCACTTGCTTAGTACTCCATGTAAAGCTGGCAGATATTGCAAAGGTATGTTTTTATACTATGTGAGCCATTGCTTATTATTTTAAATAAGATATATGAAAGAACTTAATATAGAGTTGCTTCTCTGACATTATCCCCCAGGGACTCGGGACTTGTGAACCACTATTGTTGACTTTCCTCTCGTTTTCCTTTAGTCCACTCTTGTTATTTTCTGACCCTGATGGTATTTTATGGTTATGGAAAGGGTGTCGATTTTCGGAGCAAAATGTGTCGACTTTGGGAGTCTGTCTTAATTCAATGTCGACTATAGTAGTAGGCATAGAGGTTAATAATTAAAAAAAGAAACCAGTATTTGTTAGCATTCACAATTTGCCAGAAACGTTTATACGGTTACAGGATGAAGTAGAAATATTTAGGAAGTAGAAAATGAGTTTAAAATGCATAGTTATTTAATAGCATGATGAGAGACTTCGAAAATGGACAAAAATTCTTAATGTGTCGAAAATTGGTGCACCAACCTGATCCGTCAAATAATTAATAAAAAAAATATTAGAAAATAATTCTAGATACTCATGAATATGACTTTGAATGCTAATTATTGAGTATTTGAACAATAAAACTCAAAACCTGCACCAAAAAAACTGAATTTCGCATCACACGTAAAAACAGTAACATTGTTTTTTTCATCAAAATTACCTCCCTGCTAACAAAACATAAGTTTTCCGTATTGATTACTAAGATGAAACGTAAGTGTATATATATATATATATATATATATATATATATATATATACTTACCCTCGTGATACTGACGGATTAAGTTTCATTTAACAGTCTGTACCAAAAAATAACAAATTCCTGGAGGAATTCATACATCGAAGAGGAAACGTGGATTTCAGCAGAGGTAAGCAAAACAAGCTAAAATTAATGCAGTTCAGAGTATATCTGGATCCATCTTGAAATATGTTACAAAATTATCGGATAGTCAAAGCTCATCAAAACAAACTAATTCTCACCGTGATGCAAAAAATAAATTAGATGAAGTCAGCTGATCTTCACGAAGCAATACAAGATGCTAAAGGAAATAATCTACAGTATTTGAGATATGTGTCACATTGGAGTATACTCGTTCCTGGTTCTCTTTGTATAGAGATCATTAAAAAAGGAAGCAATTATTTCCAAAACAGAGAAGAATGATTTAGCGCTGTATATACGCAAGGGTTTAAAACAAAAGGTGATTTTCGACATCTTTCAACAGAATGGTATAAGGAGACGCCTAAAGATGAAGTAATTCTGCACTCGTGGATGGCTTACTCACCCATCACTATCAATCTATGTTGCGTTTGCTGTCGTTTATTTGCTGGCTATAATACTAATATTAGATCTACATTTGTGACTGGATTTCAGAAGTGGTGGAAACTAAATACTAAATTTAGATATAAAGCTAAAATTCCACAAGACGCAGCGTTGCAATCAACTGATTCTGAAAAGCAGAATTTTATTTAAATTATTGGATGTAACTTTGTTTCTGGCTAAACAAACCCAAGAATATCGTGAACCCAGTGAAGGACATAGCTCTACAAATAACGACAGATTCCTAGAACTGGTCCAACCTCTTTCAAAATATGCCGTAGTGGTGAAAGCACACACATCTTCGATTTTGAACACAATAAATATCTGCCGCCAGATATCCAAAATGAATTCATAAGCGTTCTACCAAACCACGTAAAATTTAAGCTCGTCAACGAAATAAATCGGTAAAATTTTTCAAAATTTTGTTTGATAGTATGCCATACATTTCATACATTGATTAAACGTCTGAAGGGAATCGTTTGGTGAAAACTGATAACAGAAAAGTCGTATTTAAAGAAATAATCCTTGGATTTTTTCCCTTAAAATGAAAGAAAGCTGCCAATCTAAGGAATGAAATTTATAAGAAGCTTAATAGTGACGGGTTATATTATGTGATGTGTCTTAATGAAGGATATGGAAATGCAGCTAATATTACCGTTGTACGTGGAGGAGAACAAACCATTATTACAACATATAGCCGTTTCGTTAAATGTAATTATCCTGTAATTAATTTATGTCGGCCAATATTCATTTTCACAAAATGCACCTTCTGTAACATTTTTCGGAACCGCAGAAACTATTTTTAGATCTTTCTTTGTGTCCATCAGCCGCTGGTAAGTGCTTACTAAACAGGAATGATATATTAATGGAAGTAAATTGTCGGACTGGATTGCAAAGTAAGAACTGAACTTGAGCCTTGTACAATCAATGATAAAAATAAAGGAATTTTGCCTTTATATTCAGGAAAATCGATGTCATATTGTATAAGGAGCAACAGATCTTGCTACGAAAAATAACAGAACTACGTCATTCCGACAGAACCATGAGTTCTGTTGTAAAAATGAATTGCCAGGTACAAGACTCGCAATAAGAATTGAAAATCAAAAGGATATGTTGGACTGTCTTGGCCGATTCAACACCAGTAGGAAGGATATGGGGTTTTGGATTCAACTAGGTCACTCGCCCCGCCCCCCCCTGCGGCCGCTTCCCCTATAATTAGGCACCTGGCCGACTGTGCGGCCTGTAATTATCTACCTGGCTGCCGGCGCCGCTTACCGTCATTATCTTTGTAGGTCACGCGCCCCGCCCCCTGCGGCCACGCCGGAGCCACCGGCCTGTCATTATCTTTGTAGGTCACCCGCCCAGCCCCCTGCAGACACGACGGCGCCTCTTCTTGGTGTGCAGGCCGCTTCCCCTATAATTAGGCGCCCGGCCGACTGTGCGGCCTCTGGCCTATAATTATCTACCTGGCTCTTTGTAGGTCACGCGCCCCGCCGGCGCCGCTTACCGTCATTATCTACCTGGCTGCCGGAGCTCTTTGTAGGTCACCCGCCCCGCCCCTGCAGACATGACGGCGCCGAGGCAGGACACGCGTACGCACACGCGTCGTCCCCTCCAAGTCCAAAATGGAGTTACGTGGTTTATGGACGCACCCTTAGCATAACAAATTTTCAGCTCCCCCTCTACTTGCCACGCATTCGGGAGGACGTGAGTTCGTATTCCCCGTCCTACCATCGAATTATTATTATTATTAAATACAATGAGAGACGAAGAAGGGGGAGAGAGAAACTTGGTGCTGGCCCATTCAGCCTTACTCTTCCAAACATGCGATCTTAAAATACTAATTATTCACTAATTCATCGTAACTACTGAGATAATTAGCATTTTTTCGTAAAGTGCGGTCAACGGTACAAAACCCCCGTCGGTTTAATAAAGCGGGAAGGAATTCTGCATGTTGAAGAAGGGAAATGGCGAAACCTGGTGTCGGCCCATTCAGGCCTAATCTTCCGAAAGATACCAAAAGGTTTAACGTCCTCCTTCAAAGGTAGTTTACTAGAATTCGGTGAGTTTAGTTTTGCGCGAGAAGGAATTCGGCCATAGCCTTTCGAAGGAAGCATCATGGCATTCACCTGGAGTGATTTCAGGAAACCATGGAAAACCCAAATCTGGATGCACGGACGGGGATTCGAACCCGCGTCCCCCGAATGCGCGGCCAGAACGTTAACCGTTCACCTACATTATGGGCGGTTGTCTCGCCATAGACATTAGCTAAATGTTCAGCTGACTATATTTGCATTTTCTCTTCTGAAGAGCTGGACTTAATAAATTTTATATTTGGAAAACTAAATTTTCCGTTTGTCGGAGTGTCAAGAATGTTTGCACTTGGCTTTTATAATGCCACGTTTAGTTGTTGTCGTATCCATGTTTATACACAGAATCTTTGACATTTTTATTTTCTTGGTCAGTTGTTGAAGGGACTAATAAAATACGCAGATTTTTACTATTTACATAATATTTAAGCAAAAGAGAGTTAATTCGCTATATACCTGAATTATTTTTGCATTAAACTGAAGCTACATCAACTAGAAGAATGCAATATGGAGCAAATTTACAGCAACATCCTTCAGAATTCAGGGCCCGAACTTCATCATCGTCCAGTAGCGTTGCAATATCGGGAGAAACATGAGGCTTAAGGTTGCAAACGCACAGATGATTAAAACTAACTTCTAGAAAGCTAATGGAGTGACATTTCTTGAATTCACGCAGCACTAGACTTCTGGGATTTGAAATGTGGTGCTACAGAAGAATGCTGAAAATTAAGTGGGACAGACAAAGTAAGAAATGAATTAGCTTTGGAAATGATGGGTGAGGAAAGAAGTTTGTGGAAGAAGCTTACAGAAGGAAGAGACAGGCTTGTAGGTCATATTTTGAGACATGCTGGAATAGTTAATTTGCTGGTGGAGGGAACAGTCGAAGGTAAGAACTGTAGAGGAAGAAAGGGATTAGAATATATGAAGCAGATAATTGAGGACGTGGGTTGTAGGGGATATGTAGAGATGAAGAGGTTAACACTAGATAGGAAGGGATGGAGGATTACATCAAACCAGTCGAAAGACTAATAACAGCAAAAAAAAATAATTATTCTGATCATTAACTGAAGCTGGTTATCGCTTTCTCAAAATGATTGATCTTAATATTTCGTTGAACGCGATACGTGGAGAAACTTTAGCTATATGAATTGTTTCCGAATTTACATCGTGAGACAACAGAATACACATATCACAGTGTTTTATTAGTGAGCTATGCTTCTAGTAGAACAATGTTATCTAGTAAAAGAAACAATAAGCCTCAAAAAAAAGGGAAAACCACTAAAATAGATTTTGTCTGAAGTATAAACAAACCTGGTTTTGAGTTTAGACCAATCAGCTCTCTTTCGATGATAAACGGTTTCAACAAGTCCAAGTCAGTTTGTTGGAAACAAAACCTTAAAATTCTACTTCGGTTATGATCGTTCGACAATTTAATAGTTTTACTTGAAATTTATACCAAGCGTCTTGCATTTATACACCTTCAAATTCTACATTATCACTGAAATTTCATTTACTGGCTATTAAGAAGGCATATGCATTGATAGAGGAAGGTTATAATGACACAGTTTTGCAGTTATAACCGGTAGGGTTAGAAGATATTAGAGTATAACCGATTAATGGTATGTTTTTCGAAGAACAAAGCTGAAGTATAGTTTCAGAGCAAATAAAATCTCTTGCCGTGATGGGATTCAAAGCGAAAACATTACTATTCCATCTTATTCTTCCAACTACCATTCAGTGTGTTAAAAAATGCTGTCTTGCCAATATAGTTACTAAGGTTGATTCTTTCTTACAAACTACAAAAGACGCAAATACGTACTACACACCAGTGGATAGAGGAAGGTTTAAAGTTTGTAATTCCTACCTGTTAGTTCCATCGGCTACCGCTAACAGCGCTGCTGTCTGTTACGTGGATATGGCCACGGTAGAAGTCGTTTTGTGCGCTACGTTATGCAAAAAGTAAATCCATTATTGATGTGTAGCGTGCATTCCGTCGTAAGTTCAATGAAGTGTCTCATGTCATAAACAGATTTACGATTGGAATAACGAATTCGTAGAAGATCGGTGCGTCGTCCTCGAATGTCAAATGAAAATGTTTAGCTTATCCAAAGTGCTTTCGAAGAGATTTCTCAGAAACCCAACAAATGCTGAATGTTTAAAGTAAAACGTTGAAACTTCCTCTTTCCAGTAATGTGTGACATGTATTTGTATATTTCATAGTTTGCAAGAAATAAACATTCAAAATCTGCTCCTGTCTAGAACTTTATTGGGACTGAACTATAGTATCGGCGGTGGAAGCGGCAACGGGGAACTACATTGGGAGCCATGGAGCGGAGTTCGCCGCCCAATAGGAAATTGGTGTACGAAATGACGACTTGCAGACTTACAATATAAAAAAATTCAGGTGACCGGAAGGTTTCGGCTTCCATAAATATTAAAAACCCCGACTGTGCAAGGGTAGCGCACATGCTTTGCGTTGCAAGGGTCACCGGTTTGAGACTAGCCTGGGGCCTGAATGGTTTGATCAATTGTTTGACAGCGAAAAGTGTCGGACGACACATAGTTTTCTTTTTAATATTACATCAACAGTCTCGAATTTAAGAAAATTGTCGAAATCATGTGGATCTGAAACAAGCATAGAGGTTGGCGGTCCACATAGCTAACTCTGGGTGTGACAATGCAGCATGGAGTAAACTGGTGGCAAAAAAATATTCTTGGCTTAAGAAGGTTTTAAAATAGACTACAAGCCACATTTTAAAAGGAATATTGCAACTGTAAGTAGGAATGTAAACCGTTTTACTGCGTAAATCTCGGAGTCTAACTGTCATGCCTGCAAAACTTTTCTGACTTAACTTTTTTCATGAAACTCTAAATTTTATGAAACAGGCGATATGCCTCAGTACTTAGGTTCTTGATTTCTAGCGCTGAGATACCAGCACTAAACACTGGCGGCAGATAATGGAGTTACCGAAGTTCTAATAACTGATCTTCAAATCCTTAGCCAGGAGCGTAGCAAGTTTAAGGTCCCATATCTGATCTTCACTCTTTAAGTAGCTGGCAGTCAAACGCGTGAAAAATTACATCACCTTACACTGATTTCAAAATGCCTACAGTCGCAATACAGAAATTCACCGAAGATAGCATCCACTAAGTTCTAGATCATGTTAGATCATTCATGAAATTTTTCGTCAGTGCCAGTATACGAGTCTGTTTCGTAGACTAAATGGATCTCGTGTACAACCTCCAAAGGGCACATGTGAATAGTTCTTATCCCGACACATGCGAAAAATGCGGTACAGACCAAAGTTAGTTGGAAAAATGGAAGAATGCATACTTTCTGCAGAAACAGCGGTAACAGATGCATAGCATATTGTCGTATCTAAAAGTTGTCACGAACTGCACCACTCAAGAACAAGCTAGAAAGGTGCCAAGCACAAACTTCGAAAGTATATACCTTTCTAGGACTTACAGAATATTGACAACTTATACATGCACACACCAGTGTCAAGGATCATGAAAATATGCTCGGCCTCACAAATATTGACAGATGTTTCGGAATTTCTTGAGTTAACAGTCTGATCCTCATTCTGTTTCTATTTACCGCATACTTTGACAAGGCGTGTTGTGGGCATTCGCCTGGAGTGATTTCAGGAAACTATGGAAAAAATAACTTAAATCTGGATGGTCGCTTCCCGAATGCGATGCCAGAGTGCTATCGCTCGCCCAACAGTCATCGCAATCCTCTTATGCACCCCACCTCATAAAATCCCGAAATGTTATGAAAACCGCAAAACATAGTGAATACAGGTAAAAATCGCCAAAATTATGTAATATTCGCTCTACGAAAGAAGTTATAGATTGATATGGTTAGAAGATGACTGAGGATGTATCAGTTTCATTAAGAATTCACCATTCCTCAGTTTAGATGTCCTAAATTACTTTATATGGACACAGTTAGCTTGGCAGGTAGAGTTCCATAGTGAAAAGGTTGTCGGTGTTATGAAGGACGATGCGAATTGCACCCTGATTGTGGAGTTTGCTGGGTTACGGGGCAAAAAGTGTGCATTCTGGCTCGAGACCGACCGAACCTGTAACATTTTATTTTTTTATTTTTGCTGGATACCAGTTAACCAGTGGAGATGCTACATTTTGTGCTTAGGTACATCTCTTGTGGTATAAACTCGTAACCTTTCTCCGGAGCAGAGCCTTCGTGGGTGAATCCTCAAAAATTAGACCATACTTTAGGTATGTTTTCAACCAGAGTGAGAAACATCCACTTCATTCATAAATGGTTACAGCTTGGCAGGTAGAGTTCCATAGTGAAAAGGTTGGCGGTGTTATGAAGGACGATGCGAATTGCACCCTGATTGTGGAGTTTGCTGGGTTACGGGGCAAAAAGTGTGCATTCTGGCTTGAGACCGACCGAACCTGTAACATTTTTTTTTTATTTTTGCTGGATACCAGTTAACCAGTGGAGATGCTACATTTTGTGCTTAGGTACATCTCTTGTGGTATAAACTCGTAACCTTTCTCCGGAGCAGAGCCTTCGTGGGTGAATCCTCAAAAATTAGACCATACTTTAGGTATGTTTTCAACCAGAGTGAGAAACATCCACTTCATTCATAAATGGTTACAACAGCTATCCATTCACCCACATGCATAGAAAACCCTAATCCATATGCCTAGATCAGGATTCAAACCGGTATCCTCCTGAATGAGAGGCCAACACTCTCGGTGAAATTATAGGTGACAAAATTATAAGTGTTTGATTTAAAAGTGACATGTTTACAGCGTCAGCTAATCGTCTCCACAATTTGAGTAGCTGTATGGTGCAAATTGAAATCGACGTTTCACGAAATACGTCTTATACCCGTTGCGTTTTACAAAATAGTCTTCATTTATAATGACAGCCTATATACCTCGTGTTGCTAAGTTTCGCTTCACGCACGTTTAAACTAGCATCAGAGGCCATATTGGTGAACTATGGGACAAGCGGTCTTCCACAAACAAGATTTCACAGGATTACACCCACCACCACTCACCCCGAAAAAGTACTTTATCAAGTTATTTTTCATAAGTCCTTCATCACTTACTAGTCTTAAGACCCAATCGTAATAGACACCAACACTCGATAAGACATAAATTTTTTCCGGATATAAGTACTAAGTATGTGCCACTCTCCATGAATATTATTAAAAGTGTGAAAATGTGCAAAATAGATAAAAAATAATCAAAACTGACCAGTCAGAGAAATAGAACAAAGTATCGAGCATTACAGGGAGCAAGAGAGAAGCATAATTTCGTGAAAAATATACAGTTTCAGTAAGAAGAATGAAAATCCTATAACTTACCTTAAATTTCATAAAAGTCGGTAAAAATGATTAAAATACATAAATTATTGCCAAAATTACGTAATTTCCTTCCAAAACAAGATTTCGTTGGTTGACATGACAATTACACCTGCGTGCACCACAGAGTGCAGTGCACAACTATATGATGTGTTTTTCATTACTACAACTGGCTACAGAAAAGTGTCATATATGTACAAAAAATGTATGTTTCGGCTGTAGCAACAGTTCTCAGAGAAACCTGCACGGCCACCTCCACCACACACATCACATTACCGTCAGGGAGTGCAAACGATGAAAACTACAGATGTTATCGATCAAAGGGCCAAAGGTTAGGAAAACTATGTGATGAGTATTCACAACGCATACAATCTTCCAATCATGATAGGGTGAGCAAAGGATGAAAGCAAAATATGTGTGCATCACAGAACTCAATGAATTCGATCAAAGGTGCTGACATAACGTATCAGCCACACAAGTCATTACAAAAACCACTATCATGAAGGTGGGATAAGTTAGCGTAAGTTCAGGTTAATTCCTATTTTTCATAAATTGGGAGTGCATGTGACGCGATAACTTTATATAATGAGGGTGGGATGCACTAGAAGTTAACACGTAAGCTAAGACATAACATCCTGGGCCTGCCTTACGAAGGAATGAGGTGCGATAAGTTAGTGCAAGCTCAGGTTAACCCTTATTTTTCATAAATTCAGAGCGCGTGTGATAGGAAATAACGGTAAGGAGGGTACGATGAACTAGAGGTTAACCCCAGTTTTTGGGTTATGAAACCATGACACCCTTGCACTAATTGAGGTTAACCCCAGTTTTGGGCTAAGAACCATGAAACCCATACAGTAATTGAGGTTATTGTAGATAATTTGGGTTAGGCAGGATCAGCATGTTACATTGTGTTAACTTATCCCACCTTCATGATAGTGGTTTTTGTAATGACTTGTGTGGCTGATACGTTATGTCAGCACCTTTGATCGAATTCATTGAGTTCTGTGATGCACACATATTTTGCTTTCATCCTTTGCTCACCCTATCATGATTGGAAGATTGTATGCGTTGTGATACTCATCACATAGTTTTCCTAACCTTTGGCCCTTTGATCGATAACATCTGTAGTTTTCATCGTTTGCACTTCCCTGACGGTAATGTGATGTGTGTGGTGGAGGTGGCCGTGCAGGTTTCTCTGAGAACTGTTGCTACAGCCGAAACATACATTTTTTGTACATATATGACACTTTTCTGTAGCCAGTTGTAGTAATGAAAAACACATCATATAGTTGTGCACTGCACTCTGTGGGCACGCAGGTGTAATTGTCATGTCAACCAACGAAATCTTGTTTTGGAAGGAAATTACGTAATTTTGGCAATAAATTTATGTATTTTAATCATTTTTACCGACTTTTATGAAATTTAAGGTAAGTTATAGGATTTTCATTCTTCTTACTGAAACTGTATATTTTTCACGAAATTATGCTTCTCTCTTGCTCCCTGTAATGCTCGATACTTTGTTCTATTTCTCTGACTGGTCAGTTTTGATTATTTTTTTTATCTATTTGCACATTTTCACACTTTTAATAATATTCATGGAGAGTGGCACATACTTAGAACTTATATCCGGAAAAAATTTATGTCTTATCGAGTGTTGGTGTCTATTACGATTGGGTCTTAAGACTAGTAAGTGATGAAGGACTTATGAAAAATAACTTGATAAAGTACTTTTTCGAGGTGAGTGGTGGTGGGTGTAATCCTGTGAAATCTTGTTTGTGGAAGACCGCTTGTCCCATAGTTCACCAATATGGCCTCTGATGCTAGTTTAAACGTGCGTGAAGCGAAACTTAGCAACACGAGGTATATAGGCTGTCATTATAAATGAAGACTATTTTGTAAAACGCAACGGGTATAAGACGTATTTCGTGAAACGTCGATTTCAATTTGCACCATACAGCTACTCAAATTGTGGAGACGATTAGCTAACGCTGTAAACATGTCACTTTTAAATCAAACACTTATAATTTTGTCACCTATAATTTCACCGAGAGTGTTGGCCTCTCATTCAGGAGGATACCGGTTTGAATCCTGATCTAGGCATATGGATTAGGGTTTTCTATGCATGTGGGTGAATGGATAGCTGTTGTAACCATTTATGAATGAAGTGGATGTTTCTCACTCTGGTTGAAAACATACCTAAAGTATGGTCTAATTTTTGAGGATTCACCCACGAAGGCTCTGCTCCGGAGAAAGGTTACGAGTTTATACCACAAGAGATGTACCTAAGCACAAAATGTAGCATCTCCACTGGTTAACTGGTATCCAGCAAAAATAAAAAAATAAAAATATTACAGGTTCGGTCGGTCTCAAGCCAGAATGCACACTTTTTGCCCCGTAACCCAGCAAACTCCACAATCAGGGTGCAATTCGCATCGTCCTTCATAACACCGCCAACCTTTTCACTATGGACTCTACCTGCCAAGCTGTAACCATTTATGAATGAAGTGGATGTTTCTCACTCTGGTTGAAACATACCTAAAGTATGGTCTAATTTTGAGGATTCACCCACGAAGGCTCTGCTCCGGAGAAAGGTTACGAGTTTATACCACAAGAGATGTACCTAAGCACAAAATGTAGCATCTCCACTGGTTAAACTGGTATCCAGCAAAAATAAAAAAATAAATGTTACAGGTTCGGTCGGTCTCGAGCCAGAATGCACACTTTTTGCCCCGTAACCCAGCAACTCCACATCAGGGTGCAATTCGCATCGTCCTTCATAACACCGACAACCTTTTCACTATGGAACTCTACCTGCCAAGCTAACTGTGTCCATATAAAGTAATTTAGGACATCTAAACTGAGGAATGGTGAATTCTTAATGAAACTGATACATCCTCAGTCATCTTCTAACCATATCAATCTATAACTTCTTTCGTAGAGCGAATAATACATAATTTTGGCGATTTTTACCTGTATTCACTATGTTTTGCGGTTTTCATAACATTTCGGGACAATATGGTATGCATCTGTTACCGCTGTTTCTGCAGAAAGTATGCATTCTTCCATTTTTCCAACTAACTTTGATCTGTACCGCATTTTTCGCATGTGTCGGGATAAGAACTATTCACATGTGCCCTTTGGAGGTTGTACACGAGATCCATTTAGTCTACGAAACAGACTCGTATACTGGCACTGACGAAAAATTTCATGAATGATCTAACATGATCTAGAACTTAGTGGATGCTATCTTCGGTGAATTTCTGTATTGCGACTGTAGGCATTTTGAAATCAGTGTAAGGTGATGTAATTTTTCACGCGTTTGACTGCCAGCTACTTAAAGAGTGAAGATCAGATATGGGACCTTAAACTTGCTACGCTCCTGGCTAAGGATTTGAAGATCAGTTATTAGAACTTCGGTAACTCCATTATCTGCCGCCAGTGTTTAGTGCTGGTATCTCAGCGCTAGAAATCAAGAACCTAAGTGTACTGAGGCATATCGCCTGTTTCATAAAATTTAGAGTTTCATGAAAAAAGTTAAGCTCCAAGTCAGAAAAGTTTTGCAGGCATGACGGTTAGACTCCGAGATTTACGCAGTAAAACGGTTTACATTCCTACTTACAGTTGCAATATTCCTTTTAAAATGTGGCTTGTAGTCTATTTTAAAACCTTCTTAAGCCAAGAATATTTTTTTGCCACCAGTTTACTCCATGCTGCATTGTCACACCCAGAGTTAGCTATGTGGACCGCCAACCTCTATGCTTGTTTCAGATCCACATGATTTCGACAATTTTCTTAAATTCGAGACTGTTGATGTAATATTAAAAAGAAAACTATGTGTCGTCCGACACTTTTCGCTGTCAAACAATTGATCAAACCATTCAGGCCCCAGGCTAGTCTCAAACCGGTGACCCTTGCAACGCAAAGCATGTGCGCTACCCTTGCACAGTCGGGGTTTTTAATATTTATGGAAGCCGAAACCTTCCGGTCACCTGAATTTTTTATATTGTAAGTCTGCAAGTCGTCATTTCGTACACCAATTTCCTATTGGGCGGCGAACTCCGCTCCATGGCTCCCAATGTAGTTCCCCGTTGCCGCTTCCACCGCCGATACTATAGTTCAGTCCCAATAAAGTTCTAGACAGGAGCAGATTTTGAATGTTTATTTCTTGCAAACTATGAAATATACAAATACATGTCACACATTACTGGAAAGAGGAAGTTTCAACGTTTTACTTTAAACATTCAGCATTTGTTGGGTTTCTGAGAAATCTCTTCGAAAGCACTTTGGATAAGCTAAACATTTTCATTTGACATTCGAGGACGACGCACCATCTTCTACGAATTCGTTATTCCAATCGTAAATCTGTTTATGACATGAGACACTTCATTGAACTTACGACGGAATGCACGCTACACATCAATAATGGATTTACTTTTTGCATAACGTAGCGCACAAAACGACTTCTACCGTGGCCATATCCACGTAACAGACAGCAGCGCTGTTAGCGGTAGCCGATGGAACTAACAGGTAGGAATTACAAACTTTAAACCTTCCTCTATCCACTGGTGTGTAGTACGTATTTGCGTCTTTTGTAGTTTGTAAGAAAGAATCAACCTTAGTAACTATATTGGCAAGACAGCATTTTTTAACACACTGAATGGTAGTTGGAAGAATAAGATGGAATAGTAATGTTTTCGCTTTGAATCCATCACGGCAAGAGATTTTATTTGCTCTGAAACTATACTTCAGCTTTGTTCTTCGAAAACATACCATTAATCGGTTTATACTCTAATATCTTCTAACCCTACCGGTTATAACTGCAAAACTGTGTCATTATAACCTTCCTCTATCAATGCAGATGCCTTCTTAATAGCCAGTAAATGAAATTTCAGTGATAATGTAGAATTTGAAGGCGTATAAATGCAAGACGCTTGGTATAAATTTCAAGTAAAACTATTAAATTGTCGAACGATCATAACCGAAGTAGAATTTTAAGGTTTTGTTTCCAACAAACTGACTTGGACTTGTTGAAACCGTTTATCATCGAAAGAGAGCTGATTGGTCTAAACTCAAAACCAGGTTTGTTTATACTTCAAACAAGATCTATTTTAGTGGTTTTTCCTTCTTTTTTTTGAGGCTTATTGTTTCTTTTACTAGATAACATTGTTCTACTAGAAGCATAGCTCACTAATAAAACACTGTGATATGTGTATTCTGTTGTCTCACGATGTAAATTCGGAAACAATTCATATAGCTAAAGTTTCTCCATATCGCGTTCAACGAAATATTAAGATCAATCATTTTGAGAAAGCGATAACCAGCTTCAGTTAATGATCAGAATAATTTTTTTTTTGCTGTTATTAGTCTTTCGACTGGTTTGATGTAATCCTCCATCCCTTCCTATCTAGTGTTAACCTCTTCATCTCTACATATCCCCTACAACCCACGTCCTCAATTATCTGCTTCATATATTCTAATCCCTTTCTTCCTCTACAGTTCTTACCTTCGACTGTTCCCTCCACCAGCAAATTAACTATTCCAGCATGTCTCAAAATATGACCTACAAGCCTGTCTCTTCCTTCTGTAAGCTTCTTCCACAAACTTTTTTCCTCACCCATCATTTGCAAAGCTAATTCATTTCTTACATTGTCTGTCCACTTAATTTTCAGCATTCTTCTGTAGCACCACATTTCAAATCCCAGAAGTCTAGTGCTGCGTGAATTCAAGAAATGTCACTCCATTAGCTTTCTAGAAGTTAGTTTTAATCATCTGTGCGCTTGCAACCTTAAGCCTCATGTTTCTCCCGATATTGCAACGCTACTGGACGATGATGAAGTTCGGGGCCCTGAATTCTGAAGGATGCTGCTGTAAATTTGCTCCATATTGCATTCTTCTAGTTGATGTAGCTTCAGTTTAATGTAAAAATAATTCAGGTATATAGCGAATTAACTCTCTTTTGCTTAAATATTATGTAAATAGTAAAAATCTGCGAATTTTATTAGTCCCTTCAACAACTGACCAAGGAAATAAAAATGTCAAAGATTCTGTGTATAAACATGGATACGACAACAACTAAACGTGGCATTATAAAAGTCAAGTGCAAACATTCTTGACACTCCGACGAACGGAAAATTTAGTTTTCCAAATATAAAATTTATTAAGTCCAGCTCTTCAGAAGAGAAAATGCAAATTTAGTCAGCTGAACATTTAGCTAATGTCTATGGCGAGACAACCACCCATAATGTAGGTGAACGGTTAACGTTCTGGCAGCGCATTCGGGGGACGCGGGTTCGAATCCCCGTCCGTGCATCCAGATTTGGGTTTTCCATGGTTTCCTGAAATCACTCCAGGTGAATGCCATGATGCTTCCTTCAAAAGGCTATGGCCGAATTCCTTCTCGCGCAAAACAAAACTCACCGAATTCTAGTAAACTACCTTTGAAGGGGGACGTTAAACCTTTTGGTATCTTTCGGAAGATTAGGCCTGAATGGGCCGACACCAGGTTTCGCCATTTCCCTTCTTCAACATGCAGAATTCCTTCCCGCTTTATTAAACCGACGGGGGTTTTGTACCGTTGACCGCACTTTACGAAAAAATGCTAATTATCTCAGTAGTTACGATGAATTAGCGAATAATTAGTATTTTAAGATCGCATGTTCGGAAGAGTAAGACTGAATGGGCCAGCACCAAGTTTCTCTCTCCCCCTTCTTCGTCTCTCATTGTATTTAATAATAATAATAATAATAATAATAATAATAATTCGATGGTAGGACGGGGAATACGAACTCACGTCCTCCCGAATGCGTGGCAAGTAGAGGGGGAGCTGAAAATTTGTTATGCTAAGGGTGCGTCCATAAACCACGTAACTCCATTTTCGACTTGGAGGGTACGACGTGTGTGCGTACGCGTGTCCTGCCTCGGCGCCGTCGAGATAATTACGGTGAGAGGCGCCGGCGTGGCTGCAGGGGCGGGGCGCGTGACCTACAAAGATAATGACAGGCCGGTGGCGCCGTCATGTCTGCAGGGGGCGGGGCGCGTGACCTATTTAATACCAAACCGGCATGGGTGTTCTGGATATAGGAGGGGAAGCGGCCTGCACACCTGCAGGGGGCGGGGCGGGTGACCTTGACGGTAAGCGGCGCCGGCAGCCAGGTAGATAATTACAGGCCGCACAGTCGGCCAGGTGCCTAATTATAGGGGGAGCGGCCGCAGGGGGGCGGGGCGCGTGACCTATTTAAAGTAGAACCGCCGTTTTCTTTCTAGTATTATAGTTCTGGGGTAATTTTATACACTAGATTTATTCTAAGATTTTTTTCTTAAGTATTTTATTGCCACTTTCTATTTATAACTAATGATGAATTTATGTTGCAATTATATAAAAGGGACCTGTTTGAATGATGAAGGGGCCTATTTACACATAATGGAGGATTCGTGGGCTAGGTGGTCAGAAGGGTAATTGTTAAGGATACCGAAATGACAATAATTCTTATGGTTTATTTCCGCAGCGGAAAGAGAATCTATCTGATGAAATTTTTATAGTGGTAGACAGTAGGGGAAAAGTGAAGGTCCTGCCGAATTCTCCAGTTTGGAAGACCGACAATAGCACTCAGGGCTGTATTCTCTAGTGCTTGCAGCTTTTTGATGTGGGAGAAGGCAATATATATTAATATTATAAATGCGAAAGAAACTCGGTCTCTCTGTCTGTCTGTTTGCTACGTTTCTTGGGCTAAACAGCTAATCCGATCGTGATGAAATTTGACCAGGAGATGGTATTTGACATAAGGAACGACATAGGATAATGTTTTCTGTATAGATAATACATATTGTCATTGAATTATGAAAATTATCTGAACTGTGACAGACAGATGCATAATATCTATACGTCTGTGTAACGTGAATTGCACTAGGATAAGGTGCTAGGGTAAGGTGCTTGCTTCTTAAGAAATTTCCCGTGAGGCTTCGCGTTCAAACCCGTTTGGAGCAAAACTTTTTAAGAATTGTTTTTCATAGTTGGCCAAGCCTAAGGATATTAGTAGTAAGGATACCATGTTGAAATGTAGGTGCCATAAATTCAGGGCTGGAATGCGTGGCAAATCGTAGATGGTAAAAGAGTACGTTAAACGTTTACTTTATTCACGGTATACTGGTTCTACAGGCAGTTTGTGTGTGACTAATAATGTTACATATGCGAAAGTAAGTCTACGTCTTTTTGTTACGTTTTGACGACTGTATTTGTATAACAATGACAAGGAAATACTTTGTATCTTTACGAAGGAGTTTGGATACTATTTTTCAGGCACGAATAACAGTTTTAGTCATCAGACAGGTTCGACTGTAGAATGGTAAATCGATGGCGATTCCATCATATTATTCCGACTCGTTGTTGTTTGGGACATATCTTAGGTAACTTTCAGCTTTGTATATCCAATTCTAGCAATCAAATACTTAGTCCACATGTACAAAGTCGGGGTAACAGCTAGTTATCTTATAAACTTAAATCAACTAGCTATAAATATTGAGTGTCTAGCTACATTATCACTGCGGTTTCTTGAATATGACTATTGTCTACCTATCTATAAAAAAAGGCTTTGGTCAAAATATGACCGTGTCCGTATTAGTGACGTCACGATCCCGGCCTTTGTTGCGGGTCTAACAATGGCGAGAGTGACACGGAAATATCGAGGTTATAGAATTGTTATCAAATAACTCTATTCTATTGATGTTAAGCAATTGCGAATAAATCAACTGACAGAATAATGTATAAGCGTGTGTTTTTTATCCAAACGTTGAATATCGCCACCAGTGAAATTTGCCGATGACGAAGCGCAATCTCAATACTCTTAAATAACTGTATACCTCTCTTAAATGACTCATAGAGACTTTCTTTAACACATTGATGTTAGATTGATTATACTGTCTTATAACTGTATACTGAGTTTAAAAAATAGTACTCATCTTTATTTCGTCAAGATCACACATTATATCTTTTTTTTTCCTCAGACTATTTACATATCACGTTACAAAAATTTAATGGACGCTACAACTCAACGAGGATTGACTCAAGTTTCTTTTAAGCTTCTCTTTCTCAAAACCTCTCTTTATAACATTATCATTCAAGATTAATTACTTCCATCAACCAATTACTTTCATAAATCGTACTTACTTTTCCTCTTTAATTATCCATCCACCAAAGATACTGCTTCCCGCTTATGGTGGCAGCTTCGACCCTTTTAAGTAAGGATTTCATAGTTAATGTTGCAGTTTATTATTCTCTATTTACGCAGATATGTTAACAATAACGGTCTTAATACTAATTGAAGACTGTATGTGCTACCAAACAAAATATGGATTTAGTGTAAATCAACACATTAATAAATTATCGTTACATTTTGTTTATTTGATGTAGAAGTTTTTTAATTACCTGTGTTCCAAGATATCGCTGTTACGGTAATCTAAGAAATATGTACCAAGCATCATAATTTTCAAGGTTATGAGAGTTATTTAATAACAATTGAGTTTACTTAAACAACTGTAAGGAAATAAACTGCCACAGCAATACCTCTGAGCTAAATAATTAGTGACATTTTACATCTTCCAACGGTTTCACTAGTGAAAATTCGACTGTCTTTGCACTTAAGTCCTGTTACCAACGATTGTATAAAGAAAATAAGAAATAATCTTTTTCTTGAAACAGTAAAAAAGTTATAGGCAAAAAAGATACTCATCTGTGCCCCTAGTTTTCCACCTACCCGCCATAATATATGTGCTGCACAGCTGTGATGCTCCCTTCAGCGAAAGAAAACTCTTTAAATATTTATACAGCAAGCCGAAATAATGCGGACTTTGTCATGGAAATATCGCAGAATGGAAAGATAAGCGACCGGAAATTATTACGACTGGCGGGTGTTCTGGGACCGACGGCTTTATGCCGGTCGCCTGCGGAGTTGTGATTTAGTACCGCGGCCTCAATCTGAACAGCACCGGAGCGCAGCAGGAGCCTAGGATAGGCTACCACGCACCACTAGCAGCTTATGAAGGAAGTAAAGCTAAGCCACGTAGGATGTAAGGAAAAAGACATCCATTATTAATGGAACACACAATTTCAGAAGTAAACTACAGTTCAAGAATTCCAAGGTTGATCTTCAACTGCTCTCATATACCATAGATTATGACTTTTTCTCCACAGGACGTGGACGAAACGTAAAGCCACAAATACGAGTAAATAACAGGTCTTGAGGAAAAATCGTGTAGAAGGGTACTTGTGATTTCAGTTGTTAGTAAACTCATGTGGTCTTAACAATATATCAGAGTTGTAAAGTAACCCCGCATTCCACCTGTGTTGTGGATTAACCCATAGTTAAAAGTGCATCCCGAACCGTGGTGCGTTCACAGTGCACTTTATATGCACAAAGAAAGCTTTTCCATACGGGAAAGACATGTTAAATGACTGAAATTTTCAAGGGTATTCCGGTATTTGAACAATGATTTACCGGGAATCTAGGAAGGGGTCAGAAATGCCTGCAACATTTAAGTAATCAGCTTCTTAAACAGTTGATCATATCTTCTCCTCTTCGTTTTATTCAGTTTCTTCAAATTTCACTGAATTCCTTGTTTTATACTACAAATTTTCAGTTTCCGTCTTATGTCAACATTTTTTACACTCTGAAAAATAGATTGCTAATGAATATTGTTTATCCAGTTCCTTCAAGAAGAACAAGTTTCTAGAAACTTGTCGACAGCTTTTTGTTTTGAAGCAAATGATATTAAAAAAAAAGAGTTTGCTTTAATCTACAAACTCGTACAGCTTACAATGACCATCGGAAAATTTAATTTTTGAAAGCATAGGTCTTATAGTGCAATGTTGACAATCATCCGTATTTGCTACTCTCCAAGACATTTAATAACACTGATAAGACGTTTGTGTAGGAAAAAAATAAATAAAGATCCAGCTGGAGTTGAATGATAATAAGAAAAAATATTGGAAAAGCATGATTAGTGTTGAAAAAAAACTTTTTTTCTGAGTTTAAAAAAAAAAAAAAGTTTTTTTCTGGGACACGGTTTTTGTCATAAATACTAAATCTCAAATTTGTAAGGCATTTATCGTTTAATATGACTGATTTAGAGTTTATGCTAAGTACTTATCTTAATTTTTAAATCTACTATATTTTTCTGGTTCAGTAGAAAAGAAAATTACGAAAATATTGAATACAATGACTGAAGTTTTCTTTTACGAACGGGGCTTTCCCGAAGAGGTTTGGTTGGGCGAGAAGGAATCCCCGTTCCCCGTTGTTTGGATTGATACTTGCTATTTGAAGTAGTGCTGCCAACCTTGCGAATTTATCTGTAGACCTACGGATCTTTTAAACAAATTAGGAATTTTAAATTTATCCATGGCTTTTTGCATCTTTTTTATTACTTATTGTGCTTTCCTTATATTCATATACTTGTTAAACTATCAGCGAATAGTGATACTGAGTCATTAAATTGTCAGTAATTATGAATCGTTTCCTTGCAACAGTTGGCGTAAACCAACGATTGAAAACGAAATAAAGCTCCTATTTTGTACGATAATAGATTTAAATTCAAACTAAAAACACCTTAATACAGAATTATCGGCGCAGTCTTTATGCGCAGTGTGTACTTTGCTCACAATTTAAAATTGCAATCTCAAAATCTTTTGCGTACAATACAAGGACAACCAGTAAAATAAAATGTAATTATTTCTGAAGTTATGGATCTAGAGGAGACAGAAAATTCCGACACAGACCGAACTAGTGTTGGTAGTGCTGATACTAGTGAATGTGGTACTGACATAGAGGATGAATAAAATTTTGTTACCCATATAGATACATTATGTAAGACATTTTATGATTCAGTAAGATTTAAAACATACATGAAAAATGTAAGTTCCGCAAATAAAACTATAATTTATCAAATATACTGTTTTCTGAAAGAAGAAAAAATTAGAAAAAAAAAATACACGGTGCTAGGTTTTTTTCATGTTTTTTTTTCACAAAGATAAAAAAAAATAATTTAAAAAGTTTGTAACACTAGGCATGATATGAGACAAGGTGTGCAATTCCACCCACTTCATATAGCACGTATTTTAATGAAGGAACAAGAAAGAATTAAGCCAAGGCCTTTTGAAAGAACCATCGGAAACTTCGCCTGGTGTGATTTCGGGAAATCACAGAAAACCGAAATCTGGTGGCTCGACGAGGATTTGAACTCGCGTTCTTCAGAATTCCAGGCTCAGTATTTTGCCAGCTACTTACTTGCAGTGTTGTAAAATGTGAAAGCTTTTCTGCGGTTCCAAAATGTAGAATAAAATAGTATTTACGGACGTTAAAGTCTACTGTCTGGTATGTTTTGTTCCACCTTTAAAATAAAACCGACAAAACTCTAAAACTCTGATACGCTGTTTAGAATCAATCTGCTCGTGACATCACCGTTAATGAAGACTTGATTGTCTTGATGCTGATGATCTTTCAGATTTTTTGTTTAGGCACGCGACGGCTGATGTGATCACCCAATTACGGGAGGAAAAGCAATTTACCGCACGATAAATTGCTACCGCTCTGGGCTTCTGTGTCAGAAGATCTCTCTTGGATGGATCACAGATTCTGACTTAATGAAAACGCTCAGTCAAGAAGCATTGACCATCAACTGAGTGAAATTACCAGCTTACTCTATACTTACGTGACCAGCATAATGACGCAACGAAGTTCCTCTTTCGGATTGTCGCAGTGGATTGTCTTATTACACAATAGTAGTGCGATGAATAAAGTAGTCTGGTGGTTCAGTGGATAAGATTCAGAACGGAAATCCCGATTTTGAATCCTGAAGCGATCAGAATTTTTGACGTGAATACACCTGCCAAGGTCGAAACTGGGAGGCATTCGAGGAAAACGAGCGACATGAAGAATGTCCAGTTTCAAACGACTAGACCAACAAGACTTTTGAACGGAGAGCAACGAGGGGAGCAGCGTTCAACAAATAAAACCTGAAATAATCAAGTACACAATCAGCCAACCAGTAATTTGGCAGCTGTCCACAATGTCTGATAGGTTGTTGTCACCCCGTTAGAACAACGTAGGGCCAACTCTTGCAGTATTGACATCGGCCAACCTGTCAGGAATGACCTGTACGAGTGTTTGCTGGTCGCTCACTCTGATTCGTCCTCATTCCTCTTGCATTCCATGATGAACAATGAATTAAGGCCACTCCTGACGAGCTGTCACCCGGTGATCCAATTCATTCAAGGATTTTCTGCAATCTATACCAATGGTTACCAATTAGTTTTTCCGGGTACCATTTCCAGAAAGAGCTCACTCTTCTGTAGCTCTTATGGCTAAAACAATAAATAAGTAAATAAATACGTTCATCCCAGTCTAAACTTCGCACAACCACAGCATTATAGTAGGTAATATAATCCACACTCACACAGATTGTCTTCAAATATATTTTGGTGATAGTATTGTTTGCATAATTCTTTTTTAAAATTATCGTAGTTATTACCTTGGACAAGAGATTATCACGCCTACCCCTTGCAGCAACCTTACGACCCTGGGGTTACGGGTACCAGTAATGGGGAATCACTGTTCGAGTTCTGCCGGTCCAATCGGCGAACATTGTTGTTGCGTACCACTGCAGAGTAGTCTTTGAAACACGGCATTTGGGATTAACATTTGTTATTTCACTGGCTGTTTGTAAAGACGTTAACACCTATTGTTCTAGCTCCAACTGCCACTTTCCCCACATTTTTTCAGGCTTTGCTCTGTTCATACGATCTGTGGTTCGCATTCCACGATGAACTGCTGGTACCGTTGTAAGGAACTGGTCGTCTTATCGATGACTCACTGCTTAGTTTTCCTCTTTCGGGCTATAGACTAATTTAAGTAAGTGCAATTAGGCCTATTACAGTTTGAACAGATCTTGATGCCATCACTCACTTTCAAAAGTCGAGAAACGTCCATTTCGGAACTTCGTGCCCACTGTCACTATCGAAGATTCAGTGACAGGAAAAATGTATTGTTGAAAGCTGAATGCCGTTCCAGTACAGGTGTTGATAGCAATAGCATACATCAATTAAAATTCCCGGTTTCACTCATGCACAAAAAGTTCTTTAAAATAGGGCCTATATTTTCTATGATAAATAATTTTTTATCGATAACTTTTTTCTCGTTGAAATTTCGGTTTCACTATCTTTAGGAATTTCTTCATATATAAATTTCAGTACTCTCTATTTTTATCGATGTATTTAGGGGTTATTTAAGTATGAATCAGATACTTCTGAAAAGTAGACACTAAGAGTCACAAGCATCAGTTTATAAAAATTTGATGTAATATTGTATCTCACTAATATTCATCTTCTAGAGAAGCATCTAAACAGTTAGACATTTTAAATAAATCAATACGTTACTGTTTCTTGATGATATTTTCCTGTTTTCTGCTAAAATGCAGAGTATACTGAATAGCACAAGATAAATAATATTTGTAAGACAATTGCATATTGCTCAGTGATCAGTTAATACTACTGCTTGTAAAAATCACAACACCCAGAAGGAATGGTCTGAAAACAGTGGAACAATAATAAATAATTATGACTGTAGCTACATGGTGTGAACATAGGCTTAGCAGCGTCCTCATTTGTGTGACCGAACATGTCAATATTACCCCACACTTAGTCGTCAAACAAAATCCTAACGTGTTAACAAATCTGGTACACCTTGTCGATGTTAAACGGCGCCATATCAGAATGTGATTGGATTCGAACGTGGCTGAATGATTGGTCTCCTGCAAATGGGTTTGGCGATAGCGATATTGTGGTTCGTACAGTGCACGCTGAAGCAACAGTGATGCGGTGGGAAACCAGTGGATAGAAAAAGGTCGTAGACAGCGACGAGCGCGTATGGATCACGCAATATGTCCACAGCGCCGAGTGACCCCCATGATGTCCTCATGGTCGTAACCGACAGAACAGCATCGTCCATAGTGTTGACTCGACGCTAGGTGTGATGCCTGTATCGACGGTGTAGTGTTTTCGGACGAGTCCGACTTTAACATGTCCCAGTGTGATGGCCACGTAGAGGTTAAACGCTACAGTGACGAAGGCCATCGAGCAGACTGCATTGTTGAGCGAGATAACGGACACACACCAAATATAATGGTCTGGGGCCCATTGGCTATAAAAGGCAATCTCCTTTCCTATGTGCTGAGGGAGGTTCCAGATCCCAAGGCACGACCTTCCTGCCGGCAGCTGCACGTTGCCGTATATGAGCAGGACAACACATGGGTCACGACGAATGTACTGTTACCTTGGCCTGCACGTTCGCCTGACAAGTCGCACATCTACATGTCTGGGACATGGTCGGTCGGCAACCTGTTTGGCCTGTATCTCCTGCTACCATTG